>JAXQQM020088491.1:0-318491 GCA_034641835.2 Pinus albicaulis
AGAAAATTTTAAGTTAACAACGTCAGAAGAATATAGGTAAAAATCCAATAAGAGGAATAGGAACTTTCAGATCAAGATTTCAACACTCGCAAAATGAAGCAGGAGGTTCGAGTAGCAGACCACTACAAAGAGGAGACTTTGGTAGAGGAATATTTTCACCCAGAGGTAGGGGTCGAGGAAGAGAAATTTGGTGTTACACATGTGGAGAATGGGGACACGGATCATGGGATTGTCCTCATAACAAATCATAAAATTAGCGAAATGTGAATGTAGCTGAGGCAAAGGAATAAAATCCTCGGGTCACAAAAAGGAAGAACCACCTGAGGTAGGAGAGTCTTTATTGCTACAAAGAGTATTTCTTAAGGCAGAGAAGGAAGCAAATGAGCCAACTCAAAGGAAGAGCTTATTCAGGACTGTATGCAAGTCTAAAGATAAGTGTTGCAAAGTTTTGTTTGATAGTGGAAGCACTGATAATCTTGTTTCCACAGAGATGGTTGAGAAATTGAGGTTGATTAAGCTGGTACACCCTACTCCCTACAGAGTGTCGTGGCTACAAAATAGATATTAAATTTTGGTGATAGAACAGTGCAAAATAGAGATATAGATCGGTACATATAAAGATGTTATATTGTGTGATGTGATTCCAATGGACGTGTGCCATGTATTGCTGGGAAGACCTTACAAATTTGACAGAAAAGCCATTCATGATGGCAAAGGGAATACTTATACCATAGAGAAGGATGGAAAGAAGAACACATTGTTACCTTTGAAGGACGAGGCAGACAAAGGAGTAGTTGGGAATAGTGTTATGCTGATTAGTGGAAAAGAATTTCCGCAAGAAGTCAAGAAGGAGAAAGAAATGCATTTTTCTATTGTGAGTAAAACCAAGGTAATTCTAACTTCTAAAAATTTAGACAATTTGTTTGTGGAGATTAAAAATATGTTAGATGATTATGCTGATGTAGTTTTTGAGGAATTACCAAGTAAATTTCCACTAGTCAGAAGGATAAGTTATCACATAGATTTAATACCTGGTGCAAGTTTAGAAAACAAAGCAACATATAGAATGACACCTCTGGAAAATGAAGAAGTTGGAAGACAGGTACAGGAGTTGTTAGATAAAGGACTGATCAAATAAAGCCATAGTCCATGTGTAGTACCAGCCATGCTTAGTCCAAATAAAGGAGGAGAGTGGTTCATGTGTATTGATTCCATAACTATAATCAAGATCACTATCAGGTATAGATTTACATTACCACACATAGATGATTTGGTGGATTTTTTAAGTGGGTCAAATTATTTTACTAAGATAGATTTGAAGAGTGGATACCATCAAATAAGGATTAGAGAAGGAGATGAATGGAAGACTGCATTTAAGACTAATAGTGGGTTGTATGAGTGGTTAGTGATGCCTTTTGGGCTCACTAATGCACCAAGCACATTTATGAGACTAATAAACGAGGTCTTGTAAGAGTATGCAGGAAAATTTGTGATAGTCTATCTTGAAGACATTATGATTTTTAGTCAGAGTAAGGAAGAGAATTTGGAGCATGTCAAGCTAGTGTTAAATACTTTGAAAAAGGATAAACTGCTTATAAATTTGAAGAAGTGTAGTTTCATGAAGAAAGAACTCATTTATTTGGGATTTATAGTCTTATAAGAAGGCTTGAAGATGGACCCAAAAAATATCCAGGTAAT
Organism: Pinus albicaulis; assembly: GCA_034641835.2. NCBI lineage: Eukaryota > Viridiplantae > Streptophyta > Pinopsida > Pinales > Pinaceae > Pinus > Pinus albicaulis. The sequence goes on from JAXQQM020088491.1 coordinate 1,699, forward strand.
ATTGGATTGGCCAACTCCGAGAAGTGTATTTGAGGTAAGGAGTTTTCATAGTCTTGCAAGTTTTTACATAAAGTTTATAAGAGGTTTTAGTGATATCTGTGCACCAATAATTGAAACAATAAAGGAAATAAACCAACCATTTAAGTGGAAAGAAGCAGCCTATCAGAATTTCAAGTTTTTGAAAAGGAAGATCACCGAAAGACCTATTTTGACCTTGCCAAATTTTGATAAAATATTCCAAGTTGAGACTGATGCTAGTGGGATAGAAATTGGAGATGTCTTGAGTCAAGATCAAAAACTGATATCTTATTTCAGTGAAAATTTAAATGAGGCCAAGAAGAATTATTCATCCTATGATAAGGAGTTCTATGCTATTGTGAAATATTTGAAGAAATGGAGGCATTACTTGTTGCCCAAAGAATTTGTGTTATATTCAAATAACCATGCACTTCAGTTCATAAATAATCAACCGAAGTTGAACCAAAAGCATGCTAAGTGGGTGGAATTTTCATAGAGTTTTACCTTTGTAATCAAACACACAAGTGGTATGTCAAACAAAGTTGTTGCTGCTTTGAGTAGAGTAAATTTGATTATGCAGGAATTGAAGATTGGCATTTTGGGGTTTGAAGAAATGATTGATATGTATGAGGAATAGACAGATTTCAAAGAAATATATGCAACTGTTAAAAATCCCATGATTCATAACAGAAGCCAGTGGATGGATTACCTTATTCAAGAAGGATTGTTGTTCAAGAATAATAAATTTTGTATACCTAAGTGTTCCATGAGGGAAAATATAGTTAAGGAGAAACATAATGGAGGACTGTCTGGACACTTTGGAGAGGATAAAAAATTTTCTCAAGTAAGTGCTTTTTATTATTGGCCAAGAATGCAAAGTGATATTAAAAAGTTTGTTGAGAAGTGCAGGATTTGTCAACATGCCAAAGTAAGAAGCCAAAACACTGGATTATATCAACCATTACCAATACCCAATAGACCTTGGGATGCTGTCAGCATTGATATTGTTTTAGGATTTCCAAAGACTCAAAGAGGACATGATTCTATCTATGTTGTTGTAGATATATTTTCTAAAATGACACATTTTATTACTTGTAAGAAAACTAGTGATGCTACTCACATTGCTAATTTATTTTTCTCTGAAGTTATAATATTGCATAGATTACCTGTGAGTATTGTTTCAGACAGAGATATAAAGTTTGTAGGAAATTTCTGGAGGAATCTATGGAAGAAGCTAGGTATAAACCTCATTTTCAGTTCATACTATCATCCTCAGGTAGATGGACAAACTGAAATACTGAACAGGAGCTTGGGAAACATATTAAGGAGTTTGGTTTACAATAATCCAAAGCAGTGGGATTTGCACTTTCTCAAGCTAAATTTGTGTATAATGATACTCCTAACCGGAGTACTGGGATGAGTCCATTTTAGATTGTTTTTGGAATGCATCCAAGAGGTGTGTATGAAATTAGAGATTTGAGTAAACAAGAGACAAGGAATGAAAAAGCTGAAGAATTTGCTAAACAAATGCAGAATTGTAGGAAGATGTCAAGAAAATCTTACAGAAAAACACTCAAAAGTATAAGCAAAGAGCTAATATGAAGAGGACTGGAAGATAATTTCAAGAAGATGATTTATTCATGGTTTATCTAAGGAATGAAAGGTTTCTAGTAGTGACCTATAACAAGCTGAAAATGAAAAAGATAGGGCCATGTATAATTTTGAGGAAGTTCTCCTCAAATGCATATGAGATTGAGTTACCAGAGGGAATTGGGATATCACCCATATTTAATGTTGTATATTTGTATCCATACAAAGGAACAAAGGAAGAACTACAAGAAGAATCTATAAAAGAGGAAGATTAGACTTTGAATTGGAAGGGACATATGCTAAAGACAACAAGGAAATAAGTGGAAGCCATTCTAGAGAAAAGAGCAACAAAGAAGACCAGGGGACAAACCTATTATTAGTATCTAGTCAAATGGAAAGGACAACTAGTGGAGGATGCCATTTGGATGAAAACAACATATTTACAAAAGTTTATCGTAGATCCTGAAACATTGACGGATCAATATTTTCTTCTCCGGGAGTCTGATGCAGGAGCATCTGGACAATTGCCAACAATGTGATTATGTGTTCACATGTTGTGTCCAAACAAGAAGTGGGAAAAGTTTATCATTAATAGTTTAGTTATATTTAAATGTGTGAAGTTAGTTGGTTTTAATGTCCTAGATTAAATAGGAATAAAAGTAGCATTTGGTTCTCCCTACGAGGAGATTTAGCAAATAGATTAGGATTGAGAGAATAAGATAGAGTTGGTTTAAAAGCTAATAAATGACAAACCACTTTCAGTTAGGTGGAAGCGTAGATAAGTGTGTGAAGTGTGATAGGGTAGACAGGGAGTGAAGTGTGAGAAGTGTGCGAGTTGTGTGATAGAGGAGTGACAGAGAGGAGAAGTCATGAATGTAAAATCCAGCCATTGAAGGGCTTAGCTCTATGTAATTACCTTTCTGATAATTCCAAGTGTGTGTGTTTAAATTCTCATGTCTGTGTTAAATTTCACTCTTTAATTCGCTGTTGAGTTGAGTATTGTTTTATCGCACAACGTATGCAAAGAAGTTGATTTTCGAGGCGAACAAGTAAAGACACTGCAGAGTTCTGTGTGAAAATACTTATGCGAAGTAGGCCAGTGAATCAGCAGTAGAGACCATTAAATCTGACAGAAGACCAACGGTGGAGATTAAATTGCTTCCAAAGTGATTTTGCAAGTCGCGGATTTTAGAGTTTCACATTAAGGCCTTAACCCATAAGTTAACTGAAGTGTGATGTGAAGCGGAGGAGTAAAGGAGAGTGAGCACCGTTAGATTGAGCATAGATCAACGGTGGATGACAAATCGCAAATTCAGACATCACAAATTTTAGTGGATATTATTAAGACCTCACAAGTTAAGTTATATTCCTTGTGTTGCGATAAAAAGTTGCGAAGTGCGATCTGAATTTCCCTGCGAATTGCGATATTACAAAATTACAGATTTACAAAAGTGTTAAGTTTTGAAATCTGCAGGGAGGTAAGTTTAAGAAGTTGCGAAGTGGAAAGTTATAAAAATTGTGAATTTGCGCTTGGTGCTGATTGGTTTGTTCAGGTGTAAGCCATAAAAGTATAAGCTCCACGCGCAAATACTCTGTGTTAACGAGTATTTACTTGAAAAAGGAAGAACATATTAGAGTATCTGCATATTATGGGTAATTGTGGCCTTCCGACTGCATCATCTTCTAACTCCTTTTCAAGTGAAAAGAAAATAATAATAATAAAAAGAAAAATAAAAGAGGAAGGAAATGAAAAGAAATCAAACCACAAACATGTTCATGCAAATAACCTCTATCAAGACTATGAACGACTCATTGATAATAATGACTATTATTAATACCATGACCCCATCAAAAATACATATACTTAACTTGCAATGGATAAACCCCAAAATATTATCTTATACCTATGCTTGAATGTTTTTACACACCAAGTATCTCAAAAGAATTAAGGTCGTTCTCATACATATTATCTCTAAGTATAATCTGTTAAGTTTTCCCAACATTACTCAAAGGTTTAATTCTAAAATGGAGTTTCATTGAATTCACTTATATTTATTTTTTATGTTTTCAAAAAGAGACAACTTCTCCTTCTACCTCTTTCTTAAATTGCTACCTAAATCATAAGCCATGCATCAGTCCAACGTGTTACCCTTTTTTAAGGTCCCAAAGAACCCCATGTTTAAAAGCACGGGGACCCGCTTTTTTATGATACACTAATTGCCACGAGTTTATTTTCTCCATCATTAATAATAAGATATTATTTCTTATGTCTTAGGCCATGGTTGCACTAATGATTCATCCCTACTTGATATCATACATGTATTTTTTTTCCTAATGTGATATATTGTTCCTTTGAGTTTCATATAGCCTTCTTCTTTGAGTTTTTTATTATTATTTCCAATTGGATTCCCTTGACTATGGCATAACACAAATTTCGTCACATAACACATGATGACATAAAAGAGTTAAAGTTATTTTTGGGTATATCCTTCTCGGTGTGCATTCATTTCATTGTCCCCCTTGTGGATTAAACAATCATAAATTTCTATACAACTAATCCTTGCCATTTTTTTAATTAATTTAAATATTTAAATTTAATTATTCCACTTAATTTAAAATCTATCCCAACATTAAATATTTAAAATTTAACTTATCCCAAAATCTACTTTTATAGATTAATGTTTTATTCAAATTTCAAGCCTAATATCTATATTCATTTAGATATTTGAGTGGATATACACTTTAGTTAATGAACCTAATCACGCTTTTGCATTTATTTGTGTGAATTTACATGAATGTTCACATAGATATCTTGTGTCAAAGTATTTATTTTGGCCTTGTACATTTACATTGGTAATATGGTCTCTTATATAGTAGACTTGTTCACACTCCAATTTTGGGCTTGTATATTGGAAATGTGAGCACTTCACTTTAATGTAACATATTCATTCATTTATTTGGTGAATTTACATGAATGTTCACATAAATATCCTGTGTCAAAGCATTTATTGCTTTGGCCTTGTACATTGGTAATATGGTCTCTTATGTAGTAGACTTGTTCACACTCCACTTTTGGGCTTGTATATTGGCAATGTGAGCACTTCACTTTAATGTAACATACTCATTCGTATTCCACTTGTTTGAACTAGTTCTCAAGAGGAAAAACTAGTTTTGGAACTTGGTGGAACACTTTGAGATATGTTCCAAGCTTAAATGCCAAGACAACTTTAAATAAAATTTTAGACTAGATAAATTATTTGTCCAATGTCACCACAACAACTGTTCATACATTAAGTACACATTGAGTACAGTGGCCCAATTTAGATGATAGAATTATGGTACACTATGGTGAGAATAAGGATGACAGAGAGTTAGAATAAAGCAATGAAAATCCCAAATAGTCAAAGGAGAGTCCACTAGACATAGAGCACAAAGTTGATAGGTGAAAGGTGAAAGAACATAAGAAGAAAAATAAAAAACTCTAACATTCATCGAATCTCTTTGATATTTGTTATTGCAGAAAACATATTTAGAATGGTTAAAGAAGAGGGAAATTTTAGTCACATGAAATCAAGGCAACAATCTATGCTGCAAAGGTGTGGCACAAACAATATGATCATATCACAGGTCTTAGTATAAAATTAACTTTTTTTGAAATTTCTCATCAACTTAACCTCTTAGGTGTTTCATATAACTTCTTTTTTTTCACATGGTGGGAAAACCAATCATAATTGATTTGTCAAACCAGCAGTGAGGAGAACCACCTCTTGTTGTTATCCGCAAATGCATGCCGACTCATCACTATTATTCAAATAAAACCAAACCTCCTGGAATAACCTGTTGGTGGTTCGTAAGGGGGTAGGATTTAACTCCTGCTAGATGCCTCTAGGTCTTGGGTCATTAACATGTTTCCTTACGTCCGAGGAAGACGAGCTCTAAGCCAAGTAGAAACGGTTTTAGGGTAGTGTTTCATATAACTTCAATTACTGCACAACTGAGACAAAAAAAAAAAAAAAGTGAATTTCAATAATAACTTAATACACAAAATAATTAACCGAGGCTTTTTATTCCAAGTAATGAATCCAAGAGGAACCATTTAACGAGATCTTTATTTTATTCCAAGTCATCAATCCAAAAATAACTCTCTGTATATGAGAAATTTACAAAATACAAAGGCCCATTAGGCTAAAAAAAAATCACATCCCTCATGCTACCAACCTCCTTTCCAACCCAAACGAGAGAACTAAAAATCAGGGAAAAAATCCATGACCCAAGGAAAGTTGTGAGAGACACTAAGACTGCCAGCAATATGCAAAAATCATCTGTGACTCCTTTGAATACTAGGTTTTGTAGTTGTTGGGATATATATCCCACATTTTTTTTTGTCAAGTTGTTTGTGATCCTCCAGGATTGACCTGTGGTTTGAGAAACCATGGCCCAGGGCATCTAATCTAGCAAAGCCACCTAGGGATCGAACCCAGCCTAAGCCAGAACAACCCTAAGTTGACTGGATTTTTTAGCATGTCTCCTCCCCCTAGCACAAGGCACAACCACCCCCCATGAGGTTTGATTCTGGTTTGTCTTGCTAATGAGGCTTATCCTCAACTGTTTGTGCTAGTAAGACTTGTCTATATCCCATATATCTTGGGAATATGAGTAAACAATGCATTATATATAGTGATGTGGAGGAACATTCAAAAGTATTATGCAGAAATGGATTGGATTACATTGTGATGCTTAAAAACATATTTTTGATAAAAAATATTGAGTGGTGATAGGAAAATTTATAAAACATACCTTTCATAAAAGTTATAAATAAAAATTGAATAGTAATAAGAAAATTATATTAAATAAAAATAAAACTTTAATAAAATATGTTTTTGATGATAAATTTTATTGGGTGGTAATAGGAAAATTTAAAAAACATACCTTTCATAAAAATTACAAACTAAAGCATATTTTTGATATAAGTTATTGGGCAATAATAGGAAAATTTATAAAACATATTTTCTATAAAAATTAGAAACAAAAATTGGATAGTAATAAGGAAATTATATTAAATAAAAATAAAACTTTAATAAAAGATTTAATTTTTAAATTATTATTTGGTAAGTTATATTGTTTTTGTATAGGGGTAATGTGTAGATGTAATGTAAGAAAGTTTGTAAACTTTTTTTTTTTTATATTAATATGTCCAATTTATAATATGTAAATTGGTAAACATTTACATGTAGGTTAAAATTAATATAGAACCCACCGAAAGATGTTGTAATGTTCGTAAAAAGTTAAAAAAAGTAATAAAAATAATAATATTAGAATTTCTTACATTGAAATTTTGTTATTATTAATAAATTTAAGAATAAATTTTTAGATTAAAAAAAAATAATATACATGTTACATTAAAATAAAGAATTTTACCTATTAAAATAGAATAATGATTATGTAACCATATTTAAATTTAATTAATAAGCACATAAACTAAGAATATATAACAATATGTTTAATTATCCACATATATTGTTAACTTGTAAATAGGATTTGTTACAATACCATGGGCCAATACCATGGCTCATCAATACCAAATGCCCAAAAACCATCTCTCATTTCACATTCAAAATATTTTATAAATATTTTATTTGAATTTAATTTTATAACATTTTTTATTAAATTTGAAAGAAAAAATATTATAATTACTTTTAAGATATGTCTACACCTTTATCACATGAAAACATATACTATATAAATAGTATCTATAAATTAAGATCTATTTCACCATATAAATTAAAATAACAATTTTGTAACCATATTTAAATTTCATTAATAACAAAAAATAAATTTATAATTACACTATAACAAGATTTTTAACCATGGATATTCACCACCACTTTACCGTGGATATTATTAACTATACAATACCATGGACCAATACGATGGCTAATCAATACCACATACCCAAAAACCATCTTTCAATTCACAATCAAAATAATACTTACAATTAACAAGAATTAATCATGGATACTCATATCACTTTACCATGGATATTATCAATCATACCATACCATGGGCCAATACTATGACTCATCAATACCACATGCTCAAAATTCATCTCTCATTTCACGATCAAAATATTTTATAAATTTTATTTTTTATTTTTATTTTATTACCTTTTTGAGTCAAGAGTCACCCCAGTATGGAAGAGTTGTAATGTCCATTTATATTATGTTAACAAAATATTTTGACCTAGTCAGATTACATCAAAATAAAAAATAAAATTATTAATTAAAACATTTTGACTCACTGAAATTATATAAAAACATAAAAAAATAAAAAATAATAATAATAATAATTAAACCAATCTAGATTCATGTTAACTTCGGATTTATCAAGTCTAAAAAGGATCAAATTTTTAATGATGTTAAAGCATACTTTCAATAAAATTGATTGATTAATAATGGGAAAATTATATTAAATAAAAATGGAACTATTAATAAAATAAAATAAAATAATTTTTAAATAATTATTTGGTAGCTTATATTGTTTTTTATTTATAGTGGTGTTAAAATATACTTTTGATCAAAGTTATTGGGTACCAAAGTTATTGGGAAACTTTATAAAACATACCGCTCATAAAAATTATTGGGTGGTAATGGGAAAATTATATTAAACAAAAATAATTGGGTTAAAAAAAAAATAATTAAAAAATAATTATTTCGTAGGTTATATTGCTTTTTATTTTGAAGAAAATTTTGATTTTTAATTAGTTTTAAAAGTTTTAAATTGATTCTATAAAGTTTATTAAAGTTTTGAAAAAATTAAACATTAAATTGAATATTTTGAAAAATAATAAATAGTTTTTATTTTATTTTTTTAATGTAAATTGATTTTTTGTAATTAATTTATGGTAATTTTTAAGTGGTTTTAAATTGAATTTTGAGATATAAAAATTATAATAAAAGTTTTAAAAAGTTTTAAAAAGTTTTTATTAGCAAGTGTTATAAATTTGCAAAAAACAAAAATGCCATGTAGATAATTGCCTTATATCCACAAGTAAATAGTTTTATATTTTTTTTTGTAATGTTAGTTTTTTTTATTTTTAATAAGTTAGATTGATTTTAGGTGTATAATAGAAATGTTGTAATGTCATGTTTAACATTTTGACTATGTCAAATTACACAAAAATAAAAATAAACGTAAATTAAATAAAAAGACTAACATAATGTAATGAACGTTTTAACTAGGCCATAATATAATAAAAAACAAAAATAATAAAATAAAATAATAATAAACTATAAAAACAACCCATGATATTGATCTTATTTGAAAACAACTTCCCTAGCTGCCAATGTGTCCATGTCTGAGCCATTGGATCAAATGTTAGACGATTGAAATGTTTTAGGCCACATCCACAAGTATATATATATATATATATATATATATATATATATATATATATATATTTATAGTGTTAGTTTTTTTCTTATAATAAATTAGATTGATTTATAAATTATACTTAAATATTTAGCAATAGTTTATGTTTAACATGAAGCTATGTCAATTTTTATGATAAAAAATAAAATTATATTAAATAAAAAGATTGACATAATGTAATGAACATTTTAACTAGGTCAAAATACAAGAAAATACAAAAATAATAATAAACTATAAAAAAAGCTCATGGTATTGATCCATAGTATTCATGTGGAATATATTTTATTAATTATTTCATAATTCTCATTTCTTAAACAATACTAAATTTACCTTTAATTACTTAATTGCAATAGTTTGTAACTACATACATACTCTTTCCAATTTTTTTGTTAATGAGTATCAAATTTTGTCTATTAAAAAAAACCATATACATATCTTTAATTACCTAATTGTAGCTAAAAAATATTATATGTTTTTTACTTTATAATCATAAACAAATTTCATATTATATGATGTCAAACTTACTCAACTTTTTATTATGAAATTTTAAACAAAGTTTTTCACTACATAATTTTAGCTAGGGATTTCATAAAGTATTAGTTTATAACTTGATCCACAATCAAAGAAAATGGCCACGGATGTCACAATTTTCTAACAGTGATTTATTCACGTCCTCAGTTGAAATGGATTCTAATAGATGCATGGTGGCCAGAGACACTAAAAATTCAAAATAGATATCTATTATGACATCCATACTCTCTACAAACCATCCAAATTTCCCATCTTATACAACAATTTCTAACAATAAGTGCTCAATTTACTCTCAAATTTTTGAAACCCCCACCCATGCTCGGCAGATCAGAGTGTAAAATAAAATGCTCTGTGGTTTTTTTAAAGGGTTCATAAACAAAACAGACAAGGAGAAAGTCAATAGCGTGGTATAATAACTGATTTTTGAATCATTGTGACAAACAAAACATTACATTAGCTCACAAAATATACCTAATGCTATAAGGATCTGAGATGATAACAATGTTTTGAATCATGATAACTAGGTAACAACCAAAATTAAGTTTTAGCCACAAGGAAAAAAAGTCACAACAACTCACATAATATATCAAAGGTTGCAATGAAACCCATACATAGTGATGGACATCATGGGAATTTTAGTGAACATAGAACACCACCCTAAAAATTCTATACTCTTGATCAATTTAGAATAACCTAAGATGCCTAGATTGGCTGCAGAGGTGGGTGGTACAATAATTGAGGATGCTTCTTAAGGGGTAAAGGAATTTAGATACTCTATCCTTCCACCAAAGCTATAATAAGTGAGACTTGTAGATCACATTTTTACAAAATTGACACTATGTGATTAAGAATAAGTTACAAACATTAGGTATTTTAAAAGGTATGGTAATTAATGTGATTCTTTGTACTATTTTTTATTTAAAATAGTAATTTGTATTTGTATTTTTTTAAATGAATATTGTTAAATGTGTTGAAATACTTTTATTTAAAATAGTAATTTATATTTATATTTTTAAAAATGAATATTGCTAAATGTGTAATTGAGTAAAATGTATTAAATTGATACTCTAATTTTTAAGATATTTATTTAAAAAATCCAAAGTATGGTGAGTTTTTTTTTATCAAGATTTGAGTTTAGATGTGCACAGAATGAATCTATCTCAAGTCCCAAACAAGATTATCATGTCTCAAACAATATTCTTCTTTCTCTTCTTATTCTAGCTTGCACCTTGACATTCCTCCTCCCTGCACAAATTTAAACTATGAGGCACAAGGTAGTTGTTTCATATAGGAACATTTAGATATGATAAGAAAAATGTGATACTCTATTGTAATTTTCTCTACAAATGTGATGGCAAGTGTGCTCTAAATGCTGACCATTTCATGGTTAATGTAGTATAAGCTACATGCAAATTTACAGTCTTGTATACAAGATCAAGAAATCTATGCCCAATATCCAACACCATAGAGCAAGACATGTTCACCAATTCAATAGTTTCCTATGCCCAATATCCAATACCATAGAGCAACACATGTTCACCAATTCAACAGTTGCTTCCAAATCTCTCTCAGTGCTATAGTTGTTTTCTCAGTAAAATTGTTTTTTTTACTACTCTTCAAGTGATGAAAGCCATCATTTTTGCATATAGAAGCATTTAGTTCTCATAATAAAGTTGCATATACCCAATATCCAACACCATAGAGCAAGACATGTTCACCAATTCAACAGTTGCTTCCAAATCTCTAATGCTAGAGTTGTTTTCTTAGTAAAATTGTTTTTACTTCTCTTGAAGTGATGAAAGCCATCATTGTTCCATATAGGAGCATTTAGTTCTCATAAGAAAATTATGATACTGTCTATTATAGATTTTTAGTTCTTTAATGATTCAATTAAGATTAACATTTGTATGTTTTCATGAGGAGATTTTTTATTTTTCATGTCAATTACCTTTTATAAATTTAGGAGGTTCTTAATATTGCCTTTGTTTTTAATAAATGGAAATCAATTATATATTTAAAAATATGATTAGGTAAGAGAATTTTAGGATTATAATTTTTTTTTAGCAAGTTGACAATGTGAATGTTTATTTACCTAAAGTTGGATCCCATGTTCAATACCTCCTCATGGGGTTTGAAGAAAATAGGTAATGGAAATTCAACCACATATAAAACAAATAATTTCTACGTCAAAAAATCAATTCTATATATTATAGTAGTTCTCGCTTGAGCAATCTTTCAATTTGGCATTCAATTATTTATTAATTTGTTTTACATAGTAGGTAGTACAATAATTTTGTAATAAAATAATAGGAGAAAACATATTCATAATACAATTTATTTGAATAAATTGATGTGTGTAAAATAGTTTAATAACAAACTAGATTTGTAATTATAAAATATAAAACTATAACTTAAAATTGTGAAATTACTTTGTATTTTTTGTTTCTTATGTATATAGAGAAATAATAAACCAAGCTTGGAGTTAAGGAAATAAACCATAACATAAAGAACAATATCTCCTTCCAAAAATGTCTCCATATTAAAATGACATTCACTTTCTTGTATACCAAGACTATTGTTATTCATATACAATATACAATTTCTGACAAGCATGAAATTAGCGCTCACATACGTAGATGAACTTGGAGTAAACTCTATTTCTCTTAGTAAAATTTATCTCTATTTATATCTATGTTAGATAAATTGTATTTGAATGTATTTAAAATATCTTATTTGAGTTACATGCTTATTTCATGCTTGTTTTAGAGGATTATTAACCACCAAAGGATTTTCACCCCCAATTTCTTATTTCAATATCTATAACAAAATTTTCTGGTTGATAACTCTTATCAACAATATCTTTGAAACCTACACGACTTGTTGCTTTTCATTCCTTCACAATGACTCCTTCGCTGCAACAACTTATTTCTTCTAGGCTACTCTTTCCTATGTTATTCCCTTACGACGTTTCTTTTGCAACATGTGGTGTAATTGCTAGTTACATTTATTTTCACCATATGTCTACTAGTTGCTAAGGAATTTCAAAACATGTTAGAAATCTCACATAGTGAAATATTAATAACTATAAACTTTATATATTTCTATAATTTTACTATAATCCATTCATTGCTCTATTCATTTGGAGTTACTAAAAATTAAAAAAGTGTTTTAAATTATATATATAACTTTTGTCGTCAATAACTTTCGTTATCAATTACTTTTTGCACAGATGCATGTACTAAGTAGCAATGTTGCAGATTAGACTTGAATTAGGATTCTAAATTTAGATAAACAAAACTAATATAGGATAGGGATTATTTTATGACCAAAACTTCAAAATTTATTGGGTAGTAATGGGACAATTAAATTAAATAAAAAATAAAATTTTTAATCTTCAAATAATTATTTTATTTACTTTGAAATTTACGTAAATAGGAATAAAATAGGCTAGAGATCATTTTATGATCAAAACTTCAAATATGAAGACGCAGATAAGTTATGGACAATTTTAGGATTATAGAGTTTAAGGTGACAAGGAAACTTGCCATCTTTTAGTAAACATTTTGGAAAAGCCAAAAATTTTGACTAGGTCATTTCGTGTTGCAACAAAATCTATTAGAGTAGAGTAGGTTGATTCCTTCCATGCAGTTTCTAGAGAGGAATATAATGTGTAGTTACCAACCAATATATTATCTTGGGATAAGTATAAGCATATGAATACAAAGGGTGATGGGGAACCTCACTATAATTTCAATGCAAGAAATAAGCAAGCAAGCTAACCATGCTAGCCAAAAGTATACACATATTAGTGAGTAAGCTACGAGACCCCTAGAAAAGGGTAGCTCATAACACTATAAGGAGCCTCTTTATGCTTTTATAAACCATCAATTGATGTAGCATGGTGGATAAATAAATGAGGATATAATATAATCTAGTTGACCATGTTCTTAATGAAAATTGGGAGGTCCCTCCATAAATGATTCAGGAGAATCTTACATCAGTACAAATTGACAGTGAGGTCCAATTCATCTCCAGTTTGTCCGATGCAAGTTAATTCTTTATAGTGAAAATGTCATTGTGTGGTGTTTGTAATGTCAAGGTCCAAATCCTAAGCTAAGGTGAAAGTGGTGTTAAAAACCATGTGGTTAATGATGAAAACCTAAGTGGTAAAATGAAATGATATGGTGGTGTAATGTTAAAATACCTAGCACTAAACCTATGGTCCTAACCTAAGTTCTAAACTACATGGTATCAAGCCTAATCCTAAGCTAATACCTAGCTCAAATGACATTATGTTATAAAAACTATGGTGATATAACCTTTCAGAGTTATGTTAAACAAAGTTTAAACCCATGTTTAAACCTTTCGCAACATATGTCTAAACCTATGTAATGTTTACACATATATTATAAACCGGATCAGAACAACTGTATGCGCAGCCATTTCAAAACCTGACCACCAGTTTAAACGCAGAGATAGGTGCAACTGTTAGGTTTTGGAAGTTGTCACATGGAGGAGTCAGCACACAGTTGTGAAGCCGCCAGAGACTGACTTCCTAGGTGGACGCCAGTGGTTAGATCACAACCCGGTCACATGTCAAGAAGTTTGTCTACTCTGTCGTTCACAGATCGTTAGTGCCTATTTTTATCCTATGGTGTATTTTAGGTTTTGATTTGTTGAATGTACTATGCTCTAATTCAACCCACCATGTAAGTTTCCCAAGGTGTATGAATTCCATTGCACTGAGAGCTCAATGCTCCATTCATGTAAAACCACTTGCCATTTCTAGTTCAGGGAGTTTGAAGATTGAACCTGCATTATAATATAAAACCACCATTGTTCATGATGAGAATATAGAGTGATTTTGAAGACTTGTATTCAGAGTTTGGAAGAGAGAGGTAGTTTTTGTTTTTAGTGTTTCTTAGTCGTCCGGAGGTGGAATCGGGAACCGAGATAGGCGTTGGAAAGCTAGGAGAGAGAGATTTATGTTGACAATGACCAGAAATTCCTGTGAGAATGTTTAGTATGGTGTTTTTCTATGTAAATACTTCATTGGATTAATCCTTAATAAAATGGACGTCCATCTTGAAATCGGACCCGAAGACGTATTCCATTAGGGACGAACTCCGTAATCAATGTTTGTTGTTTTTTATCTCTGTTCTTTGCTGAAAATTCATGCTTATTATGCTTCTTAAGTTCTGGTTTAAATCATAAATTCAATTGCTTTCCTTCAATCTTTCACACAAAGTGATCAAGTGAACAATCAATTCATTGTTGGCAAATATTTAGTTCTAATTTATTATTAGATTAGATCTATTTCAGATCATATATTTTGGTATCAGAGCAGGTTGTGTTGTAGGATTTTTTCCAGTGAATGTTAACCAGGTCCAGGTTGCGACGTGGAGAAGGAACACTTGAGGAGATAGACTAAGAAGTTGTAAAGTGGAAAGTCGCTCATCAATCGACAATGGGAGGAATCGATGCAGGTGAAACTCCTGAAGTGAAGGTCATGGGCGAAGAACAAATTCATCAAATGTTTCTGAACATTAAGCGGATGTTGGGAGAACTCTATGAAGATAATAAGGTGAGAGATGCAACTTCTTCTTCAAAGGCATCGAAGAAGGACAAAGGAAAAGGAAAGGCTGATAAGCCTCCTTTTCCTCCATCATCATCATCATCATCATCATCATCTTCTTCTTCTTCTTTTAGTTCATATTCTGAAACCGAAAAGAAACCTCAGAAATAATCTATTTTGAAACTTGATGTAAAATTTTACTACCTATTTATGATGGCGAAATAAATCCTGAAAAGCTAGATAACTGGATTAAACATTTAGAAGTGTATTGTAGAATTCAGAACATTTATGATGAAAGGAAAAAAATTCTATTAGCTACACTTAGAATGGGGGGAACAACTTTAATCTAGTGGGAAAGTAAAACTTACGTAGATTTAAAGTGGAAAGGTAAAGTCATCTCTTCATGGTCTAAGTTTTTAAAATCTCTCAGAAAAAAATTCTATCCTTTGGGATACATGCAGCAAGATGTTATTGATTGGCAGCATGTGAGGCAAGGTAAAGGGAAAAATGTTCAGGAGTTTACTTAGGAGCTCAAGAAGAAAGATTTGGCGCTTGGTATTACATTGGATACATGTGAAACTTTATTAAATTAAATTGACGGTTTACATTCATATTTACAACATACATTATTAATGTTTAAATTTGATGACTTTGATGAAGTGTGTGTTCAAGCCATACATATTGAATCAGGTGGTAGACCATTTAATTTTTCACAGAAAACATCCAAACAGTTGGAAATAAAGGATTCCAAAGACAACATGAGGAATAGAAGTTCGAAGAGAAAGAAAGAAGTGAAAATTCAGAAGGAAAGTGAAAGACCTACCTATACTCACTGCCAGAGGATCGGACATCATGAAGCCAAATGTTGAAAACTTCACCTAGAACTCATACCAAATAATTTCCAGAAGAATAAAGGTGAAAAGAAGGCTAATTAAACAATCCAACAAGATTTGGGCTCCGATTCAGGTGGAAAGGAAAATAACCGCAATGGTTTCAACAACTAAACGTTCTAATACTAGTTCAAGTTCTAGTACTTCTGCATCTTCTTCAAACATAAATCATCTGGATGAAGATAAAAGATTTGAGTTATTTCACATAAGGGTAACTTCTAAGCACACAAAAATAGATACATTGTTTGATAGTGGATCACAAGAAAATTTAATATCTGAATATTTAGTTAATAAATTGTGTTTGGAGACACAGAAACATCTAAGACCATACCCATTAGGTTGGCTAAAAGAAAAGACTCAAATTAATGTCACAAAGCCGTGTCATTTAAATTTTTCCATCACAACTAATTACCTTGATGAAGTGGATTTAGATGTGATTCAATTAGACATATGTGGAGTAGTGCTAGGAATTCTTTATCTTTATGAATGTGATGTTGTGTTTCATAGGAAAGAGCATAAATATCACCTTAAGAAATATGGGATTGAATATATTGTTAGGGCACATAAAATAAAATCACACTTGGATTTAGTTACTGTTAATTAGATGAAGAGACTAATAAGTTAAAGTAAGAGATATGTACTCGTGGTTGTAAAAGAACAACATAAGGATCAACATGATGTTTTTTTAGGTTGTGAATTTCAGTTTAAATATAGTTTGGTTAAAGTGGTAGATTATTTTCGAATTCTATTTAAAGAAGCAAAACATATGCCTCGTAAATGGGAAATACAACATGAGATACAATTGATGTCTAATGCCCCGCTTCCTAATGTCAGAATGTATCGCATGTCAGTTATAGAGAACGAAGAAATAAAGAAACAACTCCAAGAGCTGGTTGAAAAAGGCTTCATTCGACCCAGTTCATCTCCATGTCGTTCACCAATAATTTTGGTTTCTAAGAGAGACAGGACATGGAGAATGTGTGTCGATTTTAGAGCCCTAAAATAAAATCACAATCAAGAACAGGTATCCTCTTCCCAGGATAGATGATTTACTTGACCAGTTGAAAAATTATGTCTATTTCAATAATTTGCATTTGCGTACTGGGTATCATCAAATTTGCATTGCAGAAAATGACATTTGGAAAATTGCATTTAAAACTAGGTAGGGGCTATTTTAATGGTTAGTGATGACTTTTGTTTCATTTAATGCTCCAACAACTTTCATGCGGGTTATGAATGATGTATTTCGTCCATACATTGATAATTTTGTCATAATCTACTTATATGATATCCTCATTTTCAGTTCCAGTATGGAAGAGCATGTAGGAATGTTAAACAGGTCTTTGAAGTGTTGCAAAGGGAAAAATTGTACCTTAAACTGTCCAAATGTGAGTTTGGGAAAACTTCACTGATTTATCTTGGTTACATAGTTGGAAGTGGTCATTTGAAAATATATCCAACGAAAATCGATGTGATCGTTAAGTGGCCAAGACCACAGAATGTGACTAAAGTTAAGAGTTTCTTAGGTGCAGTTGAATATTGGAGGAAATTCATTTCTCAGTTTTCTTTGATTGCATCACCGTTACATGCTTTAACAGGTTCTAAATTTTCCTATCAATGGGGAGGGAAACAACAAAAATATTTTGATACACTTAAACAAAAAATTGTCACAACACCAATCTTAGCTTTACCAAATCTTCAACAACCATTTGAAATTGAAATAAATGTTAGTGGTTATGTAATGGGTGCAGTTTTACTTCAAAAAGGAGACCTATTTGTTTTCATTCAGAAAATTTTTCTAAGGCAGTTATAAATTATCCGACATATGATACAGAATTGTTTGCTTTGATTGAAAGTGTTAAGAAAAGGAAACACTACTTAATGGCTAAGGAAACAGTGATTCACACAGATCATCAACTGCTTCAATACCTTCAGTCTCAGAATAAGTTGCAACAATCTCGCCATTACATATGGATGGGATTTCTTCATCAATTTCACTTAGTAATTAAGTACAAGAAAGGTGTAACAAACACAGTATATGATATGTTGTCTAGACCACATTTGAATGCTTCAGTAGTGCTGCATAATAGTTCTTTAAAACTTGAAAGTTATTTAGAACAATATAGTACAGATGTTGATTTCAAATATATTTATGAATCACTAATCACGGTACTTAGGTGGAAGAAGTCAATTTTCATACTCATGATAGGTTGTTATATCATCTGGGTACGTTGTGCATGCCATAGAAAGAAAAGTCGTGTGTTATTCAGGAAGCACAATCTTCTCGCATTTCAGGAAATTTTGGCGTAAGAAAGACAATGGCATAAATTGAAAGGTATTACTACTGGTCTTGCATGTATGAAAAATTCTTAAGAACATTAAAGGATGTGTTATGTGTTCGACAAGCAAGCCATGCAATCGAAAGATTAGTTTGTATATGCCACTTTTAGTTCCTTTGCGACCATGGGACAACATTTCCATGGATTTTTTGAAGGACTTCCTATGTCCAGGAGAGGGCATGATTACATTTATGTTGTGGTTGATCGATTCAACAAGATGTGCATTCTTGTTCCATGCAAAAAGCAAGTGACTGCTAAACAAAATAGACATGTCTTCTTTCAATAGGTATGGGTTCATTTTGGGTTACCTACTTCCATTATTTCTGATCGAGACAATCACTTTGTAGGAGAGTTTTGGTCCACTTTGTGGGGACTCATGGACACAAAGATAAAAAAGAGCACAACATTTCATCCATAGACTGACAGATAGACAGAAGTGGTGAACAGGACAATGATACATATTCTCTGAGGTTACTGCAACAAACATCCTAAATTGTGGGATGAATCCTTACCTTATGTGCAACATTCTTACAATCAAGCCTTACATTCTTCAACTATTTGATCGCCATTTGAAACATGTTTTGGGTATCTACCAAAGTCACCGATGGACTTCATGTTCGGTGAAGAATATAAAGTGGATGGACAAGACAATTAAAATAAAGTAGTTAAGCTCATTCAATGGATACAACAGATACATGAAGCAGTACAAGATTAGTTAGAGAAGAGTCAGGCCAAGTACAAAATGTGCCATGACAAGCATCGAGTGGATCATCATTTCCAGGTCGGTGATCAGGTATTGTTGTATATTAGTAAAGACAGGTTGAAAGATGAAGGTTAGAAACTGAAACCCATCAGGTATGGTCCTTTCAAGATTGTGGAAAAGATTGGAAATAATTCATTCCGGTTAGATTTACACCCTTACATGCGTATTTATTCAGTTGTAAATATAGAAAATATGAAGTTGTATGAACATCCGATGGTCATTGATCCATAGGAAGATACACAAATTCCTACCGTTGATGATTTGGCACCTGAGTATATGAATGATTTGCAGGAAGATACCATCTTGGATAGAAAAATTCACACTTCCAGGTGAGGATATGTTGAATATATTTGAGTGGGACTCAAGAGCATGAATCTAATCAAGGCAAGTGGATGGAGATCGGAATAGTGAGGGAGTTGTGCCCTCACATGATATCTGCTTAAATCAAACTTTTTTTGGTCCAAAATCTTTCAAGTGGAGAGGATTGATCCAAGAGGATCTTACATCAATACATATCGATAGTGAGGTCTAGTTCATCTCCAGTTTGCCTGTTGCAAGTTACTTCTTCATGGTGGAAATTTAATTATGTGGTGTTTGTAATGTCAAGGTCCCAATCCTAAGCTAAGGTGAAAGTGGTGTTAAAACCATGTGGTTAATGAGGAAAACCTAAGTGGTAAAATATAATGATATGGTGGTGTAATGTTAAAATAACTAACACTAAACCTATGATCCTAACCTAAGTTCTAAAGTATATGGTATCAGGCCTAATCCTAAGCTAATACCTATTGCAAATGAAATTATGTTAAAAAACCTATGGTGATATAACCTTTCAGAGTTATGTTAAAAAAATTTTAAACCCATGTTTAAACCTTTCGGAACATACGTATAAACCTATGTAATGTTTAAACATATACTATAAACCATATGATAGTCAACTGTAGTAGAGAAGTTAACTGCATGGAAGGAGGTGGCATGTGAACGGATCAGAAAATTTTCATGTGCAACAGTTTCAAAACTTGATCGATAGTTCAAACATAGAGATAGCCGCAACCATCAGGTTTTGGAAGCTGTCACATGGAGGAGTCAACACACAGTTGCGAAGCCACCGAAGACTGACTGCCTAGGTGGAAGCGAGTGGTTAGATCATAGTCCGGCCACATGTCAAGCAATTTTTATACTTCGTTGTTTGCAGACCATCAGCGCCGATTTTTATCCTATGGTGTATTTTTTGGTTTTGATTTGTTAAATGTGCTATGCTTTAATTCAACCCACCATGTAATTTGCCTAAGGTGTATGAATTCCAATTCACCGAGAGCTCAATGCTCCATTAATGTAAAACCACTTGCCATTTCTATTTCAGGGAGTTCAAAGATTGAACCTTGATAATACTATAAATCCACCATTGTTCATGATGAGAAGATAGAGTGATTTTTAAGACTTGTATTCAGATTCTAGAAGAGAGAGGCAATTTTTGCTTTCAGTTTTTCTTGGTCTTCCAAAGGCAGAAATGGGAACTGAGATAGGCATTGGAAAGCTAGGAGAGATAGATTTCTGTTGACAGTGACCAGAGGTTCCTACGAGCACATTCAGTTTGTTTTTTTTATGTGCAAAGACTTCCTTAGATCAATCCTTAATAAAACAGACACCTATCTTGAAAGCGAACCCAGTGACGTAGTCCACCAGGGACGAACTCTGTAAACAATGTTTGTTGTCTTCTATCTTTGTTCTTTGCTGCAAATTCATGTTTAGTATGCTTCTTAAGTTATGGATTATATCATAAATTAAATTGATTTCCTTCAGTCTTCCACACTAAGAGATCAATTTAACAATCAATTCACTGTTGGAAAATAATCAGTTCTACTTTAGTATTAGATCAGAACTATTGCAGATCAATAAAGTCCCCATTATCTTTTCTATATTATTGAGGCTACTTATAGGTACTTCATATACATCAATTTGACTCCAAATTTGTTGCTTTAAAACCTTTCTTCAATGTCCTACTATTAATGAATTAATGGATGTAACTATGATAATGTGGGATTATACAAGCATAATTAAATCACTCAATGAAAAATGACACCACAGTTATGAATGAAAACTTAAATATGCAAACATAATTGAATAAAATAGTAACTAATTATTTCTTATTCTTCTTCTTCTTTTATTTTATTTTTCTATTTTTATATGTGGTTCACGAACAGTAGAGATCAATGGTTGCTACATTCACGTAAACTATCTTGGACAATACAGCCATCGAGGATCACTTCCCACTGGATCATTAGTAGAATCAAACGGTCCCCAAGAGCATTGAGGATAATTGACCTTGTGACCTACCATTTACAGGGTGCTTTAACGATGGGAACTCGACCAATTGAGCTAACCCTTAGGATTATAACTAATTCAATTTATAACATAAATAATAATGGTCCAACATATTCACAAATCAATTGTAAACACTTATCCTTTTGGAATTTAATAATTGCATCGATGTATAAGAATGTTGTTCTTCCCAACCATAGAATCTATGCTTCACTTAATCTATTTGTAACAAAATCCACTCCTTAGTTCAATCTATAAATCCATAAGGACAAATCTACCTATGGCTAACTTTAGCTCTCTTAACATAATTAAATTTCTAGAATTCACACTTTGTTAATAATCCCAATCCACCAACCCTATTTCCCTATAGTGTACAAACCCAAGGAATGGGAACCCCATCTATGGAAGGATGTTAGTAAAAATTGGAGTAAGCTATAGAGGATATGAACCTCCAAGTAGCCCCCAAAGGGTAATTTTATGAACCTCCAAGTAGAACTCATAAGAGTAGCATTTAATTTTATGAACCTTCAAGTAGCCCTCACAAGAGTAGACAAGTATGTTCAATGCATAAGAATATGTGGGCATCATTGGATTGGGTTTATATTTCATTTTCCCCTAATATAGTTTCCTTCACTAAAGTACCAAAGTGATGACAACATGGAGGACATAATGGAGGCTACCTACTAGCAAGGGATTGAGTCTACAAGAGCTTTCTACACAACCTTTAAAAATGGTCAAGCTAAATATAACATCAACGACCTCCATGCTATGCACTCATATTCAAATTCAAATTTTAATTAACACCTATTGATCACCTTTTTTACCACTTTTTCTCATTATAGTATTATCCCAAAACATATATTTATCAACAATGACACATTTTTCCCAATATACATTTTCCTATAAATTATGTCGCTTTGAGAGATTATACCAAGGTATTTAGGGAAGAAATAGCTTTTTTATGCTTCCTAATAAAAATTCTTATCAGATACTACTCTAGACAGGCTATTGGAGGTAATATTGCAAGCATTGGAATTTGCTACAGTAGATATTAATGGCTAGTATGTCATAGTTTTTATAAGACCCCTCATTTTTACATTGATGTAACACCTAACAGATCATTATTGTAACATTGAATGAAGTTTTTGTAACACCCCCTAGAATGGTACAATTTCTACAACACCTCCCATAAGTTGTTGCAACACCCAGGTCATATTTGCTATAACATTTGTGTTGCAATTCTTGTAGAATGTGCGATTGTAACACCTATTGTTGCAATAAATGTTGTTGTAACACCTATTCCAGCTATTGTAACATGTTCGTTTGATGTTGTAATAGCTACAATAGCTACCTATTGTTACACCACCATCTCTTAGTTGTCATCATCGATCTTCACTATTGTTACATTGTTGGCTTGTTACACTAGGAATTAATGAACTTCCAAGTGGATAATGTGTGGTTTGGAATGACAAGGCCATTGACCTAAATATCTCGACCAAAAACGTTGACCATGATTTCTCCAACACCATTTTGTTAGCGTTCCAACCAGTTGATGTGGGCGATGGATCATCAATTGTATTTATTTTATATCCTTAACAAATTTATTGTAATGAGAGTGAGACAGACTGAGAATTGTAGATTCTCATAGTTGTTCTCAAATGCCTATGCCAAGAAAATAGCATAGAGGTATTATACAAATATCTTACTCAATTCAAGTAGAACGGGGGAGGGGGAGATTGTAATTATAATATTGATATTGTATTTTCTTAATTAATAAAAAACTTTATTTCTATTCTTGTGCTCATTTATCATTACTCTATGGTGATTTAATTCGAATTGTGACTATACTACTCATCCACTATCTCACATAAGGAGGTAGGCCCCCCTTCTTATCCAAGTATTTTTTTGTAGTATAGCTTAGGCTAGTTTTCTTTATTTTAGCTAGTGATTCATGTATTTGTGTGTGGATTTTAATAGTTATTTATTCTTGAATTATTATAATTACTTTCCTATTACAACAATTCATGTTCATGCTTTTAATTCCAATTTATGTTTTTATATTTCATTAGTACAATTATGTTATCAAAGTTTACTTGAGTGTGATTAATTATTGCTATATCCAGAATTGTAACTCATTCATAGGGTTGAGGGTTGGAAATCACTTGTAAATATAATCGCTTGGAATTATAAACTCATACTTGTTAATTTGTAAGGAAAATCCATAAATTATTAATAAGGAATTGAATATTAGGCAAGATTAATTAAAAAATGGTTATTGAGAATGAGAAAGTATTTCCAACACGATATAATATCACAATTTGTAGTTTCCAAAATGATTCACTTTAGCATATTATATAATAGTTTTTTCTTATCCAATCATAAAAATAACTTAGTCACAATATTTTACCTCCTAAATTTCAACTCATTTGTATACTTTGGTTTAGAATCAACATTGAAATTATTGGCTATAGCTCAACATCATCAATAATGTCATTTTTGATAATTTCATTGCCAATATGATCATCATGGAGAACATCGCCATTTACTTATGGTTGAACTTATTTAACTTCTTCATCTTGCACATTGTTGTGTAACCAACTCCAAAAATAGAAGAAAAGAGATATCAACACCTTCGAAATAAGCCACTTCAAGGGGCCAACCTCCAATACATTACATGAATGAACAATTCTTGGATGATACAATTTAAAAAACCTCCTTTCTATATATAGGAGTCCATGTGGCCGTAATGTAATCCTAGTGGGCCACAATGTAATCCTAGTCGACCTAACAATAATAATTTAAGGGCACAATAATAACAAAATGGGGGTTACAAGGGTACAATAATAACAATAAGGGGGTTACACTAACAACAATAAGGGACTATACCAGTAATATAGGGACCTAACATGCCCCTCTCCTTCAAAAAAGTGTTGTCCTCAATGCTTGAGTAGCTCTGGGTGCTTCTGTATAAAATTCTCATCCTCCCATGTAGAATCTTCAGTGGGTAAGTTCTTCCACTTGATGAGATACTCTGAAATTGATCGATTCCGTAGTTGTCGAGTTCTTGTTTCCATGATCGCTTCTAGTTCCAATATGATTTTTCCTTCCTCATCAAGTTCTGGCAATATTGTTTGAACTGGAAGATTTTCACCTATAACCTTCTTTAAGCATGAAACATGGAAAACTGGATGTACTCGCGAAGAAGCAGGAAGCTCCAATTTGTATGCCATAGTACCAATATTTTGCAACACCTTGTAAGGACCATAGCACTTTGGCGATAATTTATTATCCTTCTTTGCTTGCTTGAGGGACATTTGTTTGTATGGTTGTAGCCGTAAAAATACCCAATCTCCTACATCAAAACTTCTCTCGCTACGATGTTGATCTGCCTGTTGTTTCATTCGATTTTGTGCCAAATTCAGGTTATCCCTTAAGAGTTGGAGAACTTCTTGCTGATGCTCGATGTGATCTTCCACTGCTTGAACCTTCGAATTTTCCCTTAAAGATGATGTGATCGATGGTGGATGAAATCCATAAAGTGCCATAAATGGGGTCATTTTTGCTGCAGTATGGAAGGAAGTGTTATACCACCATTCAGCGAGAGGTAACCACTTGACCCATTGTGTTTGTTTATCAAATACAAAACAACGAAGATATCCTTCAAACATTTATTTACTATCTCAGTTTGACCATCAGATTGAGGATGATAAGATGAGCTATGAGCTAATTGAGTACCCAAACAAGAAAATAACTCCGTCCAAAAATTTCCAGTAAAAATGGGATCTCTGTCGCTCACAATAACCCTTGGGCTTCCATGTAGCTTTTGAATTCTATCCATAAATGTAGTAGCAACTATACTTGATTTAAATGGATGAGATAATGCACAAAAGTGTGCATACTTGGTAAGTCTATCAACTACCACCATGATGACACTCTTTCCTTCGGACTTAGGTAAACCTGTGATAAAATCCATTGAAATCTCCTCCCAACGTTGACTTGGAATGGATAAAGGTTGTAGAAGTCCCGGGGTCTTAATTGTCTCAACTTTATTCTACTAGCAAACCAAACATTCCGCCACAAACTTTTGAATATCAGATTTAAGGCCATCCCAAAAAAATTCTTTCTTCACCCTGTGGTAAGTTTTTAAAAATCCTGAGTGTCCTCCTAAAGGAGAAGTGTGCAATTCCGAAAGAATCTTTTGTTTTAGTTGGGAATTCTTACAAAGATATAAGCGATCTTTGTACCATAAGGAATCATTTTTCCAACTAAATGTATCAGATGTACTAGGATCTTGCTGCAAATTTTGAATGAGTGTCCATATATCTTTGTCCTTCTTCCATTCATCTCTTGCTTCGGTTATCCAATCTGGTTGGATAATAGAAATGGCACAAAGCAATGCTTCCACCTCTTCATTATTTCTTGAGAGTGCATTTGCAACAACATTTAGCTTCCCTTTTTTGTAGATTATTTCAAAGTCATAACCCAACATCTTTGTGACCCATTTTTGCTGCTCTTCTCAAGATAGTCTTTGTTCCAAAAAGTGTTTAAGACTATCATGATCAGTTTTTACCTTGAAGTGTCTTCCCATTAGGTAAGTTCGCCATTTCTTTAGTGCATGCAGTATTGCTAACATTTCCTTCTCATAAATAGGTTTCCGTAAATACTTTCCTTTGATTGGACGACTTTCAAAAGCAATGGGTCTTCCTTCCTGCATTAAAACAGCACCAATTCCATTTCCTGAGGCATCACATTCCACAATAAAGGTTTTTGTGAAGTCTGGCGTAGCTAAGACAGGCGCTAGGCACATTGCCTCTTTAAGATGTTCAAAGGCCTTAGTTGCTTTAGGAGTCCATGAAAATGCATCTTTCTTCAATAATGTTGTTAGAGGTGCTGCTATTCTCCCATAATTCTTAACAAACTTGCGATAATACCCTGTTAACCTGAGAAATCCTCGCAACTGCTTTATGGTTGTGGGGACTTTCCATTCCTTAATGGATTTAATTTTGTTAGGGTCTACTTTAACACCCTCGTGAGATACAATATGACCCAGATATTCCACCTCTTGTACTCCAAAGAAACATTTGGATGTTTTGCATATAATTGTTTCTCCTGCAATAGTTTGAGCACCCTGTCAACATGTTCAACATGATCCTTCCAAGACCTTCTGTAGATTAGTATATCATAAAAAAATACTAGCACAAATTTTCTAAGGAAGGGTTTGAAAAATGGAATTCATCAACCCTTGAAATGTAGAAGGTGCATTGGTAAGGCCAAAAGGCATGACCAAAAATTCATAATGACCCTCATGAGTTCGAAATGCTGTTTTTGGAATATCTTCAGTCTTCATTCTAATTTGATGATATCTTGAACGAATATCCAACTTGGTAAAATAAATTGCTCCATGTAATTCATCCAATAATTCATCAATCACAGGAATGGGAAATTTATCTTTAATGGTGAGCTTATTGAGTTCCCTATAATCCGGACACATTCGCCATGATCCATCCTTCTTGTGTACCAATACTACAGGAGCAGAGAAAGAACTTTGACTAGGTTGAATTATACCCGCCTCTAATATTTCTGCAATCATACGTTCAATTTCACTCTTTTGGAAGTAAGGATATCTATAAGGCCTGATGTTTGGAGGAACACTTCCTGGAATCAAATGAATAGCATGATCATGATCACGAATAGGTGGGAGTCCTTCGGGAGTTTCAAACACCTTGGAATGATTGTCCAAGACTTGTTGGAGATATGAAGAAATACATGATTTTGATGTCGGAACTTCTAGTGAGCATAATTGTGCAATTACGCCTCGACGTTCTTTATTTAGAAGCTTTGTCATGAAATTAGAGCTTATTATCCTTCCCGGCTTCCCTTCAATACCCAGTAATTCGACTTCCTTTCCTTCTGAAAAAAAAAATTCAAGAAAGTTCTTGAAAATTAAAAGCTACCGTCCCCAAAGATTGTAACCATTGTACTCCTAGTACAACATCAGCACCTCCCATAGGAATGGAAAGCATTGGACTAGTCAATACATATTCCCCCATGGTTAGCTTGATATTATGGCATTTTCCCGAGCAATTTATAGTTCCTCCATTTGCAACCATCACTTGACATTCTGGTGCTGGGTATAGGAAACAATTTAATTCTTTGGCTACCTTACAATGAATAAAATTATGGGTGCTACCTGAATCAATCAACACTATTACCTTTTTCTTCTTGATTTGTCCTACTATCTTGAGAGTTTGAGGAGTGGTAATTCCTGCCAGTGCATTACACGATATGGTCGGATTCATTTCTTCCTCTTCTAGGGTTGGTTCCTGGTGTATATCCTCTTCTTGCTCATTTTCTTCTTCCTCTTCACAATCTATGTAAAATAATTTCTTCTCAGCACACTTATGACCTTTAGTGTATTTTCTATCACAACTGTAGCAAAGCCCTTTTTCTCTTTTTTCTTTCAATTGTTGTGGTGTCAACCTTGTAGGTTGTGGAAATCTAGGTGTAGCAACACTTCCTTCTTTATAGAATTGAGTGGTAGGCTTCCTTGTCGCCATTATTTTACATTCAACTTTTCTTGCCAACCTGAATGCCTTCTCCAATGAATCCAGCTCCAAAACGCAAACTTGATGTTGGATGTTATCCTTTAAAGTTCCTATGAAGAGATCAATCATGTGTTCCTCTGGAATATAAGTTACCCTTATATTCAATTTTTGGAAGTCCTCAATGTGCTACCCCACTAAACCATTTTGTTTGAGATTTATCAATTGGCTAAAGAAGGTGTTGCTCTTTGTATCCTCAGGATTTTCTATCATTTCCTTTGTAAAAATTGACCAAGTGACAATTTTTTTACGGGAGCAAAGCCATCAATACCATACAAATGTATTTTGTTCTAAATGTAAATTTTCAATGCGTACCTTTTGTGTGTTTTTCACGTTATGGAGATCAAAATATTGCTCCATCTGCAGTATCCATGTTACAGGATCCTTTCCATCAAACTTCCTCATATCCATTTTTGGAATATGGTGGTTCTTCCCACCAAAATTAGAGTTTATGAAATCATGATTAACATTTATTTTGTTCTCATCATGAGGTTCTTCTACTATCTTTTCACCATTAGGAAACATTTCTTGTATCAACTTTGTCAAACCTTCGATGTCTGCTTTTAGATCATTCTTCATGTTTTCCATGTTTTCTTTCATGTCATCCATCTTAGCTTCCATGCCAGCTTCCATGCCATCCATCTTAGCTTCCATGCCTTTCTTCAAACTGTCCATCTTCTCTTCCTTGCCTTTCTTCAAAACTTCCATTTCATTTTTTGTTGCTCTTTGCGAGAGTGAAATTTGTTGCACTTGCTCTTGTAATTTTGATAGATCATGTTGCAATTCTTCATCTTCATGAGTCATAGTAGAGCCTTCTGAAGGCTTAATGGGTGTTTAATTATTTTTATGGGGCATATTTTAGAACCCAATACTGATATCTATTCTATAATATGCCCTTGGAATCAATTCAAATTGATTCTTCAAACAAGACTTATGCAATTCGGAAAAAAAAATACACACCTTTTTCTTGCTTTTGAGGAGCTCGATATTGAAATTGGATTATCTCTGTGATTGCGGCTCTTCAATATCTGAAATTCAGCACTGAAGTAGCACTTTGAATTCTCCTTTGAATGCCATAGGTCTGACCTGATTTGGATTCTCCAAGACAAAGTTCTGTCCAATCTCCCACAATGACCTAATTATGGACTGGTTCAGTAGAGCGAACTTGTACGACTTTCCACGTGTCACTGTTTCGTCCTTCGCCTCTGAAATTGATAGCCAAGAAACTAAAGTCTGTGTACTTGCAACCAATTTTTACGGTACTCCAATCCGATGCTCAGAGAGAGAGTTATTGAGTGTTTCCCATGATCACCTCTTTGAGATGAAATTCGAGAGCGTGAAAAAGCACTACCTTCCAAAGATCATATCTCCAAAAATATTGTGAACCAAGCTCTAAAATTGTGCGATGAGTTTCCTCAGGATTTCAGCTTCGTACCCTAAGAATTTTAGATTCTGAACCTTCGTAGAAAAACAGTTATAGCGCAAATTCCATGATGACCTGTTTAGGAGCCTGAAAAAAGACCTAACTTCCAGAGATCATATCTCTGAAAATATTGTGAGCCAAGCTCTGAAATTTTTAGACAATATTCCTTAGGATTTCGCTTCGCACCCTAAAAATTTCATCTTCTGAAACTTCGTAGAAAAAAATTTATAGCGAAAATTCTACGATGACCTGTTTGGAGCAGCAAAACCCTAGAATCCAAACCTCCGATACCAAATGTTGTGTAACCAACTCCAAAAATAGAAGAAAAGAGATATCAACGCCTTCGAAATAAGCCACTTTGAGGGGGAAACCTCCAATACATTACATGAATGAACAATTCTTGGATGATACAATTTACAAAACCTCCTTTCTATATATAGGAGTCCATGTGGCCATAATGTAATCCTAGTGGGCCACAATGTAATCCTAGCCAACCAAACAATAATAATTTAAGGGCACAATAATAACAAAATGGGGGTTACAAGGGTACAATAATAACAATAAGGGTGTTACATTAATAACAATAAGGGACTATACTAGTAATATAGGGACCTAACATAAATAAATGACAGAAATGTTGCCTATGCTGCTCATTCTAGAAAGAAGAACTCTGGTGGTCCAAAGAAAAAAGGAAGAGCAGGGGCCCAAGGAAAGAAGGGCAAGTGTTTCACTTGTCATAGGCCTGGTCACTATGCTAAAGAATGTCCTTTCAAGAAGGATTCTCCCGATAGTGATGACAACAACAGCAACCAGAGGAATAGAAATCAAAGAAACAATAGGTCCAAAGGAAAGAGGAAGGTTCCCTCTGGCGGAAACAATCAACCTTTCAAAAGGTCTAGAAACTCCAGGTATGAGGAGTCAAATGTTTTTGATAAAAGAAATGAATACATTCTTGTATCTGCCCTCTCTGCGAAATCCCCGCCCGACACTATGGATGTCTGGCTGATAGATAGTGGTGCCTCAAGACACATCACTAGGTTCAAGGAAGCACTTTCTGACATGGTTGAGAAGGATACTAATGTGGAAATTATCCTTGGAGATAATGCCACATATCCCGTGAAAGGGACAGGGACTGTGACCCTCCACTTGTCTCAAGGACAAGTCCTACATTTGCATGATGTACTCTATGTACCAAAAAAGAAGAAGAACCTTGTGTCTATATCAACCATGGAAGAAAAAGGTTTCAATGTGGCATTCATTCATGGAAAGGTGCGCATGTGGAAAAATAATCTCAAGGAAGCTATCGTGATTGGTTTTAGAGTTGGAACACTCTACCAGGTTGAAGGAAGTCCACTAGGAGCTATGACATGTGATACTATCTGACAAACTAAACTATGGCACCGGAGGTTTGGACACCTTCATTACAAGGCCCTTCCCGAAGCAAGGAAGGTGGTGACACGGATGCCCAATTTTGGAAATAATCATGAAGGTGTATGTAAGGGTTGTGCCGAAGGAAAGCATACAAGGGGACATTTCCCCTCAAGTGTCACAAATACATCTGATATTTTGCAACTGGTCCATTCTGATCTATCTGGTATGCTACCCGTGACATCCCTGGGAGGATGTTCTTACTATATGACATTCACTGATGACTTCTCCCGCAAAACCTGGATATACTTCTTGAAGAAGAAGGATGAGGCTTTCATGTGGTTCCGTATCTTCAAAGCCATGGTGGAAAATATGACAGGGAAGAAGATCAAGATTTTGAGGACCAAAAATGGCACTGAATATGAGTCAAATGAGTTCAAGGAATTTTGCAGAGAAGCTGGCATTAAGAGGGAGACTACTACTACCTATACTCCTGAGCAGAATGGCGTTGCTGAATGAAATAATGGAACTATTGTGGAAGCTGCCCATGCCATGCTATGTGACCAGGGTCTACCGAAGTTTCTGTGGGGAGAAGCTGTGAATACCGTCGTATACATTCAAAACCGATGCCCTCATTCCGCCCTGGACTCCAAAACTCCCGAAGAGGTTTTCACTAGTAAGAAACCTGACATCTCACATTTTATAATTTTTGGATGTCCTGTTTATTTTCATGTGCCAAAAGAAAAGAGAAGTAAGCTAGATGCTTCTGGGAAGAAAGGAATGTTTGCGGGCTACAACGAAACTTCTAAGGCCTATAGAGTCTATGTACCTGGGCAAAGGGAAGTAGAGATATGCCATGATGTCACTTTTGATGAAGATGCTTCTGTGAAGAAAGTAGTAGATCTTCCGAGATCTGAGGAAAATCATGAAGCAAGGCCTGGAAATCAAGAAGAACTGCAGGATGAGACAATGCCTGATGTTGAAGGACCAATGGACCCAATTGATACATCTCCTTCACTGAGAAAGAGACCATCATGGCTCAGGGACACTCTCAAAGATGCTGAGGGACATGCTGCCCTGAGGGGGACATTCCGAGAAAGCAAGAAGCCATGTAGATACCAAGGGTATCTAGCTGCCATGAGTACTATTGTATAATCTGAACCTGGATCTTTTGAGGAAGCCATAAAGCATCAAGTTTGGAAGGATGCTATGCACGAAGAATATGAGTCCATAATGAAGAATGATGTTTGGGATGTGGTTCCAAGACCGAAGGACAAATCAGTTGTCACTACAAAATGGCTCTACAAGATCGAGCATGGATCTCATGGAAGTGCTAAAAAGTTCAAGGCAATATTTTTTGCCCGTGGCTTCTCTCAAAAGGAAGGAATAGACTATGATGACATATTTGCACCTGTGGCACGATATACCGCCATTCAATCAATCATAGCCCTTGCTGCTACGTAAGGATGGAGTCTTCATCAGATGGATGTCAAGACCACTTTTCTGCATGGTGCAATAAAAGAAGAGGTGTATGTAGAACAACCTCTGGGGTTTGAAGTCCAGGATCGGTACACTCACGTTTGCAGGTTGAAGAAAGCCCTCTATGGGTTGAAGAAAGCCCTCTATGGGTTGAAGCAAGCACCCAGAGCTTGGTACGAAAGGATAGATAGCTACTTGATGAAGCTGGGCTTCAATCGAAGTAATGTTGATCCGAACCTTTACTTCAAGGTTGTCCAGGGGAAGCCTCTCATTCTAGTGCTGTATGTGGACGACCTCTTCCTGACAGGTGCTGACCCTCTCATTCATCAATGCAAGAGGGAGCTCGCTGCTGAGTTTGAGATGAAGGACCTAGGACTGATGCACTACTTCCTAGGCCTGAAGGTCTGGCAAATACCTAGAGAGATTTTCCTTTCTCAAGTAAAATATATTGTGAAACTTGTGGAAAGATTTGGTATGGTGGATTGCAAGTCCGTGTCAACACAAATGGAACTCAACTTCAAGAAGTTGAGTGGCAGCGCTACTAGGCCTGTATTGGAAAATCCTACTGAGTATCATCAACTCATAGGGGCCTTGATGTTCTTAGTGAACACCCGTCCAGATATATGTTTTGCAGTGAACACTTTGAGTCAACAGATGGTTGAACCTCATCACTTTCACTGGGTTTGTGCCAGGAATCTTCTGAGATACCTTCGGGGCACGATAAACCATGGGCTGAGATACACTGCCGGGAGCGTGACACTCCATGGATATATTGATGTCGATTGGGCTGGAAGTGTGGTGGATTGTAAGAGCACATCCGGATGTTGCTTCAATCTTGGTTCTGCTTTGATTTCATGGATGAGCAGGAAGCAAAAGTCGGTGGCTTTGAGCACCGCAGAGGCTGAATACATTGCAGCAAGTATGGTTTGTTATGAAGTAGTTTGGTTGTGAAAGCTCTTTAGTGAGCCGTTTGGACATGTGCTAGATACCACCGTGATACTCTGTGATAACCAATGTGGGATTCGCTTGACTGAGAATCCTGTGTTCCACGACTGATCCAAGCATATTGATATCAGGTATCCTTTCATCCAGGATATGGTACAGCAAGGCGCCGTAGGCTCGATCATATAGGAACTAATGAGCAGGTCACGGATATTCTCACTAAGCCCCTGGGGAAGGTTAAGTTCCTAACCTTCTGTGAGAGACTTGGTATCGTGGAACGACCCTATGCTGTGGGTCCTGTTGGACGATGAGCTCGAGGAGCTCTGGGGGGCTTTGGGGACAGCTTCTTGGAGCTATGAGTAACCACAAGGCTAGGCTTGCCAAATATTGTTGGTGTGCTTGGACCCCACTGTTGTGATTATTGAGTTGGTTCACCTCTCATTATCTGTGCCCCGTATGTATCCTACCCATTGATTTAAGGGCTCATGGGGAAGTACCTCTCATTTGGCCAATGAGGTGGGAAAATCTAGATACCAGTAGAAAATACTTATGGACACATCATAGATTGCCTTACTCTCTATCTAGGATGGAACGGTCCAACCACTTGATCTGGGATCAAGTCTAGTGAGGTCTTGGACCTCTGCCTGACCTCGGGTCAGATGAACCAACTTCGGGTTGGTTGGAGACTCTTTGTGAGTCCGATAGAGGTTTCAGACCTTTGGGCTGAATTTGTTAGCTGGGGGATGATGTCTTTGTGACTGACCCACTTTTGTTCTGAAATAAAGAGGCCAGCAAAGCAAGTTACGGCGAGATGATGCACGATGTTTGATTGCACTGGTGGATGGAGTTCTCCCTAGTTAAGAGGGAGTGTTAAATTTGGACAACTAGGTCCAAACTCCATCTTGTGATGATCAGATGAAGATTCCAATATTTTTATTGGATTCCTCTTTCGGAGAGGTGTAAAATCGATATAAAATTGATTTTAATCTGATGAGAAAAACATTGAATCATCTCCACCATCTTCTTCTTCAATATCATCTTCTTTTCCTTCATTATACTTTACAAGCCTTAATCTCGAACCATATCCAACAATGTATGACCAACCCACTTTACTTGGAACCTCTAAGAAAAATACATGCTCACATTGGCTTAGAAGAATGTAATTTATTGTATTTATCTCAAGCATCCTAGGTGGAAATGTGAAGTTTGGTTACAGTTTTTTTAGAATTGGTAGTGAAAAATTCATCAATACGCCTTTTTGGCCGAATCAGGAATTTGTTTTTATCAAACAATTAAACATAGCATTCAACTGAAAATTAAAGTTAACGAAAACCTATAACATATTTTTAGCCAGTGGGGGGGGGGGGGGGGGGGGGGCAATCTAGCCACTTAGTTTTTTGGCTAAAAAATTGTTTACATATATCTCTGTCGTGAGCCAGTTGCAACGTTCCACTATGTATTTTTTGTTGAACGTTGTTTGCACACTATGAACAACTCCAACATCGTAGGTCAAGTTGATGTTTAGAAGGTCACTACCCATTGCAAATTTCCGCTATCTTGTCCACTAAATGTTGTTTCCGTACTATGACAAGATCAAAAATTGCATGTCACGTTTATGTTAAGTTGTTGATATATTTCGTTGCAAATTGGTTTTTTTTTTTTGGTTTTGCAGGTTTCCTTGGCTAGAGAAGCTCGATGCTAGAGGATATCGGCATTGGAGGAATTTGTCTCTCGACGAGTTCGACATTTGCTGGAGGAATTATGTTGGGTGCTGGAGGTAGGAATTATGTCAGGCCCAAAGTTTTGATAATTAATATTTTGTCATAATTTGAAGCATGTTGGGGGATAATAATGTTGAATGGTTTCTGTAATTGAATGAAATCCAACATAACATAACCAAGAATTGAATATCATCTTGTCGCCCACATAAATTATGGTTTAAATTATGGAAGAAAATGAGTGACAAAACAATAGAATAAAATCAATGACAGAACAATAGAGGATATTTTGAAATAACTTTCGAGAAATTTTCTACTTTTCCATTTTAACGTTATATTCTCTTCAATTTTCATTTTAGATTGAGTTCATGATGAGGAATATTGTCATGGTCTTTATATTTTTAGAAGTGATCATGGATCTTCTGGTGGTATTTCTAGTGGCTTTCATAAAGGACCCAGGGGGATCTGAGGAGTTTTATGTTCTGTGATGGTCTCTCTTTTGTGCCAATCTCATTTTTTGTATCTATCTCATTGGTAGGTGTCTTTTCATTTCTGTTGTTGCATGCATTTTTGTTCCCATCATCAAACACCTTGGCTACCTGATTGTTTTTATGAGTTACAATTATGTTGATTTATTGTTTGATTTCATTATGGTTGACGTATTTTCTTTTTGTTTTTATTGTTGCATGCAGTTTTGTTCGCATGATCAAACACTTAGACTATCTTACTGTTTTTATAAGTTTCATCATGGTTGTTGATTGATGGTTTTATTTCACTTGGTTTGTAATTTTACAGTAAATAAGTTGATTTTGATGATTCTTATATTAAGTTGATTTTAATGATTCTATTTTTCTTTTTGTTTGAGGGCCTTTTAAATCCAATTTGGATGTCAAGTGTGTAGTGATGGATTTAGGTTTTATGAGATTGATTCTCGGTTAGATTATAGTGATGATTTTTATTTGAATTCCTATTCTAGTTATTTAAGTACAAGACTTCTTATTTGAATTCCTATTCATAAATCATCATCCTAAAATCATGTATGATGTATCCCTATGGATATATTTGAAACTAATCTCCGATGCTTTTTTAGTCCTTGCTTTTCTTGTCTCTATATGATGCATCACTTTCTTTCGTAGTCATTTCTTTATTGATTCCTCTGTTGTGTATGTGAGTTGGGTGATTTTAAAACAAGGGGTTGTTTGGGTCCTAAAGTTTGCATCCAGTCAGAAGCTAGATTTTTTAGTTGAATTTGGTTTCTTGTTTAGAGCTTTTATTTCAAAACTATAGTCCACAGAAGAGGACACTTTACGTGTAATAATTTTCATCTTGATCTATTACAAACTACAATTTGAGGGTACATTAAGCTTCCTAGAAGATCATTCATTGCTGAGGCCTTGCATTGGATATAATCCAAGGTAGAGTGAATGCCGACTACATCTCCACGCAGGGCAGAGTGAATGTAAGAATGACCAAAAACTGTATCAACTATTTTCTATGAGTTCTATGGAACTTCATTTATCAATGGGCGAATAACAAGAAAACTATTAAGATCTCTGCGGGTGAACTTGCAGTAGATAGATAAATTTTATATACATCCTTATATATTTATCACCTTACAACTTTATTATTCTCTTTGATCCATAGTTAGGAAAATGTGTTTGGAGTGCATTGATTTATATGGGGAAATATTTGTTGTTATTTCGCAGTATGGTGTTTTGAAAAAAAAAATTATAGCTATGAAAATTTATTTATGAACGGGTAGTTTCTATTGTACTCTAGTTTTCATCTCAATATATCTTAAGCTTCTCATATTAATGAAAACATTATATATATATATATATATATAACCTCTTATGTAAATCTAAAAAGACCATTTTATACCTTTTATCCATATTGAAGGCTATGTTGCATTAATATGAACAGTTTCATGAACTCTTTTCTTTTCCATATATCAATAGTTTATTCTTAGTATATCTACAACCCTGTTAATATTTTCCTCCACATTTATTTATTTAGATCCCGGATAGTTAGTACAACTACCACTCTTTCACTCTACTTCATTAATATGAACATATCATGGATAGTTAGTACAACTACCATTCTTTCACTATGTTGCATTAATATGAACATATCTTGAATAGTCAATACAACTACCATTCTTTCATTCTCCTGCATTAATATGAACAATTTCTTAAACTTTGTCCTTTACCATATATATTCAATTCAGTGCGGGAGAGAAATGTGAAATTCTTTAAATGATTTGAATTTTAAAATATTTATGAATATGTAGTTTCCGGTGTAATCTAGTTTACATCTCAATATATCTTAAGATTCTCATATTAGTGAAAACAATATTTATATATTTAAAATCTCTTATGTAAATCTGAAAATACCATTTTCTACCTTTTATCCAGAGTGAAGCCTTTGTTGCATTAATATGAACAGATCCTGGATAGTTAGTACAACGACCATTCTTTCACTTTGTTGCATTAATATGAACAATTTATTGAACTCCGTACTTTACCATATATATTCAATTCAATGTTGGAAAGAAATGTGAACTTTACACTTAATATGGATACAAAATTTTCCCCAAGCTAATATAGATACGACTTGTTAATATTTTCCTCCACTTTTATATAGTTAGTATAACTAGCATTTTTTCTACCATTTTTTCGTCTTCATCACATTATATATATATGAACCACTGCTTATTCATTGGTAAAGTTGATTCCATTTTTTTAAATGCTCTTACAAACTAGAATGAATTAGATTTTATAATTGAGCTTTTCTATATGTCTAAAATAGCCTCAATTAGTTTTCCTTTCAATGTTAAAATTATAAATACATTTTTTAAAGAAAATTGTTGTTTATTTTAGTTAGTGAAAAAATATTGGCATCAGCTAAGTGGGAGAACTCATGATTTATCTTGAGCCTTTGAGTGGAATAAATATATGTATGTTGCATCATGCTACTCTAAATTATTATAAATCATAAGATTTGTTTATTATTGACTTCAACTCTTATTTTTTTCAACTCTAACATCAATAGGATTCAATTTAATATTATATATATTCACCTCTTTTAAAATGATATATTCACCTCTTTTCCCTGTCACATATTCTATAGATAAGTGATACATGATATATTCAGCTCTTTTCCCCTATTTTATTATATTTATTTAAGTGATATTTAAGTGGTAGGATCACTAGCATGAATTGACATATGAAGATATCTTGGATAATTAGTACAACTACCATGCTTTCACTCCGCTTCATTAATATGAAAAGTTTCTTGAACTCTATCCTTTACCATATATATTCAATTCAATGTTGGAGAGAAATGTGAAATTTATGCTTAATATAGATAAATCTTGTTAATATTTTCCTCAACATTTATATAGTTAGTATAACTACCATTCTTTTGTCTTCATCACATTATAGATATAGGAACTATTGCGTACTAATTGGTAAAGTTGCTTCCATTTTTTTATTTTTCTCTTAACAACTAGAATGAATTATATTTTATAATTGAGTTTTTATATATGTATAAAATAGCCTCAATTATTTTTCTTTTCGATTTTAAAATTATAAATGCATTTTTTAAAGAAAATTTATTTTTATTTTAATTAGTGAAACAACCTTGGCATCAACTAATATCAGTGGAAGATCTCCTGATTTATATTGAGCCTCTGAGTGGAATAAATATATGTAGGTTTTGTTAGCACAGTTCTTTGCTAAGTCATGAGTCCATTTTAATTTTTGTTTTTAGGATTAAAATTTGAAAATTTGAAAAAAAAAATGTGGTTACTACCAGAATTTTCGGAAGCACCTATTTTAGTCTTTTTGGATAGTCTATTATATTCATGTTTTTATCTGTTTTTATTTTTTTCCGATGTTGTCAGAAATTCCGAAAGCATACTCTGTTTTTAAAAATAAACGAAAAAGCACATCCATTTTTGTCAAGCCACGTGTTGTAGTGTAAATACGTTTCAAATATATTTTTTAAATATTTGATATCTCATGATAGGAGTCATATGCAGTCAATTTAGTTGAAGTCAAGTCATGGTATACGTTAATGCTTAGGTGTCAACCCGCAGTAATACACTTAACCATTAATCTTGTCCTGTCTTTAACCCCAAATCAGTTAATCTCACATCAAAGTACGTGTTTTTCCGAACGGACGAGATCGTGGTCATCAAACTTAACGCAATGACCATTTGGTTTGTCGCATAGAAGTGCTGCCAGAAATTTTGACCAATAAAAGTAAGACAGCGGAGGTGACTACCAGCCACAAATCCTCTTGTATCAAGTCATCTGGAGCTTTCCATACGAAGATACACATTCAACTGAAGGTAATAATGGTTATCACATGGTGCACACTATGGTGAGGAATATTTTCCATAATTTTATTTTATTTTCATGGGGTGATGAACCATGGCTTTTGTTTTAAAACCACCGAAAAAGAAAGAGCATTATCATCTGAGATTTTAGTTGTTGGAGATCGAATTGCATTAGAGTTGTAGTTTGAGGAGTCTATATTTCAGACAAGATTTCAGAAGGAAACACAAGTAACACCTGTAAGGTGAAACTCTTCCAGCTCTAACACCTATTAGTTTCAAGAGACTGAGGCATTAATTTCTGAAGATGACTAAAATAGGTGGGAAAATAAATCAAATTGAGTTGTAGGGTGCGGACCTAGTGGATTAAAATTCAAGGGTAAGAAGCTTGTTATCCAGGCAGGGTCATATTCTATGTGCACCAGGTTAGGGAGCTCTCACTCAAGAGTATCTCAAGAGTTTTCAAACTCTTTCAATAGACAAGTAGCCACAATTTATGGTATTACATTGCAGGTTTCATAAGACTCCATTGTTGAAGCATTTAACCTTCCACAGGAAGGAGAGAGGTGGTTCAAAGGTCAGGTTATCACAGGAGGAGACCTCAATAGTTTCCTCAAGGATGCACACAGAGATCCAAATTGGGCCAAGGGAATTCCAAGAAGCTATCTTAAAAATCACTGGGTAGAAGATGTTAAACTTATCAAGATATATCTCACTTGTGATAGGAGGTATACATTTTTTTTTCTTTATCATATGAGGTTTCTTTTTCATGTTGTAGGTATGAAGACATTAAATATGCCATAATTATTGTTGAAGATTCTAACAAAGATGTCAGCAAGGGTCCAAAATCACACTGTTGTTTCCGAATATAGCTTGTATCATCAAGCTCTAATCAAGGTTCTAGTTGAAAAAGAGTTAGGGAAGAGAAATCAAACATGGGATCACTTTTTGTTTTAGAGGGCAGGCCAACCTGCATGTAGTATTATACAAACATATGTATATCAATGGATTCAATCCGATCAAGAAATGTAGGAAATATAGATACTGAATCCTTCTACAAATAAATTGCGGAAAATAAACACGATCGCCAATCACAACAAGTACAGAAATAAACAAATCAACCACAACATAGATAATTTCTAAGGAAAATGTTCCTACTCAAAACCCCTCTATATTCTATTGTATATTCACCATGTAATCATGAAACAATTACAATGCACTCTTCTCACAAGAGTCTCCTGCACTCTGCCTATCATCTCACACTGATCCAGACAAAATCAGGCCAATACTTAGCCAATTCTCAGCCTGTCTTCAGCCTGCCAATCTTATGCAATTCATGAGGAATGCAATCCCTATTCCTTAGGAATTTCATCCTTTCTTAATTGCGCAAGTATCATGGGAAATCTTGTGGTGTTTTAATTGCATCTGGGCAGTTTTCTAATAATACAACTGATAGTCAACTTCCCTTTAACCTTTGTCTCAACTGGGTCTCCACTGGAACTGACATGCATGCAGCTATTAATAGTAAATCATCAGTTGCATGGCAGATCACTGCATGTGAATTAAATTTGATTTAATTCACTTGATCTCTCACTAGTGCAACAAACAATTACAACTAGTTCAACTGACTTTAAATTAATAAATGGAGTTAACTGATTTCTCATGCACTAAACTAATACACTAACTGCAACTTGGAATCAATAACAACTAAAATCACTCTGCATGCCTCACCAACCACCCTCAACTCGAAATTCATGAGCTAACTGAGTCTATCACACTCAGTTAACTATTACAAGTGTTTATGAGATAAGATTACAATTTATTGTCCAATTTAATTAAGCGATAATTAAATTAGACACATTTCCAATTTATTAAATAAATTGAATTTCACACTAATGTATCGCTAGGACGCATCACTACATGACCTGTGGTCCCACACTAGTGTAGGTGTTGTCATGCTGTTTATGGATGCCAATTTCACTGTTTCTTGTTGCAAATTTCAACACTCCCTCTCAACAAGAAAGGAATCAATATGTTCTGATCCAATACCTTGGAATGTCCTTGCATGCGACATACAACTCTTGCATACAACACTTCTCTAGTGTTTCTCGCACATGCAACTCTTGCATGGAACACTTCTCTAGTGTTTCCCGCACATGAAACTTTTGCATGCAACACTTCTGAAACTGACTAGCCTCGAAAAAATTGAATCAATATAATGCATCTTTCGTCAGAGTCTTCTAATTGCTGCTAGCTACTTCATATGTCTATTGGACTCTCTACACTGCTGACATCTGCATCCATGCACTGTGCACTGCTGCCAACTCTGATCTACGCTCCAGTATCCGACACCTATCATTCTGATTTATATCTTCCTGACATCTGAATACATCAATCTTACTGATCTTGCTACTGTTATACTGTGGGCTCCTCGTAGCTAGGTTCGATCCATGAGACACAACATCTCTAGGACCCTGCCTAATTTCTTCTTGGGATTAATTTTGCACATAACCCCACCTCACACATGGAGGTATAGCTGCATGTATTCCCTCTACCCTTTTGGCTCGAAATTCCCCCCTCCTAGAGGTCTCTGCTTGAGTGGATGCTTCCACTTAGTCTCCTC
Source organism: Pinus albicaulis (assembly GCA_034641835.2). Taxonomy (NCBI): domain Eukaryota; kingdom Viridiplantae; phylum Streptophyta; class Pinopsida; order Pinales; family Pinaceae; genus Pinus; species Pinus albicaulis. The sequence goes on from JAXQQM020088491.1 coordinate 43,646, forward strand.
TCTGCTTCTCCAATTGTGGCTACTCCACAACCTTCTTAGACTAATTTTGAGACTCTATGTTGAGAGGCTCCCTCTCAACCACCAAGGCACTATCCTCTGCTTTGCTACTCAAAGATTTGCATGCATATTTTACCTCAAGTGCATGGAGGTTCTTGACTCGCGCACATTTTAATTTTCCCGTTGTCGCAAAATTTTCTAAAAAAAAGAGTTGATTTTAAATCGATGATATCCCCCTCATCCAAGCTCTGATTCGACCGATTTGTTTTTTCAATTTGGGTATTTTTTCGTAGGGAATCCAAATATGCTATTTATTTTTTAAAATCTTGCATCAAAATTTTCAGATATTCTCTACAAACTCGCGCACCCAAATACTTCCTAGTGTGATACCATGTAGAAATTATACAAACATATGTATATAAATGTATTCAATCCGATCAAGAAATTTACTAAAGCTAGATATTGAATCCTTATGCAAATCAATTGCGGAAAATAAACATGATAGCCAATCACAACAAGTGCAAAAAGAAACAAATCAAGCCACAACACAGATAATTTCCGGGGGAAAGCTTGCTGCTCAAAACCCCTCTATCTTCTATTGTATATTCACCATGGAATCATGAAACAATTACATTACACTCTTCTCACAAGAGTGTCCTGCACTCTGTCTATCGTCCCACACTGATCTAGAAAAAATCAGGCCAACACTTATCCAATTTTCAGCTTGTCTTCAACCTGCCTTTCTCATGCAATTCATGAGGAATGAAATCGTTATTCCTTAGGAATTTCATCCTTTCTCAACTGTGCAAGTATCATGGGAAATCATGTGGTGTTTTAACTGCATATGGGCAGTTTGCTAATAATACAGCTGATAGTAAACTTCCCTTTAACCTTTGTATCAAATGGGTCTACACTGGAACTGACATGCATGCATCTATTAATAGTAAATCATCAGTTTCATGGCAGATCACTACATGTGAATTAAATCTGATTTAATTCACTTTATATCTCACTAGTGCAACAAACATTTACAACTAGTTCAATTGACTTTAACTCAATAAATTGAGTTAACTAATTTCTCATGCATTAAATTAATACACTAACTCCAACTTGGACTCAATAACAACTAGAATCACTCTGCATGCCTCACCAACCACCCTCAACTCGAAATTCATGACCTATCTGGGTCTATCACACTTAGTTAGATATTACAAGTGTTTATGAGATAAGATTAAAAATTATTGTCCAATTTAATTAAGGGATAATCAAATTAGAAACATTTCCAATTTATTAAATAAATTGAATTGCACACTAATGTATCGCTAATACCCATCACTACATGGCATGTGGTCCCACACTAGTGTAGGTGCTGTCATGTTGTTTCTGGATGCCAATTTCACTGTTTCTTGTTTCAAATTTCAACACTGCACCTACACCTCCAATTTCACAACCACACCCTCAGCATGCAAAAAGAAGAAAAAAGAGAAAGGAAAAAAAAAAAAAATATCCATAAGAAGGCCAAGAGCAAGAAAGAAAAGTTTTATGCAGTCAAGGCAGAGAGAAAGTTGGAAAAAGGAGAGAGATCCTCAAAAAATAAACCCAGATATATGAAAATGGTGGCCCTTATTCCTCCTTTTCCTAATGTCTACACCAGAGACAGAAGAGGAAGTTTTGCAACTGCAGATAAATCAAAAGTGAAATGCTACCGAAAATTCCCTAAGCACATATTCATCAAAAGATGCAGAAAGAGTATGAGCCTACAAAATCCAATGAATAAATCCTCAAGGATGTTGGATATGACATCAGCAGTCAGAAGAATAAAGAATAATCCAAACCTGTTGTTGGTACTAGAAAGAGGCATACCAGAGACAACAACAAGTTTAGGCTTAAGTCAAAGGCTCTACACAATCCAAGATTAATGACAGAGGTGATTGATATTGAAGGTAAATGTGAAGGATCAAAGACAGAATAATCCATGAAGAAAAACAAAAAAAAAACCGCTTCAGAGTAGCACTCAGAGCCCTCAAAAAGAAGAAAGATACAAAAGGGTTCTAAGGAGGAGAAAGTCAATGTCAAGGAAGCATCCAAAAGAACAACTAGATCCATATCAGTTGTTGACAGAGAAACAAACTTGGATAAGGTTGATGAAGCTGTAGCCCACATGGAAGGAAGGTAAAAAAATTTTTGATACAAATACCTTATTTGCTTATCAATCAAAAATTTTAACAGTAGCTTAGATGTCAATAAATATAAGTCTACACAGGCTTTTCAACATTTTCTATGTATTTTTGAAAAAGAAACATATCACTACCGGAAATTCCGGTAGTATTCAAGTTTTTGCGCAGTTATAGGTTTTTACAGGAATTTCCAATAGCGCCTGTTTTAACTGAATTTTGACACATGTCAACAAATTTTCTGAGCCTATTAAGAAAGGATAAGAACCCATAACGAAAAGGATATAAAAAGTGATGGTGAATGGTGGTTATGAGGCTATTGGAGGTCTTATTAAATAGAGATACATGGTTACTTAAAGACCAAAGACACAAGGAGACAAATCAGCACAAAAAGGGGCAGCATGATAGTACACTCAACATTTCAGCCCAGATTTCTTCTCTTTTTTCTTCTACATCTGTCCTTTCAGTTAGATTTCGATGGGATATGGCTGTAATGTCTTTTTACACCTATGTAATCTTAGGAGTAATGTTTCCTTCTTTTTAGAAGAGATGGATTTGGTGCCTCTCTTGCTATATATACCATTTCTAGGTTGGATGTTGGTCTACCTGAAGACTGAATATAATAAAAAAAACTTTTTTTACTTCATGTTGGAGGATTGTGTGACTCAAGGACCATCTAATGTATGGTGAGTATTCTTTCTTTGTTAATTTCTTCTAAAATATGAATTGCAACAACTAGTAAGGTGCGACTGAAAAATTGTTAAAGGATTTAACATTAAATTATCTGAATTCAGTTTTCTGCAAATTATATGTGTGTTATAGAACATTTAAGTGAAGATTTCATAAAGGATTTGTGGAATAATTTATACATGAAATCTATTTTCTGAATGTTGTTTACTTTGCATAAACAAAGTTTGTGTAAAGAGCCATCATCATAGCTGTGTGACTGATTTAGGATAGAAATATTTCCTAGAATAAGTACCAGTTATCCATCTTCTCCATTTGTTACACTCTGATCCCTATACTACCAATTTACCCATACAATTTATAATTGCCACAGCTTTCCAAATGCATGAAAGTTTTAAAGAATCTAAACAATCATTTCAAAATCTTTGAGAAGCCATCCCACCACTCAAACAACCCTATAAAATTTGAAATGAACTATAATGTGTAAGGCTTAATCCTTATGTAGTCAAGGAGTGACTCATTGTGCTAACAGGTTGCATCATTATACTCCAAATTATTATAAATCATAAGATTTGTTTCTTATTGATTTCAACTCTTTCATCAATCTGATTCAATTTTACATTATATATATTCATCTCTTTTAAAATGATATATTCACGTCTTTTCCCCTTCATATTCTATAGCTAAGTGATATGTGATATGTTTGCATCTTTCCCCCTATTTTATTATATTTATTTAAGTGATAAGACATAAGTGATAAGTGATATTTAAGTTGTAGGATCACTAGCATGAATTGACATGTGAACAGATCCCAGACAGTTATTACAACTACCATTCTTTCACTATGCTTCATTAATATGAACAATTTCTTGAAATTTGTCCTTTATCACATATATCCAATTCAATGTTGGAGAGAAATGTGAAATTTACGCTTAATATAGATCAAACTTGTTAATATTTTCCTCCACTTTTATATAGTTAGTATAACTACCATTCTTTCGTCTTCATCACATTATAGATATAGGAACTACTACCTACTGATTGTAAAGTTTCTTCCATTTTTTAAAATTTCTCTTACAAAATAGAATGAATTAGATTTTATAATTGTGCTTTTCTATATGTATAGAATAGCCTCAATTAGTTTTCCTTTCAGTGTTAAAAATACAAATATATGTTTTTAAGAAAAATGATTTTTATTTGAATTAGTGAAAAATTCTTGGCATAAGCTAATATCAGTGGAAGAACTCATGATTTATATTGAGCCTCTGAGTGGAAGAACTATATGTAGCTTTCATCATGCTACTCCAATTTATTATAAATGATCAGATTTGTTTCTAATTGATTTCAACTCTATCATAAACCTGATTCAATTTAATATCATATATATTCACCTCTTTTAAAATGATATATTCACCTCTTTTCCCCTTCAGATATTCCATAGATAAGTGATACGTTCTAAATTCACCTATTTTCCCCTACTTTATTATATTTATTTAAGTGATAAGTGATATTTAAGTGGTAGGAGCACTAGAATGAAATGACATATGAACATATCCTCGATAGTTAGTAAAATTTCCATTCTTTCACTCTATTGCATTAATATGAGCATTTTCTTGAACTCTCTCCTTTACCATATATATTCAATTCAACGCAAGAGAGAAATGTGAAATTTACACTTAATATAGATATAATTTGTTAATATTTTCCTCCACTTTTATATAGTTAGTATAACTACCATTCTTTCCTCTTCATCACATCATAGATATAGGAACTACTACCTAATGATAGGTAAATTTGCTTCCATTTTTTAAAATTGTTCTTACAAACTAGAAATATGTACAAATTAGATTTTAGGACTGAGCTTTTCTATATGTACAAAACAACCTCAATTAGTTTTCCTTTCAATGTTAAAATTTTAAATACATTTTTTAAAGAATTTTTTTATATTTTTATTTTAATTAGTGAAAAAGTCTTGGCATAAACTAATTTCAGTGGAAGAACTCATTATTTATCTCAAGCCTCTTAGTGGAAGAACTCATGATTTATCTCGAGCCTCTTAGTGGAAGAACTACATGTAGGTTTCATCATGCTACTCCAAATTATTATAAATCATAAGATTTGTTTCTTATTGATTTCAACTCTATCATCAATCTGATTCAATTTAATATTATATATATTCACCTCTTTTAAAATGATATATTCACCTATTTTCCCCTTCAGATATTCTATAGATAAGTGATAAGTGATATATTCACCTATTTCCCCCTATTTTATTATATTTATTTAAGTGATAAGCCATAATAAATATCCAATTCACATCGTTACCTTATTCACTTGTCCTATCCATGAATAATATCCAATATGTAGAAATCTTTGTTGATGCTTTAATCCATGGATTTAGGCAAGCAAGCCATTGACCTTATGCATATGAAAACTGTAATGTTTGGTTATCTTAATATTGAAGATAAATATAAGATTTATGGATTTCATTGTACTTAGTGGCATGATCAATAATCAACCCTTATTGCCTCATATAAAAGTATTGAATGAATTATATAGAAGATGAAAGCCCTTAAAAATTAGTTTTTTATTGATTTGAATGTGGGTATAAAATTTTTAAATGTGGAAATTTTTGCAAAAAAATCATACATAACATGATGGAAAATTTTCATTGATAGGTTAACCTTTGTTATAGTCCAAACTTGATAAACATGACACTATATATCTAATTTCAATGATTGGGATTCTCATAATAAGTATAACCTTCATAGAATAGTGAAGGAATCTCATTAGGCATGGAAGTGCTAATAAGTATTTAGTCTTAGGAGTATGGAGAGTCATGGGAGGAACTATGAGAGGATTATAGGCCCTAGCTTGTGTTGAAAATCACATTAATTTTTTTTATGATGAAAAATATTTTTCTCATCATCAAAAATCAATGTAGTGTAGCATGTGTTTGAATGTTATTCTTGTGCATTCCAACATGAGAAATTTTTTTTTGCGAAGCTCTGATAAGTTTTAAAGAGAAGATAAGCCCTAAATCCACACTCCATATTCCCTTTGGATGGAAAAACATGGTTCTAGCATCCCCTAATATTTCCTTGGGTGAGACTTTGGTCTGTGCAACAGATCATTGTTGAAAGGGTCAGTAACAGTGGGTTTTGTTGGTTCACGCAACCATATATGAACTTGGGTCTAGGTTCCGTTAAGCCAAAAAATGGTTTTGTTTCCATGACCAAGATCTAACTGAGGGATATGTGGATGTGAAATCCATCCAGAAAAGAAATTCAAGACTGGGTAGATCTGAAAGAGAGTGAATCTGAAGCGCAAGAAAACATAAATCCACGCATATCAACTGAAAAGTGGTTACAGAAGTATATTTTCACATATTAGCATGAGATATTTTTCTCGTATTTCACTAAATAGTGGCATGGGTGGTTGTCCATATTAGCTGATAATACGACCCATTTCAACAACAGACCTACTTCGTGGAACCCAGACTTGATTAAGCAACTCTAGGAGACAAACAAAATTATCTCAAGGGATGTGAATTATTGGATTGATAGTCACCCTTGGAGGATTTATCATTGATTTCATGATCGATACATTTTTATCCTATAGTGAAGCAAAGCATATATTTTTCAAAGGCCCGCTAGGTAAGTACTCAAACTCAATGAAGCTTTGGATTAAGATGTTATTGTGCGAAAAGGGTGTTCTTTGAATGCAATCCGATTGATGTTTGGAGGAGGGAAAAATAGAACTACACGATGTGGTAAGATATTTATGGTAGATCGTGATAATTATATTCAGTCTAAGTATAGTTTGTTATTTGTGTATGAAAGCGAAGAAGAATAAAGCAACCCTGCGACCCCTCGAAGTGCACTGATAGAATTTGGAGATCATCATAACACTGTTGGGATTCCCTAACCTGCCATTCCCATCACAACCCACCCCCATATAGTTCCCCCACCTCCACCTCCCCTGTTTAACATGTCTCACATAGTGAATATGCATGTTTTCAAGGGATCATATGATGCCAAGAAATTTTGGTTTGTTGCAGAAGCAATGTGGAGATCACTAAACATCAATGATGAGAATATGAAGAAAGCACAGTTGGTCATAGAGTTGTAGGAAAAAGCTTATTCATGGTATATGAAGTACTCCACAACAAACCAAAATTCCATGTTGGATCAGACAAATCTTGCATTTAATGTTGAATTTAAAAAGTCGAAGTTGTAGTCACAGTGTATTACAAAGGTCAAAGAGATCAAGAAATTAGGTCTTGAAACTATGAGAGAGTGGATCAAAGTTCAAGATGTTTCTAAAGTGAGATTGAAACTGAGCTCTACCGATGATGAGTCAAATGCAGGGATTGGTTTATGTTGAGGAGGTAAATCCCCTGCGAACGGAGGGCGATCCTACTAGACCAAATCGGGTCTAGCAACAATCAACACGCTACTATGCAGTTCCTAATCATAAATAAACCGACTCTGCGAGGAAGTATTACTCGAACTAACGCCTGCTGCTTAGAAGAGGTGGTGCTCTTGTTCCTTTGCCCCGGCAGATCACAACTCACGATCTCTCGTGGTCGGATACCCGCACATGCAAGAAACAACACAAACGCAAGCATGAAATCCAAGATACAACTATATGTCACGAAGAGGACATAACTCATGAACGTGATCAAGAACAAGAGTGAAACCATAACCAATAGTAGCTTAGTATTAATGAGTCAAAAAGAAGAATACAATCAAAGCTTCGACACCGAATTCTCCTTTGGCGGGTCGTCAGCAGCACATGTCTCGATAAAGCCTGTCAAGGATGGGACAAGCCTCTCTCTCCGGATACTTGGCAATAGTCTCCTTGCTTGGATTTGGCCTTAGGGAATCAAGAAGGCTTTTGCAGCATGAAAGCTCTTGGGAACTTGGGGATTTTGGAACTAGCTTGCTATGGAGATAGGCAAGCCTTTATAGGAGGAGGAAGGGAAGTTGGGATCCATATAATCATGGGTTTGGCCCTATCATCAAGGAAGCTTCCATGAGAGGTGGAAAACCACTTCCTCTCTATGGAAATCCGTAGCCAAACCACCCAACTCAAGATAGATATCAGTCCAGGAATTTGTTAGGATGAAACTTCCGCCTCTTATTTTTAAAAAACACCTCTTAATATGGTTGGCGTGGGTGCGGCTCTATGACAGAGCGCCAATTGGTGTGCCCTCTTTGGAGGATTTTCCCTCTTGGTGCGAGGGATGAACTATGGAACCGCGCCAATGGAAAAAGAGCTATTTTTAGGGTTTTTTGCAAGGAGATGTCTTCAGGGCAATGAAAGCTCATCTTCAGAGGGATGCAATGAAAGTATTTTCAAGTCTTGTCTCTGCTCACAGGTCACGGAATGAGCCCTCCAATGTGCGGGATGGGGATTGTAGGGACGGTGACAAATTTCTATGTAACAGATGCCCCCTAAAGCGTGAGGCCCGAGAGAGAGAGAGGGGTGAAATGCTTTACGAGAACATGCCGACTGAAAACACTGCCATCGGAAAACCTGCGGAGCGAAGTACAACTGATGTCTCAGATACATGATATATATACGTGGTATGGGCGCAACCATCCATAACAGAGTTTACAATAATCTAGATCCAAGGCATGGACGCAGCCATCCAGTGAGGATTGATAAATAGACTCAGGTATGGTCGCAGCCATCCATTCAGTGAGTCATGTAAATAATCATAATAATCCACAATATCGCAGCCTGGATTATAACAGACACAATCCAGGGTCTTACGCTCCATCTTGACCCGAACAAAGTACAAGTTCAAGCATGCGAATGTGTGAGCTGAAGTCGAACATGCAAGAACATCGCCTGATTACCAGCCAATGATGAAAGCTGTTAACAGACGCGAGAGGAACCACCAATAATGACAATGGCTCTCAAGGTACTATAGGTACAATCTACGGCGTGAGAATCAATGAGTTGGTGTCGAACACCCGTAGAATCACTCGATCGAAGGCCAATGATGAAAACCTCACGTCGAATGCGACGAACCTGCCATTGAGGCATGCAGGCTCCAAGGTACCACAAGGGAGTCTCTAGATCGGCTTCCTGGATAATGAGCTGAAGTCGACAAGAAGTGACCTTGATCGAAGGTGGGCCATAATGTTTCCCACATCATCGACATGAGACAGAGGAACATGATGTTTTTTTGTGAATCAGAATCAAATGAGAATCATAGGGAGGTTGATACTTTGTAGAGATCAACTTCTCTTGAACATGTAAACGGCACGACAGTGGACTTGGCAGTATTTGACATCAACGGATCAGAGGTCATGGTGACGAGGCAATGAGCAGATGAGAGGTCAAAAGGGATTATCCAAACCCATGGAGGCAAGTGAAGAATGAGATGAGATGTCCCCAACCCGACACGAATGCAGACAAGTGCCATGTTCAAGAGCGACATACTGCCGACACGACAATGATACTGGCTCCATTTTCCCCCACCATTTCTGGCGAGTACCCCAATTATTTTTGACAACAAGCTTGAAGGGGATCGCATATGCTTGTAATATAAGTCCGCCCTTCGGGCGAATCCATCCTAGTACATTTAACGAGCCCTAGGAAGGAGGAACTCAAAGAAGGTCATTTCGACTGAATCCAATGTCATCAGGGTTTAACGAGTCTGACAAAGGAAGAAATCAACGTCTTTTCATATTTAGAGAGTTTGAAAAGATAGCAGAAAAGTAAAATCCAGCGATCCCTTTTCATAGATAGTTCCTTGGACCCAAAAAGGTAGAAAACAATATCCGAGAAAACCTCCTAGTCGCGATAGGCTAAGGTATTCCTTTTTCGTAAATAATCCATCCCAGCCCGAAAAAGGGGTAAACGTATACTGGGCAGATGTCGATTCGTGTCCACTTTAACGAGATCAAAACGACAAGGGCCTCAGAAATATTTTCATGTTTAGAGAGTCAGAAAAGAGCTGGAAGATGACTCCAGAATGACTTTTTCATGTATTTACCGAGTCCGAAAAAGTATAAAATACAACTCATTTCGTCGTCTAAGTTGCATGAAAGACCTGTCGCTGCACAAAAAAGGCAAGTGTAAAACCCATTTTTGACAAAATATATTAAAATATTCATAAAAATAACTTTCATGTCCTATTTTAAGTTCAAAAAGTTATAAATATGTCAAATGGTAAAAATAAAATTACTTTTTACTTTTTACCTCACCAAAGAGCAGCAGTGGTCCAATTTGTGTGCGAACTTCCGACTGCGATTGCGACCGATCCGGGCTACTATTCAGAGTTCCGTCAGTTCCAGGTAAGAGGCGCTTCCTTGTACTCCATTTCAATCCATTTTTTAATAGCTTTCCATCATGCATTAGACTTCTGAGGCAACTATTTAAATTTTTAGGGCTCCGCTCATTGGCGCGGGTATCGGGCACGGACCCGCGCCAATGGGCTTTTATATGCAAAGGGCCCGCGCCGACTGGCACAACTGTTCATGAAACAGCCGCGCCAGCGGCGGAACCCAAATTTCCGCTTAAAAATTCGAGATTCTAGTCAATTTGGATGAAATTTGAAGCTCATTAGAGATCTAATTAAGGGTTTGTGACCATGTTGATGCAGGAAACCGAGAAAAATGGTGATTGAGTGGAAAGAGAGAGAGCACGGTGAAGAGGATGAACAAGCCATGGAAAATGAAACTTGCATGAATGCCCTCAAGAACTGTGGGCTAAAAAATTTCTTCCTGACACCTTGTTTACGAGCTCAGCCTGAGCTTCTACAGTACTTGATCAATATGTGGGACGCAGATGAACAAGTATTCAAGTTGCGGGATCAAGTGTTAGAACTGGAGGTTGCTGACGTGTACTTCATAACCGGATTATCGCGCAGAGGTCCGGTACCCATATTGACAGGGAGCAGACCGTCTGGTGAGAAAATGGAACAAGTGATGGCACGAGTGTGCCGAGGGGCACAACTGGGATCAGGAAGTGGAAAGGTGGACATCCACACCATTCCTGACCTGGCACTGAGAGTGGTGCTGCATGCCATCACGCGGGCTGCGGGGTCACAGGCACCGCACGAGGCCACAAAGGCCCAACTTTTGTTAGCCTCAGAGTGTATGACTCCTCTATTGTTTGACTGGGCCACAACAGTGACGATAAACATAAAGAGGCAACTGACCAAATGCAAACAAGCCAAGCTGAAATAGTTTGGCTATGGTTCTATTCTGGTATCGTTCATTCTGGAACGATTACCAATCTTCCAGGGCCAAGGGGCCATAGTAGCTGAGCCGATTCCATGAGAGCCAAGAATGGCTTGCTGGGCAGCATTGATGCCCAAAGCTGGAGGGGGCCAACAGATGTCCTGGAGGCCGGAGTTTTTTGGGTGGTTGCGGTGTTAGTTGATCGTAGTGGAAGACTGGCCATATGCAGGTACCGATTTCACTGGTGATCCAGATCTCCCACTGCCGGAGGGAGATGATTGGGACGAGGAGTTGGGTATGACCTCTTCTCTTTTTGATTTTTGTGTTTTATGATTTTTTTTTGTTAATACATGTTCTTCCTGACACATTTTATATGTATGCAGACGTGGGCCTAGAGAGACCAACCGATATGTCTCCTATCGCATGAAGAACTCTTCCCGCACCTGATCCTCAGGCAGAGGGTGCAGAAGGGGGGGAGTTAATCCAGAATCTCGAGGGCATCGCCCGAGGGATCCCAGACTACGCCCGGCTGGCGGATGTACCGATGGCGTACCAGAGACATACGGTGGGAGTGCCTAGTCGCCTCCACCGACTTCTGAGACGCTTAGTGCGTGCAGTCACCTGCTATCATGATCACCATGAGGATTAGACTCCTAGGGGTTTTTATCATGCATATTTTTTGAGAGACATGTCGTCTCCGGATGTATTAAGACGAACATATATATTTTTTGATTCTATGCGACGCACACTATGTAAACATTTCGATATCTATATATATACATATCTATTTCTGGATGGATTTTCCTATTACATGTGATGATGATTTACAAATTGCGCAAATGTCTATCTAACACCAAATTAGCTACTGCATCTGTTAATGTATTCATGTGCCTGGGTATATGCTGATATGTAATATAGTCAAAATTTCTTTCCAGTAAACAAATACACAGATACAGACGTAAAATGGATGGGTTTCTGACCGAATAATGACCGTTCAGTTGTAATACTACAAGTTGTGAGTCTAGATACACAAGCAATTCACGGATACCAAGGTTTACAGCCTCAATTAATAACTCTAAAACAACACTATATTCCGCGATGTTATTTGTAGTACGTCCTAGACACACACCTTGCAGGTTGACCAACTCACCAGCAGGATCATAGATTACCTAGGCCGCCGAAGACAGGTTCCTGGTACTGCGGGAGGCACCATCCGCAAAACCAACAAACAGACGAATGGACATCTGCACAATCAGGAAGACCTGATCAGCAGAAATATGTTTACATCGCACACCACACCACTCATGCACACAAATGAAAAAACACACCTATGTACACACACCACACCAAAAATGACTTTAAGCGTAGTATTTCTTCAGGTACAGCCCATTTCTGGGCTGCGCCAGCGGAACTCCTTCATAATCTATAAGCTCATAAGCCCCATTCTTCAAAACGCGTTTTACTATGTAGGGCCCATGCCACATAGGTTGGAACTTGCCAGCCCCAAGCTTGTCATGTGCTTGATCGTACAGGAGGACGAGGTCCCCTTCAACAAAGGAACGAGGAGAAACCGATTGATCGAAGTGAGCTTTGACCCGCTTCTTTTGTGCTTCAATCACTAAAGCAGCTAAGCAGCGGTTTTCATCTAACCGTTCCAGATACAAAAGACGCTCTTCCTCGGCAGAAGTGTCGGGTAGAAGTTCCATAGCTAGTTTCAACGAAGGAATCTCGCATTCAACCGGAAGAGTTTCTTCTAGACCATACACCAATTGAAATGGTGTGAATCCAGTTGCACTTTTTGCAGACGTCCGGTATGCCCATAGAGCTGAGAACAGTTGGAGGTGCCAATTGGATTTGTGGATACCAACTGTTCGTTGAAGCATAGTGACCAGAACCTTGTTCACTGCTTCAACCTGGCCGTTTTCCTGAGGGTAATACGGCGTTGAGCTATCGTGACGTAAGCCCAACTTTGAAGTCAGCTCAGCCATCATATAATCTCGGAAATGAGTACCGTGGTTAGTAATGATGGCTTGCGAGACCCCGAAACGTGCAATGATATGGTTGAATATGAATTGGGCAGCTGTCTTACTGTCAGAAGCTAGTGTAGGCATCGCTTCGGCCCACTTGGTGAAGTAGTCGACAACGACAATGATATACGCATGCCCCCCGGCCCAGTGAGGGTTACACGTCATAAAATCCATGCCCCATTTCGCAAAAGGGCCGACGGTAATAACAGGATGCAAAGGGAGAGGCAGCGCACGCATCTTGCACTGAAACACTTGGCACGCGTGACATTTACGGACTGCAACGATACAGTCTTTGAATATTGACGGCCAGAAATAACCTGCTCGCAAACTTTTCTGGCAGTAGCATATCCGGACATATGTCCACCACAGGTGCCACTGTGGCAGTCATTTAGAACCCTTTCAGCCTCTTCCAAGGTTAGGCATCGACGGAGCACCGAATCTACTCCAACACGGTATAAGGTATCTCCTACGATGCGGTAGGGTTGAGATTGATGCCGAATTCGACGTCGGGCATCTTTAGTCAACTCAGACCGAAATGTGGAGGTCTGAAGATACACGATTATGTCGCCATACCAAGGGTCGCAAGTACTGATGAGGAAAAGAGTTTCGTCCGGGATATGATCCTCGGAGTGTGAAGGAGTGGAGTCTGTCGGGAGTGAGCATATAAGATCCGCGAAAACAAGTGATTTGGTTGACTTAGCAGTGGTGAACTCTAAGTCAAACTCCTGCAGGATCACGATCCATTTGGAGTATTTGCCCCCCAGTAATTGTCTAGAGAGAATATATGTCATGGGGTTGCAATCCGAAACCACTGTTATCGTACGCAACAGGATGTAATGGCGAAAACACTGCACAGCGTGTACTACGGCTAACGCCAACTTCTCGACGTGAGCATAACGTGTTTCTATATCGAGAAGGTTTCGTGATAGATAATAAACGACATGTTCATTACCATCATCATCATCCTGCACCAGAACCATAGCACTGGTGCTAAACGTGGCGGCGAGATACAAAGTGAAATCGCGCCGATAATCAGGAGGACGAAGCAAAGGAGCATTTACCAGTAATGTCTTTAGCTTCTCAAAGGACTGTTGAGCAATTTCGTCCCAATGGAAGGGAACATTCTGCTTTAATAGGCGCGTGAATCCTTTAGCCACCTCCACGTAGTTCGGGATAAAGCGTCGAAGGAAGTTCTCTTTTCCCTGCAGACTCTGCAACTGATACAGCGAGGAGGGAGATGGGAGGTTGATGATAGCCTCGACTTTTAAAGGGTCAAGGCGAATTTCGTCTTTGGAGACTATGAATCCCAAAAGACGTCCAGAATCCACGCAGAAGACGCATTTATGAGGATTAAGCCTAATATTGTAGCGCCTACAGCGAAGGAAGATCTGGCGGAGGTGTTCAGGGTGATCCTCTCGCCTAGCTGAGTGAGCCGGCAAGTCGTCCAGATAAGGCTGAACGATGTGGTGAATGTCATGGAAAGCGTAAGACATCGCACGTTGAAAAGTGGCTCCAGCGTTCTTCAGGCCGAACGGGAGCTTTTTATACGCGAAAGTACCCCACGGACAGATGAAAGTAGTCTTGTGTTGATCCTCAGGTGCAATATTGATCTGATTATACCCTGAGAAACCGTCCATCAAGGAATAAATCTCACTTCCGGCACATTCGTCGATAATCTGGTCTATGAACGGAGTGGGATAGTTATCTTTTGGACAGGCGCGATTGATGTCGCGGTAATCAACACAGACCCTAATAGTACCCTGCTTTTTATCGACAGGGACAATGTTAGACACCCATTCTATGAGGGGGATAGGATAAATAAAACCAGCGTTCAGAAGTTTTTCAACTTCTGCCTTAATTGCAGCGGCTTTTCGAGGATGCATGGGGCGTAAGCGTTGGTGCACGGGCTTCGCACCAGGGTAGGTTGGAATCTCATGCACTACGATACTGGGATCAATCCCCGGCATTTCCTCGTAGGACCAGGTGAACACATCTCTGAATTCTTTAAAAAGATCAGTATAGACTTGAATCTCATCAGGAGAACAAGTCACTCCCACGTGTATATTCTCAACGATCCCTGGTTTAACGGAGATGTTGATCGGGATGGTTTGAGTGATATTACTCAGGTTTCCCTCTGAAAAAACCTCGTGCGTCAAGATGGGCGTTTGAAGAGGAGGAGTAGGAACCTGAGATGCATAACGCTCTAGAAAATCTGACATTGCCCCCAAGCTAGGCATAAAAGAGGAGCGATGATGTCCATCGCCCCAAGGCAGCTCCTCGAGAGACATAGTTTCAATGATGGCTTCATCGGAAGGAAAAGTCTCTTTGAGAGGATCAGGTGAATCAGCCTGACCAAGCCAGGGGGATTGAGAGTAAACATCTAGAGCCATGCTCAAAGGAGCATGCTGAGGAGGTGGAGGATCAGATGCGGCAACAATTTCACAGTAGCTTATCTCTACTGGAGTCAATGGCATTGATTCTCCAAACTCAAACACCTGCTCAGGCGTAGGAATAAGCCAGGGGTCATCGGACCTGGAAATCATGTTAACTTGAGCGGTGTGCGGTGGTGGTGCGGGAAAGATACCCATGAGGATGGGGTCTTTGAAGAGACCGGGTCCTACACTGTCAGGGGGATTCAGAATCTGATCCACGTATGGTACGTTGTTCTCGGAAGTGGAGGTGAAGAAGGACAACTGATCCACCGTGACGATTTTGCCCTCGTGAGGGAACTTAAGAAGTCGAAAGACGGTGGATGGCACGCATAGCATGGCATGGGTCCAGCTGCGGCCAAGAAGTATATTGTAGTTGAGCCTGGCGTCAACCACCTCTACTTCTACGTTGACAATCTTCCCCTGTAAAGTGATCGCTAAACTCTCGAGAACACCCAGGGGTTTAGATTCCCGACCATCAAATGCCTCTAGGGCATTGGGAGATGACGAAAGGGTTGGAGAGCCAATGGCCTTCCAGCAAGCGGACGACATGACACAGGTAGAGGCACCTTCATCCACAATGGCCCTATGGATGTTAAGACCGTTAATCCCGACTTGAATAACAAGAGCGATCTGATGTGGAAGTCGGGGAGTGAAATTCTCTAAATCGAAGGTGAGAAGACTCGAATCGGCGGGATCAATGCCTCCGATTGCAGACAATAAAGCCTTCCGTTGCGAAGGACAACTTTGAAGAAATTCTAGTGCAGAAATAGCAGAAGGCACCTGTGCCAGATCCTCAACAATGCTGTAGTGCTGAGCGGCACGGGCATTCGGATTATAAGAAGATCTTCGTAAAACACCTTTAGAAGGTGGCTTCACAACGGGTTCAGGAGTAGGCTTCTTGATTTCCAATGAACCGGAGGTGGGGGGGGGGGGGTGGTCCATCCGCAACTGCCTTCCCGGGTGCCTGCCGCAATTCGTTGTAATCCTTCGAACACGTAGCGACGGAGATAGGTGCAACACTTTTCATCATAAAAAATTGGGACCCAAATGGTGCAGATGGTGATGGTTGTTCAACCATCTAGGTCTGTTGAGACGAGAATGGCTCTTTTAGAACTGCCGGAGTCCCTTTTGAGCCCTTAAGAAGTTGACTAACCTCGGATCGTCGTGGAAAATCCTTAGTATAATGGTCTCCTTCACAAATGAGGCAGGGGTACTTCGGTTTACATTGAGAACCATCCTCAGTACGAGATTTGGATTCTGGCCTCGGGGCATCGGATTTGGATTTACCTTTGCCCTTCTTTTTCCCTTTGGAGGATTTCTCCGTAGGATTGGCCTGAACGGCGTTCACCTCCGCGGTTTTGCCAGAATCAGACGGGGCGGGATTAGCAGGAGCATTGTTGGAAGAATTAGACTTCTGCTTCCCATTCGAAGATTTCTTCGAATTCTGAGACACAGAACCAATGACACCATCAACCGCAGGGCTAGGTGGAGCCTTAGAGGTTCCGGACAGTGGAGCATCAGGAAAGATATCATAAAGCGTGCCGGACTGAGAATATACAAGATCCAGATATTGGGCACGCGCAATGGCTTGTTCCTCCGTCACACACGCTCCCATCGCAATATCTTGAGCGATTTTATTCACGAAGGAGGTGGTGAACCAGTGAGTTAGTATCTGATCAGGTATATGAAACTTGATCAGTCTATGACGACGCCACCACTCATGAATGTGATCAGAAATGTGAGTGGCTTTATCCTGCTTCAGAGAAGTCAGGAGGTGCATCCCGGCTTCATAGCGAACCAGTAACTGAAAGTGCGTCAGAAAAGCCATGGCTAAGGAATTGAAATCTTGGAAGATGCCACGGGATAACTCTATGTACCACTTAGCAGCAGCTCCAGTCAAAGTGCACTGGAAGAGGCGCAGACGAATTGAATCATCGACCCAAGAGTTAGACGAACACCAAAGATGATACGTCATCACATGCGCTTGGGGGTCCTCTCCAGCTTTTCCCTCAAACTTGGGGCAATCACCTGGTATCTTGGTAGGAACCGGAGGCCAATACGGATTATGTAAAATCGGATCATTGGTCAATTTTGAAACATCCGGCAACTCCAAGGTGGCCAGGAACGGCAATGGCAGATTAACCGGCATGCCAGACCCGGGATGAGGACCGGTACTTGTACTCCACAATGGTTGTGAATATCCTTTTCCCCATGGGTTCTGTCCCATAGGATTCTGACCGTAGGGGGTATAGGTCGTATAACCAGACTGATTTGGATGCTGGTAACCAGTGTGTGGGGCTTGATAACCAAAGTGTGGACCCTGGTTAGGATTCGGCCCTGTATAAGCAACATTTGGATTTGGCTGCTGAGTATAGGTATAACCGGGTGGAGGAGGATAATATTGAGAGCCTCTGGGGTGGTTATAATTCGGTTGAGATTGACCATGAGGATAATAACCGCCCTGAGGATGAGTCGGCTGCTGATAGGTGGAACCCTGCGGAGCCTGATAACTAGGGCGCAGCTGTTGATTTGGCTGCGACATCGAATGAATCGGCTACTAGGCAAGGTTAATAGAATGAGCGGGCTGCCCTGAATGAACAGGTTGACCCGACTGAGAGGGTTGACCTGAGTGAATAGGTTGACCCGGATAGACAGGCGGCGCCGGTTGCGCAGGCTGACCTGGCGGTAAAGGAGCCCTAGGTTGTACCGGATGGGCTGGTTGGCCTGGAGGCGGAACACCAGGTTGTACCGGATGGGCCGGTTGGCCTGGTGGAGGAATAGGGCCAGGTGTTTGCTAATAACCGGCTTGACCTGGGGCAGAACCATAGGATGGTCCCGGCTGATATGCAACGTTAGAAACAACAGGATACTGCGGTTGCATAGGTTGAGAAGGCTGGATTTGCCCCCCAGGACCGTAGACCGGTCCCGGTTGGTACCTCGGCTGAGGCTGTACAGGTTGACCGGAAGGGCTGTAATACTGTCCTTGCGGACTGTATGACGGCCCTTGCTGGCCCGCAGGATAGCCTTGCATGGGCTGCCCCTGTGGGTCATAAGGATAGCCAGGTTGGCCCGAAGGTTGGCCTTGGAAAGGTTGCCCTTGCGGGTTATAAGCCCGGTTATAAGGTAAACCTTGAGCATGGAGGTAAGCCTCAGGAGCGGGTAGACGCAAAATGTCCCCGTGCTCATCATACTGACCTGGAAAAGCATACACGGGCGTACCATCCTGTGCATAGTGCGAAAAGTAAGAGCGGTTGGGATCTTGGGAGGATGGTCCAACCTCGGGGTTCGGCTGTTGGAGGGACAACTGATACTCCTTCGGAGAGATGTTCTCCGGTATAGCAGTCGCTAAATAAACGTCTTCAGGAGACGGCATAGCCCTAGCGGAGGGTGCCGTGACAACGGGTGCAGAAGCAGCCACACAGACAGTGGGCCGGATGGGTACAGAAGTAACGGGTGTCTGAGGGGACACCCCTGGTGAAGGAGCAGCTGGCCTCGGAGAAGGAGTTGACACTCCCATAGAGGCTGCGGCGGAAATGATCTAACCCAAAGACCTGTACCCCAGTGGTAATGAGGGACTGGACGTTGACATGACAGCTGTTTCAGAATTGTCTCCCGAAAATAATCTTCGTGGGAAGATCTGATAGTCTTCACCAGACGTTGGGATTTCCTCACCAGAATCACTCATGGTTGATCCTGCCGCTAGATCTCGTAATAGACAGTGAGGACTAGGAGGAAATACAGCAGCAATAAAAGGCGAGCCCGATGTAAGAGAAAGGAAATCTGCTCCTAATCTCAATTCAGACACAGGGTCCGAAAAGGGCCAATCGAACTCGACTGGTCCCCCAAAGGGTTGCTCAGAAAGAACCGGTCCCCCGTCAGGAAACTCAGAAACAATGGGCTGCTGTGGTTCAGCAGAGGATTGTGAAACCTCTGATGAATCGTCCGTATAAGGACTACCAGTAGACGAAACCGAGGGTTCCGCCACTGTGGCAGAAACGACAAGAGAAAAAGATCAAACACACACACAGGCTGAAAAAGAGTCAAGACACACGATCAAACGGTCAACAAGCAAATTCTAACAAGGCGTGTAATCGTGGGTGATTAATTTTTACCACATTGAAAAATAAGAAACTTCACCGTTTCATGTTTTAAGAGTCGAGAAACGGTCAAAAAGGTGACTCTATCTCTTTTAGATTTGACACAAGCGTGAAAGGACAAGCGCTTGGTGATCCTTTCAAATTTAGGGAGTCAGATAGGATCAAAATGACTACTCAGGAATACTAGGCAAAAAGGGTGTACCAAATAACCGTGAACTGCAATATACACCTTGGTTTCAATAATGAAAAAGAAATCAACCAAGGACTTTCTGTACGTGCAGGCAATCTCCCCGAATGCTGTGTCCAGTGTATCACGGGTATAAGGCGGCAGATTCGGCTTCCTATGGATAAAGGATTGAAACCTAGAGGGGTCTCCCTTTATATACGCGACGGTACGGGGAGCACAAGTCCGTACTAGTGCTGTCTAAAGCCAAGAGGTGAACGACAGCTACTAGGTTTTAAGACGCCGGAACACGTCTCTAGCCTAGACCACTAAATATATTTCGTTAGATTTCAATGCTGCCTTAGTGTAAATTGAGTAGATTTTAAAGTTGATCTTCAATTACGTTTTAGTTTTCAGGCCCTAATGAATGTGCCGTCTCAAAAATCTCCTAAATGCAAAACTACATGCCACAATATGTCATTTCGTTCGATGAAAGCTAGCTATAGAAGAGTTCAGAGCTTTTTACACAAAAAAATGATCATAAGACAATCAATGATATCTCTAATGCAACTAATGAAACTAAAAACCTTTCTTCAAATTCACTAATTACTAGTAAAATCGAAAAGATTTCAATTTGCACTAATCAACCAAAGCAAAAGAGATTTTTTTTATTTTCAATGTTTGATAGCTAGATGCACTAAACAAACCGAAAACAAATGAAAAGCAATTCGAGAAATGATAATAAGAGAGCAAAAACAAGCCAACTTCACTCAATGGCACAAACAATCAGATCTCAAATCGACCAAAAGTCTCTCAAAACCAAGAAAAGTCCCAAAGACACCAATGAGCCGTGTGATCCAGGCCCAAAATGAAGCAAAGCGAAATTTGAATGAAAACGAAATCAGTCACTAAAAAACGCAACAAAATGATAGACAACTGTCAAACGAATGCAAGGAAGCAATTCCAACGTCGACTGAACGAACGAAAAACAAAAAACTCCCAAGGGAGGCTCGAATCACAAAGGCACCTAGATGCCCTAGGGCTCGTATGCAAAATCGAAAGAAATAGGCAAACAACCAAAGGAAGTAGGCTACAACCAGTCAAACTAGGCTTCAGTGCACTCAAACAGCCGGAAAAACAAGATCAAAATCACAAGTCAACCTCAGAAAGCATGGAACACAGCAAACCCTAATAGCTCACAGGATTGGTGCGACTGTGAGCTTGAAATTAGCGCCAGAAAGGAAATGGCGTGGGTGATACACAGGCAACCTGCGCCAATGGGTGCGACTGTCACGCTAAAAAGCGTGCCAGCCGAGTTTACTATGGAAAAAATAAAAACAAGCAATCTCAGACATAGACAAGTGATGACAAGGCTAAAACAAATCCAAACAAACAGGAAAATCCAGTCCAAAGAGCTGACCAAGCAAGCAAGACCAAGAAGTTAACCGGAAAGAGAAGACAAAACTCCAAGTTGTTCAGTCCGTAAACCAAACCGGAGATTGACTGAAGCAGCGTTGATCTACTCCGCTAATGCAGAGCAAAAGCATTTCGAAGGCTATCTGGCTGTGCTTCAGACTCCGTCTATAGTTTACAAATCAAACAACAAGTTGATTCCCCAGCGGAGTCGCCAAATTGTTGAGGAGGTAAATCCCCTCTGCGGACAGAGGCGATCCCTACTAGCCCAGATCGGGTCTAGCAACAATCAAACACGCTACAGTGCAGGTTCCTAATTGTAAATAAACCGACTTGCGAGGAAGGCTTACCTGGAATCCAACGATGTCGTTTGTAGAAGAGGTGGTGCTCCCGTTCCTTCGCCCTGGCAGATCATAGCCCTCACGATCTCCGTGATCGGACACCTGCACATGCAAGAAACAACACAAACGCAAGCATAAAATCCAGTACATACAACTATATATCAGTCGAAGAGGACATAACTCATGAACATAATCAAGAACAAGAGTGGAACCATAACCAATAGTCGCTTAGTATTAATGAGTCAAAAAGAAGAATACAACCAAAGCTTCGACGCCGAATTCTCCTTTGGCGGGTCGTCAGCAGCACATGTCTCGATAAAGCCTGTCAAGGATGGGACAAGCCTCTCTCTCCAGATACTTGGCAATAGTCTCCTTGCTTGGATTTGGCCTTAGGGAATCAAGAAGGCTTTTGCAGCATGAAAGCTCTTGGGAACTTGAGGATTTTGGAACTAGCTTGCTATGGAGATGGGCAAGCCTTTATAGGAGGAGGAAGGGAAGTTGGGATCCCTATAATTATGGGATTGGCCCTATCATCAAGGAAGCTTCCATGAGAGGTGGAAAACCACTTCCTCTCTATGGAAATCCGTAGCCAAACCACCCAACTCAAGATAGATATCAGTCCAGGAATTTGTTAGGATGAAACTTCCTCCTCTTATTTTTAAAAAACACCTCTTAATATGGTTGGCGCGGGTGCAGCTCTATGACAGAGCGCCAATTGGCGCCCCCTCTTTGGAGGATTTTCCCTCTTGGCGCGAGGGCTGAACTATGGAACCGCGCTAATGGAAAAAGAGCTATTTTTAGGGTTTTTTGCAAGGAGATGTCTTCAGGGAAATTAAAGCTCATCTTCAGAGGGATGCAATGAAAGTATTTTCAAGTCTTAACTCTGCCCACAGGTCACGGAATGAACCCTCCAATGTGCGGGATGGGGATTGCAGGGATGGTGACAAATTGCTGTGTAACGGTTATATCTACGTTATTTCCACATATCTACATTATTTCCACATCTTAGATTACCATTGTCGCGACATAAGATCACAACCCAAGAGGAAGCATTGGATATTGCGATGAAGCTAGAAGCTTCGCCGATAGAAGATACCAACATAGGGGTTCGGCATATCCAAACCCAGTTGGTGAGATTACATATGGAACTATAGGACTTGAAGAAGGGAAAATAGGTTCGTTTTGACATACGTTCAGAAGTATGGTGCATAAAGTGCAAAGCAGAGGGCCACCATAAGGATCAATGTCCTATCTATAGAGAGTACTTGGGCACTGTGATTCCAAGTCCATTGAAACCCTGACCAAGTGTTGGGCTAAGTGTGGGATTAAATGTTTGGTGTAGCCTATACTAGGTTGTAGGCCAACACCCCATAGACTACTGTCATTTGCTGCAAAAGTATATCGAGTCACCGAAGTAATTGTTATGTAAATTTTGTAGCTCGGTGGGACATGATGAAAGAAAATTTTGAAGCTATGATCTAAAAATGCAGCAGAGTGCTGGGGCATATAGGATGCAAGCCAAAGGACATGAAGATCTAATATCACCAACAACACAGAGGTTTCCAAGGCGGAGGGTGTGGCCGAGGAGGAGGCGTTGGACGAGTTCGTGGACATATCATATGTTATAATTGCGGTCAGCCTGGACATTTTTCCATGGATTGTCATAATCTCCCTGTGGTTTATTGTAAGTATTTTTGTACATTTTATCATGAGATAGAAGATTTTCCTACATTATTGGCTAAAATGTAGCAAAAGCGCAATCATCAGCTTGCCCATAACATATAAATGATGAGATTTGAACCATGTGAAGAGTATATAAATGTCAACATAGTAACGCGAAGCGGTATAAATACTTGAGAAGCCAAATCGGAAGGAAAAAAACATATGGAGGATACATGGGTCCAGAAAGTTGGAGAAAATAATAATGGGTTCGATGTACAATGTGAAATAGAAACCTTCATGGAAGCGAAGAATAATTTTATGAGCCCTGGAGCTTCAACATCAACAGTGCAGAGACAACTCATCCCATAGAAGAATAAACCCAAGGAGATTACTGAACCAAAGGAATCTGATCCATCCATTCTAAATTCACTTTTTCAGGCATGGATGAAAATTTTAAGGGACCAAAAATTTGTGGAAGGATTGCAAGCGTTGATTTACAACTACATTGGAAAATAAGAACCACAACATTGCAAAGTGAATAAGGTATATAGAAATATAAATATAACTGACATAGAAGTGTGGTTAACTACACAGATAGGAGATTATGAAATGGACCAATTCATTCTTAATCTAGGATTAGATGCCAACGTTTTTCTAAATCAGATATGGGAACGAATGGGATAGCCAAAGCTGCAGTGGTTGAAAATTCAACTCATAATGGCTAATCAATAGAAAATTATTCCTATGGGTTGATTGCATGGCGTTGAAGTAGAAATTGATGGTGAAAGTGTGTTATCAGACTTTAAAATCATTGAGATTGTTTATGATAGAAATATGTATCCTTTCTTTCTTGGATTCGATTGGGCTTATGATATGTAGGCTATAATTAATCTGAAGAACAGGAAGATGATGTTTGAAAAGAATGGTACCAGGGTCATTGTCCCTTTGGACCCCTCTTAAGGAGCATGATATTCAGAACCAATTCAGAATGAATATGGTGATATCAACAACACCTATAAGTTCAATGTGAAGCATAAATATTGGATCAATCTGGTCACTGATGGAAGGATAATTTGGGAGCAAGATAGCTCTTGTGTTTCAGACTCTAACAAAGAATTACCAGATCACTTCGTTGCAACACATCAAAAGTGCGTCACATCAAAAGTGTGTAAATTTCCCTATTATGATGGCACTAGGGATGTTAACTTATTTCTTTATGAGTTTGAGAAAAAGGTGCCTGAAGAGAAGCGATATGAAGCTTTGGACTTCACTTTAAGGTCCACCCCAACGAGGTGGTGGGGTGCACACAGAGAAAATTTCGAAGGATGGAAGGAATATTGCAGAAGGATGAGGCTCATGTTTAGTTATGCAAACACTAGGATCATGGAAAAGTACAATGGTAAGGATGATCCTTGCAAAAATTTGTCTCGCTGGACTATGTATTGGTGTGAAGAACCTAAACCTAAACGGGTACACATATTCTTCCACACCTTGGATATAATACCTTAGCAGTGGTATCTTAAAACTGAGTTGCGCCATGGCACCACAGATTGGTACAAGATGACTGAAAGTTTATTATTGACATATAGCTTTGCAGATGGTTGGGATTGTATTAATGAAGCTCTTTGGGAAGTTAGAATAGGAATATTTTGAATAACTACTAAGCCAACGACTTCGGTAGAACATGAATAGGTTGCGCAGTTGGAACAAGCAAGAGAATGTTACAATGTGACTACAGAAGAAGGAAAGGAGAATTTGCGCAATGTCAATATTCCTGAATCAAAAGGACAACGTGAGGTTGTATATCCTGAAGTATAGATTCCTGAAATAGCACAACCTTTCAAGACTCGGAAAGTTAGCATAGGCTCATAATCGGAGCCCAAGTTCGCAAATATTGGAGACTACTAGGATGACGATATGGTCAGTAAGGTCATTGAACTATTGCATGAGTACTAGGAGTTGTTTCCGATGAAGCTATCTAAGCTTAAAGGCATTGTAAAAGATTTGGGAGTCATGCACATTACTTTGGAGCCCGATGCGAAGTTGATCAAACAACGCCCATATCGATTGAACCCAAAATACAAAGAGAGATTAAGGGAGGAACTCGAAAATATGCTCATTGTTGTCATTATTGAACCAGTCGAGGAGTCTGAGTGGGTTAGCCCAATGGTGGTCCAAGAGAAAAATACCAAGGGAGAGATAAGGATCGGTGTCGATCTTAGAAAGATGAATGATACATGTGTGCATTATCTATTCCTGACACCGTTCACTGATGAGGTTTTGGAGAATGTTGGAGGGTAGGAATCCTATTCCTTGATAGATGGGTTCTCAGGATACCATAAGATTAGGATCTCACCGGAATATAGATGCAACACCACCATCGAAACTGAATGAGGCCCATTTTAGTACATCGTAATGTCATCCGGACTTAATAACACTCCAGCAATATTTTCAAGAGTCGTAGTTTGAGGTTTCCAGGTAAGCTACAAATACACTAGTTGGGGCCATACATTGTTAGAAATATTTTGGATGTAGTTGATCTCAAGAAAATGAATGGTGAGTTTTTCCCTCGACGTAACAATGATAGCAGACTAAAGTTATACAAGGACGACTCCACCCCTGGGGATTCATATTGACTATATGGTTGGAGAAGTGTCTTAATGCTCCATTCAGTTGAAAGAGAGCATGGGACTATAAACGACTCCACCAAAGGAAGGCTTTGTCACAGCAGAAGTACTGTGCAGGCTGCAGAATTATGGCACAGCTGGAGGGGACTGCGTTAAAGGAAGAAGGACTGCCCCGTAAGGGAGGGTCTGACGAGGTTCACCAGAATATGATTGCTGGAGATAACAATTGATTTGATAAGGACTTGGTCGTTAAAAGGAGTGGGGGGGATGTATTTAATAGGAATATACGGGTGAATATGTTGCCAAATATTAATTTATGAGGCATATCTAAAGGATACCATAGAGTTTGAATTTGATTTTTTCTATAAATTAGGCATCCCACTCCACGTTCGAACACTTTGTGCTTTGAGATTTAGAATTGTGATTTTTCTCCTGAGAGAGAGTCGAGCAATATACTGCATGTCTGGAAAGTGTTTCAAGATACTCCAGCAGGAATTTCTTAGAAGAGGGCTAAGATACATCATGACGGCTATGCCACCAATCAATGTAACAAGATCGAGGTCGCCCAAGAAACAAACCACCACAGGAGAAGCGTCGCCTAAAAATAAGAAGAAGATCCCAAAAGAAAAATGGTCTAAGGCAACACAATATAGGAAGAAACAACTTGTTGAGGTATAAGATTAGGAAGAGGAAGAAGTATTTCCCGAAGGATTAGAGGACATTGATGCAGAAGAGGAAAAACCTATCTCTAGGTTTCCCCCTTATATTCCACCATGAAATTGACAATCGTGAAGTTTACGATGGATCCAGACACATTAAAGTATAATATTTTTACACCATTGTTGCCTAAAGAAGTACCAGTTGAGGGTTATTTGCTAGGAAAAGTGCCATAGTTGTGCATGGAGGATTGGGACTTCAATGAACGCAAAAAATACCCCCAATTCAATACAAGCAGGTATTTTCGCTCTGTATGCTATGAAGCTATTGGAGTAACAAGGGTCGAACCAATGAAGTGGCTGGTAGGAATTCAAAATGTAAGGTTGTTGAAAATGCTTTATGTTCTGCACTTTGGGCGCAGTATTATCAATATAGGCTGTGTGCGCAAACTATTGGCCCTAGTGCACAATGATTTTCTATTGTTGGGGAATGAGTCCCCATCAATGCGATGTTTATTAGGAAAATAACGGAACTTAATTATCTAGGATTGGACCCTGCTGAAGAATTTGTAGGCAAGCATCAAGATAAGAAGCTAGTTGACAGGATGAAGCATGATTATGGCCTGACTAAGGGGAAAAAGGGATATTCTATTAACTCAATCAAAGATAGGTCGGTATGCTTTTCTGCACATATTTTTTCAGGCAAGATCATGCGGAAGTGTCGCGCAGAAGACATGTCAGTGGCAATAGTTTCTCTAGCTGCACAGTGCAGCAAAGGCGTTGCATACAATTGGGTTGGATATTTGTGCAAGGAGTTATTAGATGATTAAAAATAAGCTCAGGAGGAGGGCAAGTAGTTCCACTATGCATGGATCTTGTTCTTAATCACATTGATGGCATGGAAGGAGCTTGACAAATCATAGTTCCCCACTGTGAACCTAGATATTTGCAAGGCTGCATGGTATGCCTCACTGTGGCATTCAAAGGAGCCTACTCGGGTGATGGCGAATAAATTATTTTGGGTTGGGTTTAAGATGAGTCTATGCACAATGATCAGTTAAAATCCATGGTTATCACCAAGTATTTTTGCCGAATATCGACATGTCGTTGAATGATGATGTTGCGTTCATTGTCAGTGAATGGCCAAGTGATTGGCTAACTCCGTCCACTGAAGGATTCGAGATAGAGCAGCCATGCATGAGCGGCGTGAAGACCAGTTAACAGATAGGAAAGAAGGACACCAAGAAACAACCCAAGACGGTCACATTTGCGACTAATAAGGAGGCTGAAAATAAGCTGAGCGAGAGACAGCGAAATATGCTCCGGAGACGGGAGGTGACAATGATTAGGGTGGTGATGACACATTTTTTGATCTAGCATAACCCCTCTCCCATTAGATTCTAAATAGGTGGCAGTCCTTGGGTGGTGAAGGCACGCGGAAGAAGGTGAAGTCGAACAAGTTCGTTGGCCCATAAGCATTGGTTCTTAGTGAGGGGGACTTCAAGGAAATTGGTCATTGTTTGGCATGTCACCAAATTTTTTGGGGAAACATCAAGGAAAAATATAAGAAGGTATTGGCAGAGGTCAAAAAGGGCCTCAAATATTTACAAGTTCAAACAAGTGCAGTGCAAGTGAGCGTGAGTCAAGTGAGTGGGCTTCGAGCGAGCGTGGCTCCAGTAGGTGCGAGTTCAATAGAGCAGAAGATAGAAATTATGCCTGATATTTGCCTGGTTCTGATACCTACAGGTAGCTTATGATTTGAAACTACTAAGACTTAAGTGCAGGCGACACATTGGCAAAACAATAGACTCAAACATGTTGTGTTACCTTTGAAGGAATTGCACGAGCTCCACTAGGGCGTCACCGAAGAGTTGCAAATTCGAGAGCAGTGCGCAATGTTGATTATCCAGAATGTTAAGAGAGCATGAAATAATATGGATAAGGAAAAGAAGCAGACCATGTAGGCATGTGATGAGGAATCTACACACAGACACAAATTGGAGGCAGTCATCACCAAAGTATGCAGTGAATTACCAAATCTGTAGATTCAAGCTGAGGCAGCACCAGAGGAAAAAGTTGAAAATATCATGATGGTCTTGAAATATTCCAAGTTTGAAGTCAACAAGGTATGAATTGAGCTATAGATGAAGATACTTGAGTTACAGTTGCAGTTGCAGCCAGCTACTCCTCCAGAGGTCCGGGAGTAGCACAAAGAAGAGATTAAGGCTGCGAATGAAAATATTGAATCCACAGTCCATGAATGCCTCCAAGTATTTGAAGACATTATGGACATATGTGCCTCACTGCAGGAGGACCCTCATGTGAAAAATATTGAAGCTGAAATCCGCGAGAAATTGGAACAAATGGAGAATATTAAGGTTACCATGAAAACTCTTGCATTGGTACTGTGATATACCTGTCTCCAAGAGGATAATTTTTTTGCAGGGACAGATTGATGAGATGTGTAGAAAGGAACAACATATCATAGCCAAAACACATCCATGGGAAGCCAAATCTAGTTAACTAACACAAACTGTGGAGAAACAGTTGAAAGAACTGCGCTAGACGTAGAAGGATATTGCCACAAAGACCGCAAGGCCAACCACTGAAAAGTTGCTGACCGAAATCCATGAAGTTGAGAAGAAATGCATTGCGATAGTTCTAGCATTGAAGGATGCGTTGAGCAGCATCAAATAAAATATTGAGGGCACACCAGCAGAGTGACTCGGGATGAGTCACATTTTTTTGTTGGGGGCCTGTTGGACGGGGTACCCGTAGGTTGAAGATTTTGATAAATACTTTGTGTTTTAAGGAGCGGAGCGTGCAACGTGAAGATGTAATAGAGCCTTAGGGGCTTTGGGGCGGGTCAAAGCTCCTTGTTTTGTAAAGGGATGGAAATTTTTGGTATACTTTGAGCTCTGCCCATGGTTTTCGGACAACGAAATTGTAAAATGAAAAAATATATGAGATATCTTAGTGAGTCTAAGGATATCTTGTATCATTTATCATAGAATGAATTTAGATGTAAGGTTTTAATGATTTTTTATTCTGTGTTTTGGGCAAAAGGGAAGGTTCCTACAGCTGAGTGCGCGGAGAGCTTAGAAAGTTTGCAGTTGAGTGCACAAACCCCTATAGCTGAGTGCGCAGGGTGGAAAGTGTTGTATTAAGCAGATCTGAAGTAATAAAAGAAGACTTGAAGACCTATTTATGTCCTTACTTGTGTATTTTTATTTATCTATTATTTTGATGTTACCTGTGCCAAGTTAGCGTTTTTATCTATATTTGTATGTAACAACTCCAATTTAAACATGCAATTAATTATATCACATAAACAATGAATAATCAACCCAATAACTGTTTAACTAATCATCATGAAATTTTCATAAACATGAGTAAGACAACTTACCTGTAATGGCGCTTTTCCTCACTTGAGACTCCAAGGTTGAATTCTAGTTGAATCCTACTGACTGCAACAAAGTTTTGGGGACAACTCTCCACCCAACCATAGGCTCAGCTGTATGTAATCTTTCCACAGCTGGCCACCCCCGAGCCCTCAATCAACATACTACTGCCAGGGTATCCTTTGCCTCACCATACCTTTCTCTCCAGAGAATGGATGAAAGAATGAATCCTTGAACCTTCCTCAATGTCTATTAAATAGACCAAACCATGGAATGGGAACCACATGCACACAGTCACTGTGTCAACATGCAACTTAAGTTTTACTTAATTTAGTGTTCTCTTACTTTTTGTTAGCTTTACTTAATTTAGTGTTCTCTTAGTTTAACTTCCTTTTTATTAGTTTCTTAGTTTAACTCTTTGTTAATTTATTTAATTTTGTTAATTAATTCTTTCTTTAACTTTACTTATTGTTTATTGTTTTAGGACTCCAGTTTATTATTTACTATTTTATTTAGAACTCCAGTTATTGTTTAATGTTTTATTTATTATTTATTTATTATTCTCTTGACTATTTATTTATTTACTTATTTATTAAATTAAATTATATTATTTATTATTTTATAATTATTATGGGACATTACATACTCCCCCTCTTCAAGGAACTTCATCTTGAAGTTAAGTATTTAATTAAATTATATTATATTATTTATTATTTATTACTTCATGTGTGACTAACACCCTCTGCTGAACTAGTATAACCAACAGGCATCGAAAGTTCTTCATAGCGCCCGGGAAATCTCAAAGAATCTATGTCCTTTTTCCCACTTTCGGAACTAGGCATAAGCCTCCCCGGTCTGTCCCTAATCAAGGCTAGCCCCAAGGCTCACGCTCGACTTAGACCTCATCTGCCCCAAGGAAGGCATACGGTCCTAGTACTCAATGACTCCGGGCATCTCGCAAGGCTAACCCACTCCCTCCACAGCTCCTTAAGGTGCACAGCCCCAGGCATCGAAGTATTACACCCACTTCTAGACTTCGGTGTTCCCATCCAATACTAGGCACTTTGCCTACAATATTAGGCCCTTGGCCTCCTCAAGATGGTCCCACAGCCCTTCAAGAGCTATCCATCAAGGGATATACAAGACAAAGGAACCACTGGCATATGTAGTGTTGATTGAGTTTGTCCCCAGCCCATATGGTGTTACATATTCTCCCTCGTAGGTATGGGCTCCCACGACATCATCAAATAAACTGGCCCTCTCGGCCCATTTGTGGATTTCCTGCTAATCACCACATCTCAACATGCATCCAATGCATTAGTTATAATCATAACATCATAGAAATAATCCACATGCCAACTCTTGCATGTCATTATGATAACACAACATCATTGTTAATCACCACATTCTGAATAGTAAAGAACTGCATGCTCATATATGTCACAAAATATGTATGCGATTACCACCTAAAATACCCAACAACATGTCAATACCACCTTACATCATAACATCATAATCCCTATGCATATCCTATTCATTATGATCATACAATATCATTTTCATAACAACTATATAAATAAAAACCACATGTGCATCATTACCATCACATCATGAACCATCATCAATATGAAAATCATCTCAATACTTATCAAATATAGAACCATAATACACTATACGCATTCTTATCATGATTCATCAAAAAAATCAAATTCAAATACCAACTATGGAATGAGATTCTTCAACATCCCTGTAGGATCTAGGCTATCTTACAAATTCTATTAGTGTCGTATTTTCCTCATGATACCAATTACTTTTCAGTAATCATTTCCACTTCCTTTAACTAAGAAGTTGACAGTTTACTAGTAGATATAGTAATTTAATTACATTGTTGAATCATCTTGAGCCTCAACTTTTAGCCATGTATTGTTATTCCTTAGTAAATTTTAGTGAAATTCATGATTAAGATATTATTGTTTGTACAATCATCAATATTAAAATACATGAAAGTCATTATACCTATTTTTTTTATCTATTCTAGTACCATTCTATTGCTAGGTCATCCTTGTTTAAGTCTTTTGTCATGCTTAATCCCCACTTTCACAAGGGATGGTTTATCCTTAGTGATTTATCCATAAATCAATCATTATTTTTATCCATTTAATTTTTCTTTCATAAATTTCTCATCTAATTTTCATTTATTTCTATTATTTGAGTTGGACTATGAATTATTCCTTGCTTTTGACTTGTCAAATACCATCCTTAATTTAGAATTTGAAAGGCTAAGAATCACTAATACCATTATTTTCCTAAAAGTTGTATCTTTGCGGGTGTGTTAGAAGTATTAAATTCTTTCAATACTAATGTCAAAACTTAATAAGGCACTTTATATGAAGTATCCATATATTTTTAATAACTCATGAAACAACTTAGTACTCTCTAGACTAGTTGATTTATATTTTTGTTGCCAATCTATACATAATTCTTCTCAAAATATCCTTATATAATTTCAAACGTATTCCTTCTTATAGTTCGATTTTTATTTTTGACCATTTAACCTCTAAACATATCCTTTCCTATCACATATCATCCTACACCGGTATGAGTATTTTGGCTCATAATTATGGATCTTTACCTTCGCCATTCATGTTCTTGATGTACCTAGCATATATCGCAGAAACTTGTCAATAAAAAGAGAGATACTTCTTCATTATGCGTCACTTAAGTTTGTCATTAGGCTTTATTACATTATTAGGCTCAAAATGATCACTTCAATGTCATTCCCTAGATATGCACTCCAAAAAGAGTTGTTTGCTTTGTCAGATTTCTCTCTCTCTCTCTCTTTTTGATATCGATTTTAATAGCGTCTGATATTACTTTACCAAATAATTATTGTTAAAACTTTAGTAAGAGATAAACAAAAATTTATTTATACTCGTTCATTATTATTCAATCTAAATATAAAATATCTTTAAATATATACATATCTATGCCATAAAAAACAATCACTAGTTATTAGTCAAAACATGATAACACCAAATTGTCTAGAAACCTAACCATCACCACATTATGAAATCTTTTATTAACAAATTTCATATTGTAATTACAAAATGGTAAATAATTAGTCATCTATAGCAATCCATGGCCTCTTGAAAATCCATGTAGATAATGTTATGCACAAGTTTGGTGAATCGGTGATAATTGCCAATTACCTCATTTTATAATCAAATTCTCTTTCAAGGGACTGAATTTCTAGTTATAGGATGAGAATACATTTTTCTCTTATGCGGTTCTTCCTCTGCATGTATACACAATATATTTTCAAAACAACTCGTTTCAAAAAGCATTCGTTTGTATGCAATATTTCTCACGTTTCGTATTTTAGATTACACTTTAGGCAATAAACACGAAGAACCAAAAAAGGGTTTTGCAAAGGAAACGACATTAACGATCTATAAAAATATGCCATTTTGCAATGTATGGAATTTTAATTTTTATTGATATTATGCAATGTATGGAATTTGGAATATTGAATATAAACGAGTTTTTAATCATATTTACTAGCATTGTAAAGGCCACGATGGAGGATAAGTTGAAGTTCAATGTTAGAAATTAACGAGTCGACTCAATATGATTCTTACGAGACATATTCACAAAAGGGTTTTTGAGTTAGTGTGATCTCATACACTAACCTATGCCAAAAAATGGGCTTGCGAAGGACGCATTGAGCTTGTTTCACCATACGCGGGAACGGGTGTTCAACCTAATCAATTCACCTTTGCCTCTATTATCCACATGTGCCGGTGTTAGAGCTGCGGATCAAGAATGGAATTACGTGATGTGGTTGACAAATGCGTCGGCGAATGTCCATTTCTTGGATGGCTTTGGTTGCGGATATGCACGGAATGGGTATATAAATGAAGGCTGAGGGCTATTCCAAATTATGCACAAAATAAATCTAGTATCTTGGAATCGATGATTGCACGGGGTATTTACGGAATGGGTATGTTGATAATTCCCAGCTCTTTGTTGGGAAAAATATGTGGTTTCGTGGATAGCGATGATTGCGGGATATGCACGGAAATTTCCATGGTATGGAAACGAAGCTCTTTGGAAAAATGAAAGTAAAAGGGATGAAGCCGAGACTCAATGACTTATGTTGAGTGTAATTTCAAAGCTTGTCTTTGGTTTGGCCCCTTGGTAGAAAGGGGTATGAGTTCATGGAGAAATAATTAAAATTGGGTTTATGTTTGATGTGCTTGTGGCTAATTCACTCATAGATGTATATGCGAAAAGTGGAAGTATGGAAAAGGAGCACGCAGCGTATTCGAGGGAATGCCCAAACGAGATATGATCTCTTGGAATACGATGATTGCGAGGCATGTACAACACGGGGATAGGAAAAATGCATTGAGGTTTTAAGGGATTGGGAAAAATGTGGTATCCTGGGGGGCGTTTTGGGGAGTTTTTCTTTGATGCCCACTTATGGGGAATGTTAAATTACATCACTTAGATGTCGGAATAGTGAGATTGAAGCAAGAATCTGCGATTAGATTTGAAAGAAAAACAAAATTAGGTAACATGAATTGTGACATGCAAAAAACACAAGAGAGTTTTTCTCAAAAAAAACCTTCGATAATATGTGAAAAAATGGATTGAGTTTTAAGCCTGAAAAACCCAACAAACAAACCCTAAAAATAAAATTGAAAACGGAAACCCAAAAATAAAATTGAAAAAGAGGCTATGAGAGATGAAATGGCATGCGAGCTAACATGGAAGTGGGTCAGGTTCTTGTCGGGTTCAAATCCGCTCCCAAAATGGAATTGTATACGAGAAAGACCGAGCTCCTGCAATTAAAGTTGATGTTTGGGTTCGGGAAAGCTACGAAAAGAGTGAAAATTGTGTATTGTCATCTTCGGGTACGGAAACGAGGATGAATCTGCAATGCTCGGTCTTGAGACTTAGATCATGACGGCATCCCCATTGGAGACTCTACGCGAGAAATATTTTAATTGAGGGCGAGGATCGACGGCCTTCTACGGTCAGTGGATGGGATTTACGTGAACTACTGGTTGCGGGTTCGATGCGACAGAAATTCTGAATTTTATTTTTCCTTTATTAAATTAAGAAAAATTTGAATTTACACATCAATAGACAACTTGGATGATGTTAACTTGAGTGACATGGCTTGTGTCACCCAGTTCACTTAGTAAATTCGAGTTGGAGGAGTTAGAGTTTAGTTAGGCATGTGTGATTTATAATTTGTAGCAATCAAGGTCATTTGTCTAAGGTTGTTTTCAGTTAAACTAGTTCCAATTCTTGGAAGAACTAGTGGAGGGTCAAGTTGTGCAGTGGGACTTCAGTCAAACTCACTGATCATATAGTTAATTGGTCAATTAGCCCAAAATAGCTATTGGATGCAGATAATTCGAGTTACCCAGTTGAGATTGAGATTCCAAGGCAGTGTAACATCAGTTGTACACTAGTTCTGAGTGTACATATGTTGCATGCAATCAAATGATCAACCTAAAGTAATTGTGAAATTAAATTGAGGGAATTTCCTAAATAATAGGGGCTAATTCCTCAAGTAACGACTCAAGGAAATGGTAGCTCAACCCAAGGCATAAATCAACTAAGTCTAGGTTAGATTCTTCAGTGAGCAGAGAGATAGGTCGTGCACTTGTAGGGTGAGCTCAATTGAGTAAAGAAATTACATCTCTATCCATCTGATTAATGCAATAGGCATTGGGGTTTTTAGCATATATATTTCCCCAAATAAAAATACTTGTTTCATATGTGTGATTTATTATTTCATGTATGAAATTTTTATTCTAAATTGTGAATTAATGTCCGCAGAGTAGTAGAGTAGGTTTTTGTTTTGTGATTTTGATTAAAAATTCATGAGCAGTTGAAAATATACAACATAATTTCTACAGAATTCAAACCCATAGCCCTAGATAATCATCGTCACCCTTACCCTATCCTTTTTTATTACCCATAACTATGCTCTCGAAGCTCCAACATTAGTTGTATGAGAAGAGGTGGGTTGAATCTCAACACTATAGAAGGATACTTGTAAAGTGAGCCCCTAAATAAGGATACTTGTAGGTTTCTAAGTGAATGGGGTTCCCTTATTTATAAAAAAAATTGGTAGTGATTAACACCTTATTTGGAAAGCTTAATTTACCTCCTCCCCCAAGAGCATCAAGATATATTCCAAATGAGAAATGGTGTAGAATCGCAATTTCTCATGAAATTTTAATCTAAATAATAAGACACAATCCTACTCTATTTCTCTGCGGAATTCAATTCACAATTTAGAACATCAATCACAAACATGAAATGAGAAATAACACACATGCTCATAGTATTTTTCCAGGGGAAATAAATCTACTAAAAAACACTTTTCTTGCTTTCATTAATCTGATGAATAAATATTTATTACAATTTCTAGATCAATCTAAGCTCAAGTGAATAACCTATGTCTCTCCTCACTAAGAAGATCTTACCCAGACTTAGTCAATTTATACCTATGCTTTCACCCCTATTTCCTTAAGTGATTCCTGAGCAAATTAGGCTCCTATTATTTATGAATTTCATCCAAAATTCTTCCACAATTCCCAAGGTTGATCATTTGACTACATGCAACACTTGTACACTCAAGAATAGTTTACAACTGATGTTACATTGCCTTAGAATCTCCACCATAGTCGGGGAACTCGAATTATCTACATGAACTTGTTAGAAAATTATATATTATAGAGCAATGCGACACATAAAATATGCGGAAAAACACAAGCACACAAAACACATAAAACCAGAGAGACATAGATATACGTGGTTCACCCAGTTTGGGCTACATCCACCCCGAAAAGCCAATCCTTCCTTTCTATTATCCAGCAAAATTAAGAGACACAACCTAGAGTAGATCCGTTGTAATATCCTACGTTCTCTCTCACAGTCTCCCTATCTGTTTCTCGCTCCGAGAATACACATGACAATACACACAATGCACAACCGCAATCAATACCCTCATAAGCGAGGTTTCATACAGGAAAAAAAGCTAAATAACCATAACTCTCTCGTCAGATCATCTACCTAATGAATAGCTCAGTTAATGAAATTACTATCATCTGCAATTTTGATCACCTTAATTTACATGTTCTTAGCCCGCTGCCCTTTCCCAAAATCTCCGGCAAGGGCTCCAATTACAATCACCCCCACTAGACCCCATAAGACGTTGGTAAGGCGGCGTTGCTGCCCACATTAAAGTCTGAGGGGTACAATGTTAATGATACAAACAATAGAGATAATCGCTCACCCAAAAATCTCCCACTTGGAGACTGATTGTAGCAACTCCACCGCTGCTTCATTTGCTGGACAATGACTCCTCTTTGGACCTGGCTGTTTCTCATCTTCATCGTCATCCTTGAAGACCAATTGAAATTGAGCATGTTCTCAGTTTCTCCCTGGTTACAACTTTTGTTAGCATATTTGCAGGATTCTGGCTAGTGTGTATCTTTTCCAGCTTCAACTCTCCATCTTCCAATACTGACCGTATGAAATGGTACTTGAGATGTATGTGTTTAGTCCTGGAATGAAATGCTGATTTCTTTGCAAGATGAATAGCACTTTGGCTATCACTATATAGTGTGCCCATATCATGCTTCTTACCCAATTCATCCATAAACCTTTGTAACCAAATCATTTCTTTACTAGCCTCTGTAGCAGCAACATACTCAGCTTCTGTTGTTGAAAGTGAAACAACACTTTGGATTTTTGAAACCCAACTGACAGTTGTTCCACCTACAGTAAATACATATCTTGTAGTGCTCCTCATGTTATCTCTGTCACCTACCATATCTGCATCAACATATCCCTATAGAGCAATGTTTGAACCACCAAAGCATAATGCTTGATTTGTGGTACCTCTCAAATATCTGAGAATCCAGTTTACTGCCATCCAATGTTCTTTTCCTGGATTGTTCATGTACCTGCTTACAACTCCCACTGAATGTGCAATATCAGGCCTTGTGCAGACCATTGCATACATTAAGCTTCCAACTGCTGATGCATATGGAACTTTAGACATATAATCCATGTCTTCTTGGGTCTTGGGGTACATCTCCTTACTAAGTTTGAAATGGCTAGCAAAAGGTGTACTAACTGGTTTTTCATTCTGCATATTAAATCTTTTCAACACCTTTTCTATGTACTCATTCTAAGACAGTGTTAACTTGCGATTTTTCCTGTCTCTAGTTATCCTCATACCAAGGATTTGTTTTGCAGCTCCCAAATCCTTCATTGCAAATGAATTTGCCAATTTTCTTTTGAGCACATTTATTTCCTGCATGTTAGACCCTGCAACAAGAATGTCATCTACATACAACAAAAATATAATATAGCTGCCATCATTTTTCCTTTTTAGATAAACACAATGATCAGAGTGACATCTAGTATAACCTTGTTCAGACATAAACTTGTCAAATTTTAGATACCACTGCCTTGGAGCCTGTTTTAAGCCATACAAACTCTTCTTTAACCTGCACACCAATTTTTCTTTCCCTTTTACCTCATATCCTTCTGGTTGCTGCATGTATATCTCTTCCTCCAAATCTCCATGGAGAAATGTTGTCTTTACATCTAACTGTTCAAGATGTAAATCTTCCGCTGCTACAAGACTTAAAATAGTTATGATTGAATTCATTTTAACAATAGGAGAAAATATTTCATCAAAATCAATACCTTTCTTCTGTGCAAACCCCTTCACCACAAGTCTAGCTTTGTACCTCTGTTTTCCTCCATCTTCTTCCTTCAGCCTGTAAACCCATTTATTCTGCAATGCAGTTTTACCTGCAGGCAACTTCACTAAGTCCCAAGTCTGGTTATGCATTAAGGAGTCCATCTCTTCTTCCATGGCTAGCTCCCACTTCTTCCTGCTTTCAACCTGCATTGCTTCTTCATAACATTCAGGTTCACTAGAATCAGTCAACAATAAATAATATAATGAAGGAGAGTATCGTTCAGGGGGTCTAATTATCCTGGTAGATCTTCTAACACCACTTTCAGGTGTTTGAGGTGCCTGTTGCTGTTGTGGTGGTTGCTGCTGCTGTGGTTGTTGATTATTATTATTTTCAAGCACCTTTACTTTTTCAGTTATCTCATCAAGAACTGTGTATTCCTTGCTTTCTTTTTCCTGTTTCTTTTCCTGCAACTGATTCTTATAAAAGACCTTTTCATTGAATATTACATCTCTGCTCCTAATGATTTTGTGATTTTCATAATCATATAAGCGATAACCAAAATCATTAGCACCATATCCAATAAAGGTACATTTCTTTGATTTTGCCTCGAGCTTTGTTCTGTTTTCTTTATTAATATGGACAAAGGCCTCACAACCAAAAGGCTTTAAAAAAGAGTAGTTTACCTTTCTACCTGTCCATGCTTCCTCTGTAATACCACCATCCTAGGAACTCGAAGGCCCTTTGTTTATTAGATAAATAGCAGTATCTACAGCATCTACCCAAAATTGTAAAGGCAATCCTGCATGCAATCTCATGCACCTTGCACGCTCCATGATTGTTCTGTTCATCCTTTCTGACACACCATTTTCTTGTGGTGTTCTTAGAACTGTCTTCTCTCTACGAATTCCATGCTCTGAACAGTACCTATCAAACTCTTTGCTGCAATATTCACCTCCATTGTCTGATCTGAGACACTTCAACTTCTTTCCTGTCTCAATCTCAACCAAATATTTCCATTTCTTGAAAGTATCAAATACATCATATTTATTTTGAATACAATAAATCCAAGTTTTTCTAGTTGCATCATCAATAAACGTAACATAATAGCGAGAGCCACCGAGAGATGATACCTGAGCAGGTCCCCATACATCTGTATGCACAAGCTCCAAATTTTCGCTCTTCTTTTCTTTCCCAACTCTGAGAAATATGACTCTCTTTTGTTTTCCATAAATGCAATTCTCACAGAAATCCAAATCAACATTCTTCAAACCTGGCAACAAATTTCTTGAGTGAAGAATCTTCATTCCCTTCTCACTCATGTGTCCGAGCCTATGATGCCATAATGCTGCATCTGCTCCTTTAGAAGTTAAAGCATTAACAGAGTTATAAATACCATTGCATAAATACAATGTACCAACCTTTTCACCTTTTGCTATTACCAGGGCTCCTTTGGTGACCTTCCAAGTTTTATATGTGAAAGTTGTCACACAACCTTCACCGCCTAACTGCCCTGTTGAAATCAGATTTTTCTTCAGATCTGGAACATGCCTTACCTCCTTTAGTAGCCATTGGTTTCCATTCTGTTGTTTTACAAGAACTTTACCCATTCCAACAATTTTACGGGGTTTATCATCACCCAAACGAACTTGTCCAAAATCTCCTTGAACATAGTCATGAAAATATTTCTTATCAGGTGTGGCATGGAATGAAGCCCCTGAATCTACAACCCAAGAATCAATAACATTTTCGAAAGAAATAATCAAAGCATCTTGTAACACATCACCTGTCACATTTTCTTCATGATTTTTTTCTTGTTGTGTGTCTCCTTCTTTTCCCTTCCGAGATCTACAGTCTTTCTTTAGGTGTCCTTTCTTTCCGCAATTCCAGCACACTATCCCCGATCTGGACTTGGATCTGCCTTTCCTTGATTTACTGCGATATCCAGAGCTCTTTCCTCTTTCCATTCTTCTTCCCCTAGACTCTGCACTCAAAGCATTACCTGATGTCTCACAAGAGATTTTCCGTCGCATTTCCTCGCTAAGGATAGCACCAACAACATCATAAAACTTTAAAGTACTAGATCCAGAGACAGAGTTACTAATGGCCATTACTAAACCATTCCAACTCTCTGGCAATGAGCACAAGAATAACAGAGCTCTAACTTCATCATCAAAGTTTACCCCTATAGAACTTAACTGACTGGTAACTGTATTAAAATCATTTAAATGGTCTGCAACAGATCCACCTTCCGACATCTTCATATTAAATAAATGTTTCATAAGAAATACCTTGTTTGAGGCCGAGGGTTTTTCATATAGTTTCGCCAACGCCTTAATCAAACCCTCTATTGTTGTTTCCTTTGAATTATTGAAGGCTACCGATGCCGCGAGGCACAACTGTACTATTCCGAGTGCCTTTCTATCAAGAATAACCCATTCTACATCTGTCATAGTCATCGGCTTCTTTGTTTTTCCACTCAATGGTAGGTACAAATATTTCTGATACAGATAATCTTCCATCTGCATCTTCCACAGCGGGAAGTTTTGGCCGTTAAATTTCTCGATCCTAAATTTACCATCTTCTTCCATTTCTCCCACTTGAACCAGGAACCCTTCTTTCCTGTGAGTTTATCAGCCAAATAGACCTTCGGCTCTGATACCAGTTGTTAGAAAATTATATATTACAGAGAAATGTGACACACAAAATATGCAGAAAAATTCAAGCACACAAAACATATAAAACCAGAGAGACACAGATATACGTGTTTCACCTATTTTGGGCTACGTCCACCCCAAATGACCATTCCTTCCTTTCTATTATCCAACAAAATGAAGAGACACAACCTACAGTAGATCCATTGTAATATCCGATGTTCTCTCTCACAGTCTCCCTATCTGTTTCTCGCTCCGAGAATACACATGCCAATACACAGCCGCAATACAATACACTCATAAAAGTGAGGGGTTGCCTTCTAGGGCAAAAACCCCTAAACTAAACATAACTTCTACCGTCAGATCATCCGCCTAATGAATGGCTCAGATTGACTAGAAATTATTATACTTTTACAAGGAAATTTTACATCTGTTCTTAGCTTCGGGGGTGCTGCCCTCGAAATCCCCCACTAGGGGGGGGCTCCATAAATTCGTAGCCGCCCCCCCTAGACCCCCCAGGCAACGTTTAATTTCGGGCGGCGTTGTCGCCCCATTAAGGTACAGGAGTCCAATGCTATGATACAAAACAAACAAGATAATTAGGCTCCACACCCAACAGAACTAAATATTTTGGGTTAATTGATTAGTTAACTAGATGATCACTGAGTTAGACTGAAGTATCACTGCATAATTGACCTTCCACTAGTTCCTCCAACAATTAGAACTAGTTTAACTAAAACCAACTTGAAATAATTGACCTTTATTTTTACAAATTAGCAATCACACATGCTTAACTAAAATCTAACTCCTCTAACTTGAATTTACTGAGCTAATTGAGTGACAAGATCCATGTCACACAAGTTAACTACATCGAAGTTGTCTGTTGATGTGGAAATTTGAATTTTCTCAATTCGACCAAGGAAAAATCAAATTGAGACTTTCTTGATGCATTTTTTATCACTCCCTCTTAGCAAGAAAGGGATTATAAACCACCCCTATCCTGCACCTATGGAAATTGAACTTCCCTCTTTACAGAGCCTTTGTCAAAATGTCAACATCTTGTTCCTATGTCAGAATGTATTGTATACACATTATCTGCCTCTGCACACAGTCCCATAAATGGTGATATAAAATATTTATATGCTTGGATTGATCATGAAATACATGATTCAAATATAGCTTGATGCAACTATGATTATCACAATAGATCACAGTTGGATACATCATCTAACCTAATATTCCCACAAGTATCTTTCCCATTAAGATCGCCTCACATGTTTCTTGACTTCTAGCCATGTATTCTTCTTTTGTCGATATGAGCATAAAAAATATT
The DNA here is from genome assembly GCA_034641835.2 of Pinus albicaulis. NCBI lineage: Eukaryota > Viridiplantae > Streptophyta > Pinopsida > Pinales > Pinaceae > Pinus > Pinus albicaulis. The sequence continues at coordinate 86,249 of JAXQQM020088491.1, forward strand.
TGCTTCCTGTTGTACCAAGAAACAATTGCAGACCCAACACTGAAAATTCCACCTTATATACTCTTTCATTTGGATGGAATCCCTGCCCAAACTACATCTATGAATCCACACAACTTCACTCCCTCTGTCTATATCTACCATATTCCAAACTAGGTAGTGCCTCTAAGGTTTAGGTAGCGTAAAACATGCTAAGTTGTCTTCCAATACAATTGGTTTTCCTAACCATAGCTTGGCTTAGCTAGTTGACTGCATAGCACATCTCTGGTCGTGTGTTCACAAGATACATTAGTGAAACCACTAGTTGTCGATAAATGGTAGCATCCACTTCCTCACCTGAAGTGGCATCCTCCTTCCTCCAATTGGTTGCTAGAATTGTGTCCATGGGTTTACAACTATCCATGTGCAATCTTTGTAGTATCTCATTTTCCTACCTACCTTGAGACACAAATAGTTCCCCATCGCCTTGCCATACTTCCAACTCGAGGAAGTAGTGCATGAGACCCATGTTTTTCATTTCAAATTCCCTCGCATGGTCCTCCTTCCAAGATTTTATCAGCTTCTCATCACCAGTTAAAATTAAATAATGAACATATAAGACAATAATAAAAATTTTACCTTCTACCAATATTTGATAGAGGTTTGCATCTGCTTCAATTTTGGTGAAGCTCAAACGAGTGATATCGTTATTGATCTTGGTGTACCAAGGATGGGGTTCTTGTTTGAGACCGTACAATGCTCGCTTGAGTCAGCACACATGAGAATCTCGATAAAATGTCTCAAAACCTTATGGTTACTCAATGTACACCTCCTCCTCAGTAACCCCATTGAGAAATGATTTTTTACATCCATATGGTTGATCTTCCACCCCATCTGTGCATCCAGAGAAAGAAGTGCTATAATGGATGAATATGTTGCTACCGGAGCAAAGGTATCCTCATATTAAATTCCCTCAACTTGAGGGAATCCTTTGGCCACAAATTTGTCTTTATAATTCTCTATGCTTCCTGTTATCACTCATTAGTTTTAAATAGTTTCATTGATAAGGTTTTACATTCCATTCACCTAGGTTCATGTTGTCTCATAGTCAGTTTCATGAAATTTTTGAAAAAATTACATATGGTGATGTCTACCCTAAGTCTAAACCCACCTCGAGCCTTGTCATATCATTCAAGTCCACCTCATATCATCCAGTTTTCATTCCCATTCTTTTAAATAAAAAAGATATTCCACTTGTCAGTTTTACATAGTTTCGTAGCAAATTATATGGCAATTAGGAGATTTCTCTACGAAAATGCCTGACAGTTCCATAGAGAATATGTCAGCAGTTTAACTCTTTTCGCTACAAAAATGGGTTTTTTCTTGCAGAGAGTTACAGAATGGTGCGAGGTGTGATGGATGAAGACAAAGGTGAGGTCATGCGAGTTAGTTATCATAATTCCCAAGCATGCAAGGTCGTCGATTTTGTAATCATTGCCTCTTATGGTCACATGTGTAATTTTTTCACCTTGAATTGTCATATTACCCTTTAAACCTTTCCCCCAAGTGGCTTCTTTTTCAATCTACATTGTCAATCCTAGAGACAACCTTGAGTTGTGAAAGACGATTACCTAGGACATCTTATATAGCAAGGAGGCAGTATGATATAACGGGACAATTAGCGAGAACAAGGCTCTTTTGCTATTTCGGTTTGTAGGGAAAGATCAATGTAGATGGAACAGAATATTCACAAACTTATCATAATGAAAGGAACAACGCAAAAGGCAAGGAGTGAATTCTCAATATAAATGTATCGGAACAACTCAAAGATAGCTTGATGTAAGGAGGGCCGGATTCTAAAAATAGCACACGAGAGATTAAAAATCAAACGGCGTCTTTGTATAAGAAATATAGAAGGAATACTAACTACTAATGAGATGAAATTCCTGAACATGTACGAACATGATATGGGATTAAGATAATGGAGAATCCATACATGTCCATAGCTTTCAAAAAATAACATCCCATAGAACTTAATATAAGAAACGTGGATGAACTTGAAAATGAAACAACATATCATGGTGAGCCATATTTAAGCGCTAGACAAGTTTAGCATGAGTATCGATTGTGATAAATTCATACCGAACAGGTGGGCCACTCATTCTAGACATGATACAAGAAGGATGAAATGATGAAATGACGATAAGCTTCTCATAAAATGAGAATTAAAAACTATAAAGCATCAGACAGAATCATTATTAAAGGTAAAACTTCTTGTAATTTGAGACCTTGAACTCTTCACATTTATTAAAACTTGACAAAATGCATGCAAACTCTTTTAATAAATTCTTGAGAAAATACGGAACTCGGTTTTCTCTTTAGTTCTTACTTATATAGAAGTCCTAGAAATGTGAGTGAGAGAATAATTTTGGAAAAATATCTTCCTAGCGTGTTGAAAATCGGTTTGAGGTCTCACTTAAAGTAACCAAAATTAATGATGAGGGATAGGGGCATCTCATCATTGATAGTTAGGCTCACGGCCGTTTTATGTTAAATAACGGTTTTTGAAAGAAAGTAAAAAATCATGAGTGGAAGGTGAATTCCACTCGAGAATTTAAAAGTAACAAACTAAAATGGAAGTAAAAGGCCACTGGGCCGAATCATGGTGTTCCCGCGACAAGGTGGAGTTGAGGCGGTCGGCGTCACAGGATGGCGGAATGTTGGCGGAGAGGAATCAATTTACTACGATGTGTTTGTAGAGGCTTTTATGCTGTAGATCTTCATGATTTTCTCTAGTTGATTTAATTTGGAGGAGGGGCTTTTGATAGTAATCTTAGCCAAAATCCCCAAATTGTCTTCAATCTTATGTTTTAGCAGTGGTAGTCTTTGCTAATACTCATTGCTGCTACAACCTCTGGGCTCCGAATCACGGTGATCGTGATTGTGGAGCCTAGAGTGAAATCACCGCTCTATAACAACCTGCTGTACGATAAACTCATCGAAATCCAGGGAGTGGCGGAAGGAGGAATGTTGTGGGCTGGAGGAATGGTGGGACCCGGTTAAGGCGGAGGGCGATTTAATGTGAGCCTTCGGATCTCGGGGAGGAGATCGGCCGATTGGGATCACTGATGGAGTTAATGGGGACAACGCGGATGAGAAATGGTGAAATTCACGATACATTGTGGGCGTAGATATGGATCAAACGGATGGTCACGATTGGATCGGCGGTCCCTTGATCGGAAGGACGAAAGGGTAACACCTTTAGAACTTGCAATTAGCGATGTGCGATTAAGCACCAACCGTCGATACGGGACGAGATCGGCAATGAAACTGATCCCGGCGGAGAAGATGGACAAGGGTAAAGGAGTGGAGCGGGAGAAATAAGGGCCCAGAGTCGGATCAAGGAAATCGACGGGCGGAGATTAGTCGAGAGGATTGCAATCGGGGAGGCGATGGGTGACACATTTAAAAGTTGCGCTTGCGATCGGTGCGATGGTGCGATGGGCACGGAGTGGGAAAAGTGCGTTGTCGGATCTTAAAATATCGAGGAAGTGGAGATTGTGGTAAACAGGACTCCTGCCCATCACATCGGGACTTTCATGGTTCTGAAAGGAAAAAGAACGTTTTCACTACGGTTCTTCAATGCGGGATTAGTGCCCAAGCCTTAAGTGCTTGGTCATGGGCGTGGGGCATATGGGGAAGTGGTTAAGGGGGTTGGCGAGAAAGGGGCTAAGCCTCATATATGAAGAAATGGGTTTTTGGCCTATTTTAAATGCATTTAAGGCTAGAGGAGGCATTCGGTAAAGGGAATAAGGGGTTTTAAGCCGAACAAAGGTAATTTAAAAGGCAAGAGGATTTGGGATGATTTAAAGGATAAGTGGGGAATTTATAAGAGAATAAGAATGATGAAAACATAGGCTTAGAGGGAATGAAATAAGGAAAAGGCATTTTTGGGCATTCTTCTTCTCAAACGGAGAGGCTTCAAAGAATTGGGAATAGCGGTGAGGATTCCCCAAAGGACAAAAACACAAGGAGGCTTCAAGGATGGTGTGTTTTTAGGGGGAATGCATTCCTTGAAGGCTCAAATACGGTTGGCCCCACATTTTACTTATCAAAAAATTCATAGGGGCTAACATGATCGACATTGGCTCCACACAGGACGACACGTTCATCCTTGGGCGTGTCGGAGAACTTCCTGAGAGCCACTTGTTAATCTTTAGTGTGGACACCACTCTTGAATCTTTTCATTTATCTCTTCATGATTCATCATGACACACACATCATTGGAAAAAAGATGAAAACAAAAAACTAATGTACAATATGATACATCGGGCTCTCTCGACACAGATAAAGGCTGATAGGTTTGAGAGCCCGAGAAGTGTTTCACAAGCCCGACATCGAAAGAAGTCTCTAAATTTCCAGCTTTGAAATTGTTGTTGCCTTCCACAATTTTAAAAGGGTCGAACCGAGTGGGTCGAATTTACCATGTTCCCCTTTTCGGCTCTTCTAGCCTCCCATGAGCACCTAAATCCCCAACTGCAACTTCACATCCTTGGCATCTTTGATAAAGGTCCTTCATCTTCTCTTGATATTCGGTTAGCCTACGACTTACGGTTTCGTGTTTCTTCTAACTCCACCGGTGATTTATCCTCCTGGTTACATCATCGAGTTCTTCTTGACTTTCTTGCATGAATCAGACTCTTGATGAGCCTATTTATGCGGGGAATCTTTGCTACCCTCCCATATACTAATTCATAGGGACTTGAGTTGCTCTTTTGCTAGTAATCTTGTTGGCCCACAGATAAAATTTCAGCGGGAATCCCAATTTTACGATTGTCATTGATAGCCTTCTTAGGTGCTCTCACAAGGGTTTTATTTGAAGACTCTACCGAGGCCATTTCCTCGAGGTTAATAAGCCATAGAGTGGCCTAGTGCAATGTTATACTACTTCCACATGAAGTTGACAAACTTTGCTGATTTAAAGGCACATGCATTGTCAATCACTATCTTAGCGAGGGCAGCCAAATATGGATATGATATTTTCTTCCATAAATTTCACATTGCCATGACATCACCATTGCATTCCTTGCGGAGTATAGCTTCCACCCCTTGATGAAATAATACGTAGCGGTTAATATCCACTTATGTTGACAACTTGATGAAGGATGTATTTCACCAATAAATCAATTCCCCATTTCTATAATGGTTCATCTACGTGAACGGGGATCATGGGTAGAGGTGCCAACTTCTTGTCTTGAGAAAACCTTTGGAATTTCTCACAATCTCCTAACCCAGGAAAACACATCTCCAAATATTTTTGGGCTAGAAGAAACTAGCCTTCGAGTTTTGTGGCAGTGGCCCTCCAACTATAATGACCCCCATGATTCCTTCATGAAATTTGGCCATTATAATCTAACCTTGTCATACGTGAGACACGGGATTAGAATACTGGGGATCTCGCAGTACAAGCACGACCATTGGCAACCATGTATGTCTATGATCTCAGCCTTAGTGTTACCTTATTTAGCTTTATCACGGCTAGGAGGGCATCTGAGTGTTAGAAGATATTCTACTATCCCCTTGTACCACGGGTGATGAGGTACTTCATATGTGTCTTACGAGTAGCTATCTCTACTCCCTCGGTTATACCCGAGCCCTAATAGTTTATTTCCGGACGAGATTTTGGCTAGCCCCTTTCCCCTTGATCAGTTTGGTAGAGGCGAATGTCTAGCTCATATTCTTGTATTTCCGTCCATTTCCCTCTTTTCCCTTCACTATCTCCTTGGATAAGAATATCTTTTCACAGTTGCTTTGTAGGCACAAACGAAGTGATGGAGGTATGAAGACATACATGCGAAATTATTTAAGAGACTTCTGGGGCATATGCTTGCTTTTCTAATATGTTATATTTAAGCTCGCATCACGAGCACTTGACTAAAAAGCGATGAGGTGCTCATACCTGTATTTTTACGCAATAAAACACGCCGCATGAATTGCAAATGAAAAGATCATGAAAGGTTTGGCATAGTACGGTCTAGATAGCACAAGGGCTTCGTGAAAGAGATTTTTATCTTGGGAAAAGGCCTCTCGTGATTCACAGGACCACTTCACCTCATTATTTTTCTTGACATGTCGGATTATATGTCTAACTATTTCAACATAGTTAGGGGATAAACCTCCTCATAAAGTTAATGCACCCTAGGAACACTGCCTCCTTTTTATTTACGGGAAGAGGAATGCCATTTATAAATTCTACTCTCTTAGGATCTATTTTTACCCCCATCTTTGGTTACAATATGTCCCAAAAGCTTACCCTCTTCTAATGCAAACAATGACTTACGTGGATTGAGAGAAGACCATACATACTGCACTTCATCTCGAAAGTTCTACGCAGAGTGTTCAATGTGCTGCATCATCTTTTTGAAAACAGAAATGTCATCCGGATATACCACCATTACACTAAAAATGTATGACATTAGCATTGTATGAGCTCATTAACACTCATACATGCCTCCTCTGTAAAGTCTTACAACCTTTGTTCCTCATTCCATGCCCTGAAACTGGAGAAAAAACCCTAAAAAGCTCAAAAAACCTTGGGTACGCAGTTAATATGAAGCCTACCTGCGTTTTTAGCTAGGGTCCGCATGTAATGTGAAGATAAACTGCGTTCTAGAACGTACTTTTCCAGTGTAATGCATGCGGTACCCCTGTAAAGTCAAAAATGCGCGAAATTAAACCAAAAAAGTTGAATTTTGGTCAATTCTGGAAGGTTCTGGATGAGATTTTTTGGGGATAAGTACGCTTTGGTAAGGTGCATGTATCCCACACCTTAAGGAACTAATCCCTTGATGTGAGGAGCCTATCCCTTTGAAGGAGGGTTCTATCCCTTTAATGGTGGAATCCTAACCTCCTCATCTGCTCTATAAAAGGAGGCATTGGGTAGCCTTTTGAAAAAGGTTTTTGAGAAGTTAAATTAATGGAGGATTGAAGAATAAGTTTTTTGGAGAATATTTTTGAGTTGAAGTGCTGTTTGAGATTTAGACTTCTTTCTGCTGAGCTTTTGAAAGGAAAGATCACATACCTCTTTGTGCTTCTGGAGGAAGAGTGCAAGACTTATCAAAGTAGAGGAGATTCCTGCTTCGGACCCCGGGAAGGCCTTTCGAACATCAAGGCAAAGGTTGTAAGGTTCTTCTGTATATTTTAAGATTAATACAATCAAGTTATGTTTTTCTCAATAAATTGTCGTTCGATTGTTTAATTCAATAAGCTGTCGTTTGATCGTTTATTTCATAGATTCCTTGATCACTATGATAGGTATGTTTTATGATTATTTGTTATACAGGTGCTATTGATATTTTCTTGTTTGTGATTGCAGATCAACGAAAGATGATACTTTCTTGTGACAAAAGGGCCCTTGTCGCGACGAAGGATTATTGATGCAACAGAAGCACTGCGACCGCAAATAAGCATTTGGATCTAAGGTAGGATCGACACCTTCATAACATTTATTTGTAAAACGAATATACTTAGAGAAAGACAAACTTAGTTGTTCGTTTGTTGCTATATTGTCTTCTGACACTAGGGAGATCGGTCTTGTCCGCAAGAACGATTTATCCGGCCAACAAATTGGCGACTCCGCTGGGGAAAGAACTTGTTGTTTTTGGTTCTCTTTTATTTTGATTTGAGGAAAAGTTTTTCCTGGTTTTTGATTGATGGATATCTGCTTGGGTAGCTTAGTTTTTATCTGTTTTTGAAAATTTTGAAATCTTTTATGTTTTTCTTGAAGTTTTCAGGGGACCGCACTTTGTCTTCACACACAGTGCGGGCATCTCCGCACTTTCCTTAAGTAACCAGTGCGGGACCGCACCTGTTACTTGTGGGACCTGCGGACCTTGTTAAAAGTCTTGAAAAACTTAGATTTCTTTTTTCTAGTTTAGTTTAGATTTAATTTAGGATTCTTAGCATCTACCCAGATCTGTATTTTTCTGTCAAAAATCTCTTGTTTCTGAATTTCTTTCAGCAATTCTTCATCTCATCAATCTCCATTAAGTTAATTGGGTGTTTTGAGTCTCTTTTTTGAGAAATTCTTAATTTGATTTCCTTTGTTCATTACTTGGAGGTTTGTCTCAGTCTTTTCACAATTTTTCATCTTTTTGCTTTTGTTTTTGCAAAAAAAATTTCCCCCTCATTCGCCGGGGGGGGGGGCTAAATTGTGTATGAGTGTTAATCGCCTTTGAGTGTTTTTTGATCTTTGGAACTCTCACCCAATTTTCTTGACTTCCACTTGATTGGTTCTTAGATTACATTAGAATCATCTTGTGTTTGAGAATTCTCTTGCATAGATCACATTTGCATAATTAGAATTCTCATTTTCGGAATATGAATGAAAAATGTGCATAGATTACATTTGCATACTTTTCATGTGAATTGTGCATAGATTACAACTGCATAGTTTACATTCTGAAAAATCAATCTTAGATTTAGATCAGTTTTCTTTGATTTGAATTTAGATGTTTTTATGCTTGTTTTAAAAACACAAAAATAAAAAATTGTTTTGGGATTGATTTGCATTAGTTTTTCTTGATGAAATTAGTGCATTAGAGAATTTGTTATATTTTCTCTTAGTTATCAATCTTTGCATTGTTGGAAGTGTAATGGAAACTCTCTCCTTTCTTTAGTTAGGATTCATCGAATTGAAAAGATTACATTATCATATTCGATTGCATTCAGTTTTGGGTCGGGTCATAACACCATTGGTTTCATATCCATTTACCCTTTTGAGTAATAACAGCCTAAATAACACAGCGCTTAATAAAATTCATCTAGTAATTTTTACATTTTAGGGCTCTTTCCACCAATCTAGCTTAGGCTAGTGTCTTGGAATAGGTTTTAGTTAACTCTCCAAGACAGTAAAACAAACAAGTAGTCGATCTTGCGGTAGGAAGAATTCCAGTTGTTGCATGTATGCTCTGGGAAGCTCCTCTTAAAGGAGTTAAGCACGAGATCATATCTGAACCAGTGGGGTAATCAATCCTTCCTCATTAGGAACGATAGAAGATATACACGTATTAAAAATAGTAAACCTCGGATAGACCATTGTCGAGGAGCTAGGGGTCACTTGTCGGTAAACCTTGGATTCTGTTCAAGGAGCCTTCAAGGGGATTGAGCTTTGTTACTCTGCCCTTGCGTGTGTGTTGGATCGTAGACTGTTCCCCCAGGTATATTTGTTTCAGTTGGTAACCTTAGTGACCATAATCTTTAGGATTCTTCCTTAAGGTGACGGTGGAGGGAAGATCCCACTGTACCCGGAACAAACGTCGACTAGACTCACTTGGACTCTCTGGGGGGTTCTCTTCACTCGAGATGGTTTTGTGAAGAAACTTGTGCCAGTCTGTTTCATTAAGCAGGTTGTCGGGGTAACTGTTCCAACCGCCCTTTCTGTATTAAATTCTACGATGTTGGATCTCATCACCAACTAGTGTTTTTAGTACGGGAAGTTACTGTTTGTGTGTGGTTTGACTCCTAGATTTGATAGCGCGTGTTAATTTGTTTGTTTTTACTTTTTGAGACCATAGGTGTGAATTGTGAATTTTAATTGTTAGGTGTTAATTGTTAATTGTTAATTTTAGTTTTTAATTTGTTAATAAAATTCACTGAAGTTGAATAGAATGGCAACTGTTCCGGAATTTACCAACCAAGGAACCCCTCTTAACGAGAATCCTAGTACTTTTCCTTGCTTTGGAAATGTTGGTCCTCCTTATATGGCTACGTTGTCATTACCTGGATTTACAATAGGTTTACCGATATGGTTATTTTCAACTTCGTTGGCCCCGAATACTCCAATTGTTTCACCTCAACCGGATGCTTCACCTAAACAGAGTTCACCATCTCAACATCACCAACCTTTTGTTGACCCTTTACCTTCTTCGTCTAATATTTCTTCCTCCATTTCTTCCTCTTCGCCTGGTAAAAGCCTTGACGCTAGTAACCAGGTGGCGAAGAAGAAGAAAGGGAAGAAGAAGGAGAAGAAGAAGCAAGATAAGAAAAAAGTCAACCAACCAACCATGGCTGTAAATGTTAGTTGTGTTGAGGAAACCTCCAACAGGCTGTAGATTAGCAGTGAGTGTGAGGATAGTTCCTTGTACTGTGTCAACCTCGTTAAAAAATGAATCAGTGTGGGTGAGGATAGTTCCTTGTACTGTGTCAACCTCATTAAAAAATGAATCAGTGGTGAGGATAGTTCCTTGTACTGTGTCAACCTCGTTAAAAAATGAATCAGTGAGTTGTGAGGAGAGTTCCTTGTACTTTTTCAACCTCGTTAAAAATGAATCAGTGAGTTGTGAGGATAGTTCCTTGTACTGTGTCAACCTCGTTAAAAAATGAATCAGTGAGTGAGGAGAGTTCCTTTTACTGTGTCAACCTCGTTAAAAAATGAATCAGTGAGTGAGGAGAGTTCCTTTTACTGTGTCAACCTCGTTAAACAATGAATCAGTGTGTCTGAGGATGGTTCTTTTCCTGTGTCAACCTCATTAAAAAATGAATCAGTTAGTCGGTGAGGATAGTTCCTGTTACTGTGTCAACCTCCTTAAAAAATGAAACATGTAGGTGAGGATAGTTCCTTGTACTGTGTCAACCTCGTTAAAAATGAAACAGGTGTCTGGAGCAGAGTTCTTGTCTTGTGTCAAGCTCCTTAAAAAATGAAACATGTAGGTAGATTGTAGAGAGTAGATTGGTAGATTAGAATAAATAGTTTATGAGGACAGTTCTTTTCCTGTGTCAACCTCGTTAAAAAATGAATCAGTGAGTCTGAGGATGGTTCCTGTTACTGAGTCAACCTCATTAAAAAATGAATCAGGTATGAGGATAGTTCTTTTCCTGTGTCAACCTCGTTAAAAAATGAATCAGTTGGTCATGAGGATGGTTCCTGTTACTAAGTCAACCTCGTTAACAAATGAATCAGGTATGAGGACAGTTCTTTTCCTGTGTCAACCTCATTAAAAAATGAATCAGTAGGTTATGTAGGTAGATTAGAAATAGAGTAGATCTGAGGATAGTTCCTTTTACTGTGTCAACCTCGTTAAAAAATGAAACACGTTGCTATGAGCATAGTTCTTTTCCTGTGTCAAGCTCGTTAAAAAATGAAACAAATCCTCCCCTAATTGAGTCGAGTCTTTGAATAGACCTCGTAGATGGTAGGTAATATATTTAGGTTAGTTTTTAGGTCGGGTCTTTCATATGATCTCATAAAAGAACCTTCATTCCATCCAGCTATTTATTACTAGTGTACTTAGTTGAATGAAATGAAGCTGGGGGGGCATGCGCTATAGTAGTTACGCTTAGGGGGCATCAAGCATAGTTTTCTTTCTGTTTCAAGCTTGTGTAAAAATGAAACTACTCTGAAGCATAGTTTTTCTCTGTTTCAAGCTTTTGTAAAAATGAAACTTATCTTGAGTCGATTTCGGTTATTTTCAAGACTCATTAAACTCATGAAAATCTCGAGATTATTTTTCTATCTTTCATTCTCGTAAAACACATGAAAATGCCGAGTTCTTTCCGTCTTTTCCTGCTCATAAATTAAATTGAAAGTCGGCCACATGAGTAAATTTTTATCCCTTTTTTGAACTCGTTAAAATTTACAGAAAAAGTGAAACTATTGAGTACATTTTTATCCCTTTTTCGAACTCATTAAAATTTACAGAAAAAGTGAAACTACTGAGTACATTTTTATCCCTTTTTCGAACTCGTTAAAACTTACGAAAAAGCAAAATCTTGAGTCCTATTTTAAACCCTTTTCAGACTCTCTAAACATGAAAATATTGCCGAGTACTTGATTATTCGAACTCGTTAAAGTAAATGAATGATCTTCCTTTCAGTATAAGTTTACCCCTTTTACGGACTGAAATGGACTATTTACGAAAAAGGTATATGTTGACTAATTACAGTCAATAGAGTTCTCTCCCGCATTATTTTATCCTTTTTCGGCTCGAGAGACTAAATTTACGAAAAATTACACCCACGATTTTCTTAAGTTTTTCTTCTCCACTCCTAATATTGAAAAAAACACCTAGTTTCTCCTATATCGACTAAAATTTAACAAGAAGGACCCGCTCACCTTAAACAGAACGAACCACTCCTTCTTAGGGTTCGAATCTTAAACTAAGTTGGACTCATCCAAAGGATGAGCTTATAAACAAGCAACTGTTATCCTCCTCAAGCTTGTCAAAAATAAAGAGGTACTTGCCAGAAATGGTGGGGGAAAAGAGAGAAAAATGAACCTGTTTGTTACATTTTGATTATTCGGAAAAACGTTAACCACTCTTGAACATGACACTTTTGTTCACCTAGGTTGGGAAAATCCTTTGCCTAACAGTTAATCAAACCACATTGAAAGTCTTTAGCCGGTTTCTGGGTATTAGCTTTGGGTCAATTGTCACCAAGACATCTGCAGTGTCATTATGTGTTCAAGAGGATAGTTCAAACAAACCATTCATTTGCAAAATATCTGTCATCCATTTTGACCATCCCTGAGTCAGTCCTTGCCAATATATTTCTTCAAAACTTGATCTATGATTTTGCTGTGTTTGCCTACGACGGACACTTCATCGACGACAAGACATTATCTAGGAAGTTGATCCGTGAATCGTCGCACCTTGAATCTGGTGACACTAATGGCAGGTTTCTCGCTTTCGACGACAAAAGGTTACATCATTGACCTCGATAATGATTCCGTGACATGTTCGACTTCAACACATTCATTCACATGGATAGAATCGTACTAGTTCGAGATGAAAAAATCAAGACCCTGGATGTAGTTTCCACCATCCAGGCTGCGAGGAATTTTGTTATCATTTATACAGTGGACTATTCATAGACATATGGCTGCGTCCATACTGTGTCTACACATGTCTATACTGTGATGTATTCAAAATCATTCCTGTATCAGAACAATTTAAGTTAGTTCTAGTTAGTTTTGATCTGAGTATGGGAATGCCTACCTCAGCGATGATATGATTACATATATATATTTTTCATTGAATGTTTTTACAGGTTCCGACTGGGGTGTCCACAGGATGATCCTTGAAATGATAAAGTACTTCACTCTTCATATATGATAGACTTCATCTTCATCTATTCCAGACTTCGCACTTTAGGGGGCAATCTGTTACACTGAAAACTGTCACCTTGACATTTTGCTGACTGTATGAGCTCAGTAACACTCATACATGCCTCCTCTGCAAGTCTTACAACCTTTGGTCCTCATTCCATGCCCTGAAAATGAAGGAAAAACCCTAAAAAGCTCAAAAAACCTTGGGTACGCAGTTAATATGAAGCCTACCTGCGTTTTTAGCTAGGGTGCGCAGGTAAGGTGAAGATAAAATGCGTTCTAGAACGCATTTTTCCAGTGTTATAGGTGCGGTACCCCTGTAAAGTCAAAAATGCGCGAAATTAAACCAAAAAAGTTGAATTTTGGTCAATTCTAGAAGGTTCCGGATGAGATTTTTTGGGGATGAGTACGCTTTAGTAAGGTGCATGTATCCCACACCTTAAGGAACTAATCCCTTGATGTGAGGAGCCTATCCCTTTGAAGGAGGGTTCTATCCCTTTAATGGTGGAATCCTGACCTCCTCATCTGCTCTATAAAAGGAGGCATTGGGTAGCCTCAAAGGGTTAACACAAGTTAAGTTTTTTGGAGAAGATTTTTGAGCTGAAGTGCTGTTGAGATTTAGATTTCCTTTTGCTGAGCTTTTGAGAGGAAATATCACATACCTCTTTATGCTCCTGAAGGAAGAGTGCAAGACTTATCAAAGTAGAGGAGATTCCTGCTTCGGACCCCGGGAAGGCCTTTCGAACATCAAGGCTAAGGTTGTAAGGTTCTTCTGTATATTTTAAGATTAATACAATCAAGTTCTGTTTTTCTCAGTAAATTGTCGTTCGATTGTTTATTTCAATAAGCTGTCGTTTGATCATTTATTTCATAGATTCCTTGATCACTATGATAGGTATGTTTTATAATTATTTGTTATACAGGTGCTATTGATATTTTCTTGTTTGTGATTGCATATCAACGAAAGATGATACTTTCTTGTGACAAAAGGGCCCTTGTTGCGACGAAGGATTATTGATGCAATGGAAGCACTGCGACCACAAATAAGCATTTGGATCTAAGGTAGGATCGACACCTTCATAACATTTATTTGTAAAACAAATATATCTAGAGAAAGACAAACTTAGTTGTTCGTTTGTTGCTAGATTGTCTTCTGACACTAGGGAGATCGGTCTTGTCCGCAAGAACGATATATATCCTACCAACACCACCACAAACTTATCTGTCTCCCCACGAAGGCAATGTCCATGGCCCTTTGAAAAGTGGCCCCTGCGTTGATCAACCCAAAGTGCATTCTAGCATATATAAAAGTACCCCATGGAGTGGTAAAGGCAGTCTTCTTCTGATCTTCTGGTAGTACAACCACCTGATTGTAACTAGAGAATCCATCCATCATCGACATTCGAGAATCTCCTACCAGTTTATGCAGGATGTGATCCATATTGGACAGGGGATAATTATCCTTTAAGGATGCTCGGTTTAAATTTCGGAAATCAACACATAGCCTTATTTCTCCATTCTTTTTCCGAATAGGGACTAGGTTTTCTACCCTCTCATAATACCTCAATGGCACAATGATTTTGGCCTTCAACAGTTTCTTAATTTCTTTCTCAATAGAGGGAAGCAGCAGGGGATTTATCTGTCTAAGGTTCTGTTTATGTGGTTTTGCATCTCCCTTCAATGGAATTTTATGTTGTATGATGTTGATATCGAAGGTTTTTAGGTCCTAATAAAACCATGCAAACACATCTTTGTATGACTGGAATAATTTCTGATAGAGATCTTTATATTCCTCTAGGACCTTCTTGGACAACTTCACAATTTTGGGGTCAGCCTCAGTACCAAGGTTAAGATCTTCTACCTGATTTTCCTCTACAACTTTGTTCGGCCGTAGTGGGACATCATTCCTGTTAAAAAACCTTTCTAAGGGCACTAGTCCTCGGGGTATAACGTTGCCCTTTAGTTGTAGGACTTTATGGCCAGCCACCTTTTCTTCCCATTTATCTTCTGAAGTGTTTTCAGCCTCTTTTTCTTCACAAGTATCAATCTCCATGTTGGAGAATTCCCCAACTGTTTCCAGGAATATTTTCACTTTTTCTTCATCCTCAAACACTTGCCAATGCTTGATGTTATCTGGGATTGATGGCTGATAACGTACCTCAATTTCATATCTTAAGAGAGGGTTTTGAGGTGGACGGAAGATACTGGCAGCCACTGCAAGGGAGTCTTCCATCCTATTCTGCTTCCGGGGCATGAACTGAATATTAAATGCCAAGAAAAAATTCTCCACCAAGTCCCAAAATTCGTTCTTATAAGCCCTCAACCTAGGATGTTTGGTTTGGCACTGATTCTTCACTTGTCTAACCACCAGTTCCGAATCTCCCAGAACCTTTAAACTCTGTATGTTCATGCTCCTGGCTATCTGTAACCCTAATAGAAGTGCTTCATACTCGGCCACATTATTAGTGGCTTCATACTCTAGCTTGAAAGACAATGGGACCCATTGGCCTGTAGGAGAAATCAATAATACTCCAGCCCCATTACCTTCTCTGGAGTTTGCTCCATCAAAATGAAGTGTCCAGATTCCTGCTTCATGGCTCTCTATGGATTGCTCGGTCTTGATCTGGAAAAATGATGGTTCATGAGCGTAATCTTGATCTTCTTCCAGCATCAAACATGAGAAATCTCCCTCCTTACTATAAACTGGATAATTAACTGAGTTATCAGCCTTGGTGACCGTCTTGACAAATCTAGTTTCCCGGTACAACCTCCTCTCCTAACCACCAAAAACCAGGATAGTAGCATAGGTCAAGTCCAACTTGATTGACCGACCAATTTTAGTTCCCCAGGACCTTGACAACATGCCGAAGCGAGCTGGGATATCAGCCACCACAATGTCCATCACCACACTTTTTGCTGGGATTTGGGCCAAATTGACCACCAAATCCTTGATCATACCCAGGCATTTAACTCTTTTGGAATCAAATGAATAGAGGTCCTTGTATGGATGGGTGATTTGTAATCCTAGTTGTTCCATGACCGACAGGGGCAATAGGTTATGGGAAGCTCCTGAATCTAACATGCAGTTATGCAACAACCGGTCATGAATTACTAAGGACACATAAAATGGGGGAGTAGAGGCATCTAATTCCTCAACATGTGGGCCAAATACAACCATGGGTCTTTCTTCTTGAAGTTTTAGATCGTCTAGAAAATTTTGTTAAATTCTAACACCCCTTCATTATGTCTTTTCTTATGTTAAACTCAGTAAGACAATGTCCATGATCTTTCTTCTCTCCCCATTTTCTGAGAAAAGTATCTTCCATTCCCTCCCAAGTGGTGATGGAACGGTCTCCTAATGTCTTAAACCACTTTCTGGCTTCACCATCAAGAGATTTCACAAACAGTCTTAGGACTACATCTTGGGTATTTGTCTTTGATTTCTCTGCAAAGAGCGAGAAGACCTCAAGATTTTTGAGCTTCAATCTCATTTGCCCCATTGAATCGGTAAGATCTTCGAGATAGTCTGTGGCATATCATTCAACACTTAGGGTATTCCGATTGGGGAATGTTGTTAACAAAGCGGGAACATGGCCATTGGAGGTGGAGGTAGTGCAAGGGTTTGATGTGTAAAGGAGGAGGAGGAGGTGGAAGTGAAGTATGAATAACAATAGGAATGTATTGGACGGTAGCTTGAGGTGTTGATGGGAAAAACGGGGTGTGAATAGCGAGATGCTTAATTGACTTATTTGGCCTCTTCGGCCTCGGGGGTAGGGTGAAAAGGGGAGTATGTGGTGTCCCTTGATTCATCTTTGTCTTTAATTAGGACACCTCCCCGATGTGGACTATACGAGTAATGTCGGTATCTCCCACAATGGAGTCGGGACCTTGCCTTGGAAAATTGAGAGGAGGATGGAAAGTCTTCTAAAGATAATTCATGGATCTCGATGTGGGGTGATGGTACTTTCTCTCAACTCATTCTATGTAGGATCTTCTGCGGGTCAGGACCACCAGAAGATGTCTTTGGATGAGACGTATACGACCTCGGGTGTGGCTTAGAGGGTATCTGCCAGTAAATTTTTACGATAAATGAATATGGAGTCACCAAGGTGAGGGATATAAAACTCTAAACTCTCCATGCTCACCTATTTGAAGAGTGAATAAAAGGTTTTTAGAGGCCCTGGGATTCAACTTCTCTCAACTTCGATTCCCAGCAACGACACCAAAAAGATGTTGTCAATCTAGAGGCTTGACCTTGAGTTGTGAAAGACCGAGTGCCTAGGACATCTTATATAGCGAGGGAGCGATTATGATATAACAAGGATAAATTGTGAACAAGTCTCTTTTTCTATTTCGGTTTTAACAAAGAAGATCAATGTAGATGGGTAAGGAATATTCCTGACTACGGCATAATGAAAGGAACACTATAGAGCAAGGGAGTGAATTCTCAAAACAAATGTATCAGAGACAACTCAAAATGACTTGCTCACAGGAGGTGGATTCTAAAAATGCTTTACGAGGAGATTGAAAATCGGACGACGTGTTGTGTAAGAAATATAGAAGATTCTAACTACTAATGAGATGAAATTCCACAAACATCTGAACATGATATAGACTTAAGATAATAAGAATCCATACATGTCCATAGCTTTCAAAGTAACATCCCATAGCACTTAATATAGAAGAAACGTGGATGAACTTGAAAATGAAACAAATATCATGGTGACCATATTTAAAGCACTAGATAGGTTTAGCATGAGTATCGATTGTGATAAATTCATGCAGAACGTTGCTGAGGCACTCACATACCAAAGCATGATACAAAGAAGGATGGAAATAGTGAATTGAACGACTAAACTATATCACATCGAGACGAGAATTACAAAATATAGCTTATCAAGACCACAATCCTCATTAAAGGTAAAACTCCTTTATCGTTGAGACCCAACGGGCCTCTTCACATTGTATTAAAACTTCAACAAAATGCATACAAGAGAAACTCTTTCACGACAAATTCTTGGAGAAAATCTAGAACCCGGTTTTCTCTTTAGTTCTTGCTTATATAGAAGCCTCGGAAACATGAGCGAGAAGATAATTTTGGAAAATATCTTCCTGTAGTGCTAGAAATGAGTTGAGGTCTCCATCAAAAATAAAAAAATTTCATTATGAGGATAAGGGCATCTCATCATTGATAGTTAGGCTCACGACCGTTTTTAAACAAAAATATTAAATAACGGTTTCGACGAAAGTAAAATGCAAGTGTGGAAGGTGAATTCCCTCGAAATTTAAAAGTAACAAACTAAAATGGAAGTAAAAGGCCACTAGAATTGAATCATGAATTGTTCAGCGAGTGGAGTTGAGGCGATTGTTATCCTGAATGGCGAGAATGTTGGCGGAGAGGAATCGATTTGCCTACCGATGTGGCATTAGAGCACACTACGCCTATAGATCTTCACTGATTTTCTCGTTTTGATTTAATTTGGAGGAGGGGCTTTTGATAATCAAATATAGTGAAATCCCCAAATTGTCTTCAATCTTATGTTTATGTCGTGGCGAGTCTTCGACATTGATACTACGGCTATTTGCTACAATAACCTCTCGACATTTCAAGATCTGAGTGACTATGATTATGGAACTGGGGAGTGAAATCATCGCTACCGTGTGTACACTGTCTGATAAACTCATCGAGAAATCCGGTGGTGGAAGGAATCTTGTGGAGGCTTTGGAGGAATGGTGGGACCCGATTAAGGCGAGAGGAAATTTAATGTGGTAATAGGATCTGGGAGGAGATTGACGGTTGGGATCACACCGATGGAGTTAATGGGGACAACATATGAGAGAAATGGTGAAATGCACGATACATTTGTGGGTCATAGATGCGGATCAAATGGACGGTCATGATTGGATCGCGGATGTAATCGAGGAAGGACAGGAAGATAACACCTTTAGAACTCGATTGTGATATGCAATTGAGCGCAAACCGTACGATGCGGGACGAGATCGCGCGAAAGCCTCTGTCGGTGGGGAGACGGATGGGGGGTAAAGGAGTGGAGTGGGAGAAATAAAATTTGTCGAGATCAAAGGGAAATCGACGGCAAAGATTTTAATCGGAGGATCGCAAGCGGGAGGCGGTGGGTGACACATTTAAAAAAAGTTGCGATTGCGATCGGTGCGGTGGTGCGATGGGCGCGAGGGAAAAAGCGGCGGCCATCGGATCTTAAGATCAATGGTGGATATTGCTTCAAAGGACGACCGGACTTAACACTATCACGTTGGGACTTTCATGGTTTACAAAGGAAAAAGATGTTTCCGCTCCGATTCTCAGGTGCGATTAGTACCCCGAGGAGCCTTAAAGCGCTTGGTCGCGGGCGGGGCATATGGGGGAAGTGGTTACAAGTGCAGCCAGGCAGCTAAGCCTCATATATGAAAGGAAAGTGGGTTTTTGGCCTATTTTAAATGCATTTTAAGGCCATAGGAGGCATTCGGTAAAGGGAATAAGGGTTTAAAGCCAAACAAGGTAATTTAAAAGGAAGCTTAAAAGGATTTGGGATGATTTAAAGGATAAGTGGGAATTTAGAAGGGGAAAGAAGAATGATGAAAACAGAGGCATAGAGGGAATGAAATAAGAGGAAAAGGCCTTTTTGGGCATTCTTCTTCACAAACGAAGGCTTCAAAAGCTGAGAACAGGTGAGGAGGATTCCCCAAAGGAAAAAAGCACAAAGGAGGCCCGAGGATGGTGTGTTTTAGAGTGCATTCCTTGAAGGCTCAGAATGATTTGGCCCCCTGTTTTGCTTATAAAAAAATTCATGAGGGGCTAACATGATCAACACATTTCAATGTCCAATTATTTCATGTTAAGCATCACGGTGTCCTTTGTTCGGAGAGCAGTTTCACTACACAAAGCAAGTTGTTGTTCAATTTTGATTATGCGGTGTCATAATCAAGGAGGCAACGAGAAGTATAAAGGATCAATGATAGCAAAGAGGAGAAAGAAAACAAGGGTGGTTGTTAAGTAAGATATGAACCTATGGATTTTAAGTTGTTAAATGAAGATCCCGGTGCTATAGGCTTTGAGAAGGTAGGTTTTCTACGGTTTTGTCACGCTGCAGTTTTCCATGTTTAAGTATCCAAAGACTTTGCGACAAATTTTACGGGGAATTCAACATCAAAAGTTGGAGTTTTGAATCATAGTGTCACCATATGTCATTTGCCAAGCTACGAAATACCGGACATGGTGAATAATTGTTTAAGGGCACAAAATTCGAATCTGAAAGCTATGATGAGTTTCTCAAAGCAAGGGGAGAACACCGGAGCTCACATGAAAAATGGCATCCCGGTGGATTTATATGAAGATAATTATGCAAAGCATTGTTGGTGATCAAAAATACTTCACTATGAAGGGATATTCCACATGGTTTATTCTTACCATTTTAGACCCCTTCGTTTTGTTCGTAAGATACCACTTGACCTACCATTCTTTTTATACGGAGGTTTGGGAAAGATGTCGGATAAAGTCCGAGGTCAAGGGCGGAGGGTAATGAAACATCATTCTTTCACTATGGTCGATCCAAATTGTTAGTACTAGAGGAATTGAAAAGGATAAATAGATATTGGGCCTCTTTTTCTTTTTATGGTGGGTATGAAGTATATGAAGTGACTCGAAAAGGAAATTTTCACCTTCCATCTCATTTGTAATAGAAGAGATTGATGAAGAAGGATAATGACCTCATGTAGAACGATGGACAACGAAATTGAACACATGTAGAGACTAATGTCCCTCAACCATCACACACCAAAAGAAAAAATAGAGAATTAGCAAACAAAGTAGCGAGGGTAACAAGGTTCCAGAAATTTCCAAAGGAAACACAGAAAGACATCCTCGGGGAAATAGATATTGAAGAATCCATAATAGTATAGGCATAAGACATTGAAGGAGATAGAAGAAAATTGAAGAAAGGTAAGTCCATCAAAGTTGGATTTTACATGAGAGGATGTTGGCTTCATTTTTTAGCCAAGGAATCCAATGACCGAGTCCTGATTGCAATGGATGCCATGGAAAGGAAAGGGAAGTGAGAAAATATCAATGAGGTAAGAAGCAGGAAGAATATCATGAATCTATCGACAACGAGGAAGAGAAGTCTTTGTACGGAGAAAAGGAAAGAACATGTTGAAGAAAATACTAAGTAAAATTTTTTCAAGAAAAAATTAAGAGGCCAAGAAGAAGAATTGTTGTAGTGAAGAAATTTGGAAATAAAATAAGCCAAGGTGGACAGATAACTAATGTCTAATTTTGAGAAAGAGATGAAGGAGCAACTAGATAAGTATGACGATACTTTGTCAAAAGCCAAAAAGATCTTTGAAGACTTCCCTTCAGGGAAGTGGTAAATCAAAAGGAAAATGAATTTGTGTTTACATTAAGAGGAAAGACTCAAAGAAATTCGAAAAGAGTTAGAAGACCAAATGGACATGACTCAGATGAACTAAAGAAAACGGAATTTGAAAATTAGATTGGTAAAGGAACTTGGGGACAACTTGTTGTTAATGAATATATGAAGCACCCAAGGAATGAGAAGTTGAATCTAAATAATTTTTGTTAAATTTTACGACTTTCATGAGCGACATAAATTTGGCTTAGAAGGTGATTTTTTGAAGAAAACTACCAAATTTGTAGTCTCGAGCAATATCGGCGGAGTTTCGTAGCGAGGTCGGGCTTGAGGGTGAAATTCGCTGTGAAATTTTAGAATAATGTTTTTTATCTTTAAATTAGTTTTTATGAAGGATTCTGAGGAGGGAGTACAATGGTATTTAGCTATTTTTGACTTGAAAAAAACACTTTTTGACTAGCAAAGGTGGAAGAATACAATTTTAAATGGCATAAATGGGCTGCTAGTAAATTTCACTCTGAGCGCACAAAGATGCCTATGTTTTGCGGCGGAGGTATTTTAAAGGGTTTTTTGAAGGTTATAAAGGCATATGGAGACGATCTATCCACAGGCATCCCAACATACATTGGGACATCTCCAACAAGCATTCATTACTTGGCATGTGTGTCATTCATACAAATCATCATGAAGACAAAGTTCTAGATAATGCTAATATTTTCTTGAAAAATAGGGCAGTTGCTAATTCTTGGGAGTACATTCATGTCTTGAGTGCGCAGAATGCCACTCGAGCATCTCATCTTTATCTATGTAATTTTTCCACTATTAGATAAATGGTTGAAATAAATGTAATTAGAGTCTTATTAGGAGAGCGAGTCTTAAACGGATGAGTGTCTTTTTTATGTTCCGAAATGTAGTTTTTAGTTATGATTAGGTGTCAAAGTCATGGTTCGATGATCTAGCCATGTCCCCAGGAAGATCTATGTATGAGAGAAAAAGGTTCTATTTATAAACGGAGATTGAATAAGAAAGGTTTGAGAATGCTTTGACATAGCTACTGTTGTAAATTTTTTCATCATCGATAATGACAGGATAATGACTACTTCTGCTTCACCTAAGATTCTTGATATGTTTCAATGAGTTAATGTCATTTATTTTATATCTAGCTTCCATTGGTCTTGATGTTAAATTACTCGAAATTCCTATCATACATGTTATGACTTCCTTTTAGCATTGAGTTACTAATTGTTCCCATGTGTTAATGTTGTTCTATCATTGAAACAAAAAAGCTTGATTTCCATAGTAGGAATTCTTGTCATTGAATCCCTTTTACTAACTCCCATGGGCCAATGGTAGTTGAATCTTCCCCATTTTTTCTGCAATCACATACATAAACACTCACGAGTTATCCATACGTTTTAAGACCAAATTGAGTAAATCCTTGGTAAGTTTGAGAGGGCCTCTCGGGATAGAGGCTAATCCTCGGTCAAAATTTGGTTTGAAAGAGTTGCTCTAAAGTTATGCAGTGGAGCATCGATCGGTACCAATTTAGAGATAACACTTTTGATGCATGATTTACCTTGAAGAGCCATCTCAAACCCATAATTGATTTATCTGTGGTCTTGGGACCAATTCCCAAACATTGTTCCTTACAATGGACCATTGCTCTTCCACCATTGCATCAACCCATATAAGTTTCTCTACTTATTACTTGAAATAGGATAGGTAGTTATCTACACACTCGATCATTAGAACCATGTATCTAGTGTACCTCTAGGTGACCTCCCTTTTTCGTGCACAAATTTGAAGGATCTCCCACATTCTCCCTCACACAATTATATTAGCTTCCCTGGTTATTTTTTACGCCTTCTCATAATTGTTCTACTTGAGTGGACGTCTCCACACTCTACTCCTCAATTTGTGGCTACTCCACAACTACGAGAGCTCCACCTTTGGAGCTGAAATTTCATCTTCTAGTGGGATTTGAGCTCCCTCTCAAGAAAACACCCACATCGCTTTCTCATAAAACTTTACATCCTTCGCAAGCGCTCATTTACGAGGAAGGTAAGTACACAATATTTATGAGTAGTTTCTTTTTAAACCACAAATTCCAGCTTTTTATTGGCTCAAGCTTCTTCCTTGATTATTTGGCTCAAAAAATCTGAAGTGCGACACATTATCTTTATACCAGAAAGCCTCCTCGATTTAATCATAGGGTGATAGATGCGAGGTTCTACAAATCGTTGATTTTGCATATATCCACAAATACGATGGCCTTAGTCATATAACATAGCTCTCATTTCTACAATGCTAGGATTCTCTCATAGCTGCCCGATTTTGTTGTGGGTTGTGGGGTACTTTCATCTCTCCTTGAATGCCTTCTTTCCTAATTTTTTTGAATTCATTAGCATTACTCCCTCCATTATCGATGCAAGGCCTTCACCTTCTTGTCGATTTATTTCTCAACTAGTTCCTTCAATTCTGTGAACTTCAACAATGTCTCATCTTTCTTCCTCATGAAGATCCCACACTTCCTTAGAATTCATCGATAAAAATGAAAAAATATTTTTGTATGCACAGAGCTGGGCTATCAAGAAAGGTCCATAGACATAAAAGTGGATCATTCCAGACTTTATTTTCTTTGTTGTCCCTAGGAACATCGAATATGGATGTTCATACTTCCCCAAGGTGCAGATCCTACGCATCATGTTTCTTAAGTGCTCCTTTTAGAACTGAGTGGTTATTTTGCATTATATTCAAGGTGCCATGGAAAATGGTCGAGTCTTATGTGCCAAAGTTCAACGACATCGCGGATATGCACTTGCTCCACTACTTCTCTAATGTAACACAATCTTCCACATCTGGCTTATGTAGTTTCTTCACAAACCTCAATCTTCTTCAATTGTACCATGTGCCTATGTCTCTCGGGAAATTTTCTCCTTTTTCTCAGAGTTACATCTAAAACCATAGTCCTACAATACCCAACAAATATGAGATTTATTTAGGCATGGAATGAACATGACATCCTTGAGTCGAATTAAGGGGATATTAGCTCCTACGAAAGTAGATTGTAGCAAAGCCACTTGTTTTACCTTCAGGCGTCCCCTAGCTCGATGTGCATACGGAGATATTTCTCCTCAGGGTCACTAAAAAACTCTCTACAACACATCGCGGGAACAATGCACCTTTCTAAGTACCACATGTTCCCCATCTTGTGTTGGCATGCATGCGATAGGGTAAGTCAAAGCTCGAACTTCATAAGACGAGGATTCACTTGTGACTCCTCCTAAGGTCTTCTTGGTTGAATTTTTATGTGGGGACTTCATAAACGCAATGCCCAAATTCATGGCAATTGAAGTATTTATTTATGGACAAATCTTTCCTCTTTCCCCCTTGGCTTAATTACGGTTTGGTTGAGATTTCTTCCCTTTTCCCTTCTTTCCCTTTCAGATGCAATTTTCTTCATCCTCTCCCTTAGATGAAATTCCATCACTATTATTCTTCCTTATTTCTTCTTGTACCAAATCATACCCATAAGCATTCCCAGATTAGGTAATTTCTCCTCCCATTCATTGAGTCTTGGTAGTTATGCCAACTTTTGGGAAGGCCTAAAATAGCTATGCTTACCAATTCATCTCTGCAACATTAACGCCAAACCCACCAAGTTCATCACAATATTGTGTAATATCTTGGAATATTGTGGGATAGTGTCATTCTTTAGCATCTTGATATTTCAAATTTTATCCTTAAGTGCTAGTTTCTTATAGGTTGTTTTATTCTCGAACAATTCTGTCACTTCTTTCCACATTACAAAAGGATTTTCTTTCCCATAGATATTTGAGACAATGTGGTCTTGTACTCCCTCCAATAGTATTCTCCTCACCTTGGGTACATATTTCTTCCATGGGCTGGGTTTTGTGCATCACATGCATGTGGTTTTTGTCAATGTTTATCTTGTCATATTCTAGAAATCCATTTTCATCAGCCCAACCTCCATGTGATCCTTCCATGAAATGAAATTAGAGCTTCCTTCCAAGGAATACTCTAGTCTCGGCCGTGAAGGTCATCTTTCAACTCTGTAGAGATCACCTTACCTTTGGTGTAAGTAGGACCTCTGGCCTAACTTTGAAATTTGTGTTCTAATGTGAATCCTTCTGCGAAACCATGTAGAAATTATGATGCTTAAATTTCAGAATTCTCATGAAATTTTAAACTAAATCACAAGACAAAATCTTCTCTATTGCTCTATGGAAATTAATTCATAATTTAGAACATCAGTCACAAACATGCGATGAGAAATAACACATGTACACAATATTTTTCCAAGAGAAGTAATATGCTAAAAAATCCTTAGCATGCTTGCATTAATCTGATTAATATATATGTATTACAATTGCTAGCTCAATCTAAGCTCAACTGCAAGTTAATAGCTATCTCTCTTATCATTGATAAGATTTGACCCAATCTTAGTAAATTTTTACCTCTTCTTGAGCCCCTATTTCCTTGCACAATTCTTGAGGAAATTAGTCCCCTATTATTTAGGAATTTCCTCAATTTGTGCCTGATTACTAAGGTTGATCATGCAGCTGCCCTTTTGTACACTCGATACTAATCTATAGCTGATGTTACCTTGCCTTGGAATCTCCCACCCACGGTTAGGAAATTTTAATTCTCTGCATACACTAGCTATTTTGGGTTGATTGATCGATTAACTAGATAATCAACGAGTTAGGCTAAGATCTCATTGCACAACATACCTTCCACTAGTTCCTCCTTGATTAGAACTAGTTTAATTGAAAACAACTTGGAAATTATTGACCTTGAGGGTGCTACAAATTAGAAATCACACATGCTTAGTGAACTCTAACTCATATAGCACAATTCTTGCGAGCTAAATGAGTGAAAAGGATCATGTCACACAAGTTAAGCTTGCATCCAAAAGTGTCTAATGATGTGGAAATTTGAATTTTCTCAATTTGGCCAAGGAAAAATCAAATTGAGACTTTCTTCTTGCATTTTTCAACAATGTTTCCTCTAATATGGAGACCACTTCCACATCTTATATGAAGGATTTATTGATGGTCTCGGAATGTCTTATTTTGGAGGCTTCAACATCAACAAAGAAAGCTAGATGTTGTTATTATTCTTTGTATATTCGTAGTTAAGCCTCTTAATTCTTCATGCTAAAGCCAATTAGAAGAGAGTGCGAAAATTGAATTGGACATCTCCTATGTATGGTTTTAGGATACATTTGTAAGGATGTGGGAGGGCATGGTTGTGTAAACATAATTCACAAACTATTATAGAAAATGCCTCCAAATATTCCTTTGGGGTCTTAATCACGGATGGAATATACTTTCCTTTCCACTTTACAATTGAAATTTGTGTCGGTAGTCTTCGAGGAAAATACCATATACTTTGGCAGGTTGCCTATCGTTTTAACATATCCTTTTCTATTTAGGCTATGTTAGTGATGGGTGTTATTGTCATAGATTTTTGTCTCTCGGTTTGGGCATCCAATTCCTTTTATCCTTTCTAATTCTTCCTTTACAATCGAGTTTCTTATTTCCAATTGTTTATTCTTATAGACTCCTTGCCCTTTCATGATCTAGAATTTCTTTCTGAAGTGGTGGATCTAGTGCTCCAAAATTTGTATACTACTTTATACCAATTCCCTTTTTCAGCATAGTTTATGCTATATTTTTTGACATAGGTTTTGCTATATTTTTCCATTTGAGGGCCTCAGCCCTAGCTAATTTCAATTCTCTTAAGGTAATTTATAGGAGTTCTCACTACAAGGAAAATACCCTCTAGCGGATGTTTTCGGGAACCTGAAAAATACATGCATGCATTTCTAGTGGAGGTTACTAGAGGAGGTTGGTGGGTGGAGGGTTTTGCGGATGTTTTCCTATGAACACTCTTACCATTAGAAGCTACCTTAGATGCTCCACAAAAAAAGAACACACTAGGTGCATACAAAATCATTGGCACAGGACAGGTGCACTCCGTACACACATACTGAGTGTGTTATAATATAATAGATTATCGGTGCCTCGAGCCTCGTACGTGCCCAGTGCATTTATCGACACAACGCGGCCACCGAAACCACCCGGTCGCATTAGATAAAAGCTGCTGCTTGGTGCATCATAAAGCGATGCCAAAACACAAACCAACGAGTGCATTTGTAGAAAATAGTATCGGTGTGCCTATAAACAATGCGCACTAGTAAAGATTAGAAATTAAAATATTTACGACAAAAAACTCGGAGTTTTCAAGTTTTCTAGTGCTCACGAGCTATCAATTACCGGTGTTGCTGAACATTGGCACCTTTGGACAACATGCGCGAAGTACACACACGCCAAAACCGTCCAATTACGCCAACACACCCCCGGGGCGTCAATACTCTTCATGTAGATGGATCATAAAACATTGCGCTAAAACATGAGCAGGCTGGTGTGTTCTTCTCTATGCTGCCGGTGCGCAGGAAACCGCACGCACTAAAATAGCGTTATACTAAAAAAAAAATTAAGGCCAAAAAACCGATTGGCACAAACTGTGCAGCATAGGTGCTTTCATTACGCCACCTTTGTGCATCATCAAATTTCCTTGGAAATATTGAAACATCACAGTGCGGTTTATTTAACATCATTTTGAGGTGCGCTTAGAAAACCACGCACACCGAAATAGGGTTAATTAAAAAAAATTACGGCAAAAAACTTCATTATTCACTTTCTTGATTGCTCTAGAGCTCTCAATCCCCGGTGTTATTTCATTATTTCGAGGCATACGACATCGGTGCTCTCATTGCACCCACGTACACTTTGCTGCTCTGCATTGGCCACCAATCTCTAGCTTACTTTTGAAAAGCAGGTGGGCCAATTTTATTTCCAAATTTTACGGCAAATATGCCTCCTCGCTGACGAAATGTACGGTATTTTTATATTTTCTATAATTAAGCCTTCTAGCGATTATAAATTCAAATAAACTTAAAAATAACCATTAAAAAGAAAAAAAAATTGTCGCGCGATAGACTTGAGCTATTGGGCTACCTTGTAGGACAAACGTCTTACTGTAAATTACGGAAACACGCTACGTACTAACGATGAAGCCATCATTTCGAATTAGTGCGAAAGGCGCCAGAATCATTTTAAACTAAAAATAAAAAATAAAAAGGAGGTGCGCTCATTTATCCGGGCGCACGGATTGACCTCGGCAATCCCATGATGCGATGCGTTGAGTGCATTTTCCACCTCGATTTATGTCAACGCATCGTATTTTTTCATTAGAGAGGGTCAACGGTGCGGCCGGGTAAAATGCCGCACCATCAACTTTGTCATTGTCATGAATTTAGTGCGGTGACATGACTATACGCGTCGACGCGTATATTTCCCGTCGGCGCACCACTATTACGAATTATATACGATCCATGGTGCTTGAAAAATAGACATTGGCACCAAATCAGTCTGATGCTGTTCATTAGAGGGCCCCAGGGGCAGTGCGCTAAAATAATGGATACTATGGCAGTGCGTGAATTTTTTTAATGGAGCACCAACTTGTATGTTTGTTTTTTTTTCAAAATAAATTGTATATGTATACATTTTGTTTAATAAAAAACAATTATTTAATATAATATTGTTAGAGAGAATAGGAGCAATAAACGTATTAACAAGCATAACAATATGACATGATTTTTCCAATGGGAGGCGAGAGAGAGGGAGAGAGATGGATGCCCTCACCCTATTACTGCCGAATGCCAAAGTCCATATGTCGCAGGTAGGCCTCCTCAAGTTCGATGAGGAGGCTATTCCCACTAAAGGCCCACAGAGTGTGCTTTTGAGACATCTTATACGTAGGTGGAATGCCTGCCAGGCAAGCTTTTCGGGTTAGTTGACCGGTGGTACACACCCAGCGGGGACATTTATTTTATTACGGGACTATCGAGGGGAGGGATGGATTTTCCCTCATTCCCGGACGTGCCCTTAGGGTTGTGTAAGGGGGTGAGGTTAGTTTACTCGGAGAGATACATTGGAGCACATATCTTGTCTCCCTTTAGAGTTTGAACACAGGTCAGTTACGTAGATGCTTTTGGTAGATAGGACGTGGAGTGCCTCTCTATTATAGCTTCGATCATTTCTCACAACACCGGTGACGGGCAATGCATTAGTTGCTCACTTTTATATTACGTTGATTCTTTAGTACAACAACCACGACTTGTCGGAGTGATGCCTTTATTTTTTTGTGAATGACAGTTTTATGCGGCCTTAGGCCGGATGTCGTGCTCATGCATAAGGGATGGTCAACTTCCCTTTTTGCTTGAGCTATTTTGTTTAGTTTTGAGAGGTTTCAGAGATGAGACCTAGTTTTGTTCGACGACCTCGTAGGCCAATGTTCGAGGCCGGATGCGCATGTGGGGAAGATGATGCCCAATAGGGGAGACACAATGTTTCCGGCGAGGATATCAAATGATTCGCTGAGTCCCTTCCTTGACGTTAGCGGGTTGCATCCCTTCATTATGGTCCCATGTCCTTATCTTGGACTAGATTGGCCGAGTGTCCCAACATCCTCTTCACTCACGATGAGCCACCAAATGATAGAGGTAATCAATACTTATTTTATTTATATTTATTCAACATGTTATTTAACTTTTTTTTTTAATCCCGTGTGTATTATTTATCTAATTATTGTTGTGTACTTGTATATATTTGCGGACATTGGCTCTTTTGATGGCGATGAGATGCCGGATCCACCACATGATCCGGTGTCGATCCTGATGATTACGATAAGGAGATGGGCTGATACGTCACCGAGAGGATGGTCGATGGTACCATGAGAGAGATGTGTTGATACTCATGCGCCTCATGAGGTGCCGTCCTTTTTTCTAGGCATGGTCGACTTGAGACAAGATCTTTTGGATGGAGTTGGGCGACCAACTCTATGGATTGATTTTAGATGCGGGCATCAGCCCGCTCATTACGAGAGAGTCGGGGCGATGATAGATTATTCACGGATGTGGAGATGCATGCGCGTGACATGTACGGCACGATGCGGCATGTTGTAGGAGCTACGGCCGGCTAATGCAGCGATTGGGGAGGGATTGTCGCGTGGCTATGGGGCGGCTGGTCCCGAGTTGCGGCCACGTGATGGCCGGTCCGCCGAGCGTGGCTCGGGTACATCTCGTGATCGTTCACCTCGCGGCAGCGCTGATGATCAACGTGAGGAGCTCCATTGCAGGCGTCTTACACTAGTCATCATGGAGATGAGGCTGGGCCTCCGGCCACGTCCGATCGACGACTGCGGCATCCATCATGATGCTAGTCACGATCATCATGGCGAAATTTGGACGTCACGTAGTCGAGGCTGCCGATGCGGTGGCCCCGGCGAGGGCCGCCTCCTACTCTTGCACCTCCGCATTGATCATGTTGTACTACCACCGGTGGATGCATCCATCGGTACTAGTGATCATCATGATCATGAGTAAGCTAGTCGACCATCGGCTCGGCCATTGCACCCGGCACTACCGGCGAGGCCACATCCACTTGCTAGTGTTATTGATGTTGTTATACTATCACCAACGCTTGATCCATGACATGATTTATATTAGAGTTGTAGATTTTAACATTATTCGATTATATATATATATATATATATATATATATATATATATGGTCCATGTTGCGGGATTGTACTTAATTTTTTTCATGTTGATGATCATCATGATGTGGCACATTTTGTTAGTCATGTTAGATATGTTCATTTAATATTTAGCTTGCGGATAGATGTGTATATGTGATAGCGCATGAGTTATTTGACATTATATTGAGATGTATATTTGATGTTTGTGTTGTTATGATGTTAATATATAATGTTAATTTGATGTTAGTGGATGTGTTTATTAATTAGAATATGATCTTATGACTGTGATTATCATGATCGTAATGATGATGTCATTAATTTAATATTATTAAATGACCATGATATTTATTAAATATTATGTTAGTGAATGTAGTTAATAATTTTAATTTAATTCTATGTAAAATTGTAAAATTGTATTTGTATTTGCACTAATTGTAATTTTAAGTGTAATTGTGTGTAAAATATTTATTAATGTAAAATTTTAATTGTAATTGTAATATTTAATTTATTCACAAAATGATTGTAATTGTATATATGAAAAAATGTAAAATTGTAATTCTAATTCCATTGTATATAAATTTCACAAATTGTAGTATCATTTCCTTAATTGTAATTTTAATTGAATTGTATGTAAAATATATGTAAAAAATTGTAATTGTAATTGTAAATTTAATTCTATGTAAAATTGTAAATGTAATTGTATTTGTAAACTATAATTTTAATTGAATTGTGTAAAATATTTGTAAAATTGTAATTGTAATTGTAAATGTAATTATATGTAAAATTGTATATGTAAATGTATGCAAAATTGTAATTGTAATTCTAATCATAATTCATGTATGTGAAATTAATGTAAAATTGTAATTGTAATTTTAATTTTAATTAATGTAATTGTATGTAAAATTTTAATTTTATTAATGTGAAAATTTTAATTCTATTAATGTGAAATGATTTTATTAAAATATTTAAATTTGAAAATTTGAAAATAATTTTAAAATAACAAATCTAGAATAAAACGAATTTTTGTAACATAAAGTTTAGAAAATAATGAAAATAAATTCATGTACTTTATAATTATCGTTATTTTATTATGATCTTACATATATAAAGTTTAGAAAATAATGAAAATAAATTCATGTACTTTATAATTATCATTATTTTATTATGATCTTACATACAAAAAAAAAAAAACTTTAAAAAGTATGGTGTGCTTATCATCCTAACAGACCTCGATTACGTTGTATTAATACAACGCGCGTGCGTCACATTTCCGCGCACGGAAACGAATAAACGCAAATAAAAAACACAACTCTATTTTATTTTAAGTTAAAAAAAAGCCA
The DNA here is from genome assembly GCA_034641835.2 of Pinus albicaulis. Lineage (NCBI taxonomy): Eukaryota > Viridiplantae > Streptophyta > Pinopsida > Pinales > Pinaceae > Pinus > Pinus albicaulis. The sequence goes on from JAXQQM020088491.1 coordinate 118,684, forward strand.
AATTTGAAAAATGGGCGACAAAATATTTTTCGAAAATCAATTTGATAAAATAGTTCTTTAAATACTAAACACTTTTCATTATTTCACTATTTTTGCTTAAAAATTGATCGAATTTTGCGGGGAGAGCACGAGGGCACGGTGGATGGCGAAATACGTTCGAACGAAGTATTAGACTATCAAGAGCAAACTCTAGTGATTCAAGCCCTTTATCATAGAATTTCAAACCATTTGTGATTAAATTTAATTCTTTTTACTTTTAACACGAGTTTTTATTTTTTTCTGTAGTTTTATCCATTTTTACCCACTGAACCCTTCATTTTTTGTTTCCCTTTGCGCCCTTTTTCTATGATTTGAGTGGGGTTTTTAATTTTAGATTGACGTCCAACCCACGGGACGTCTTATAGCGGATCCCAATCCATTTGGCCATTATGTGAATTTTTGAAAAATGGATTTTCTTTAATAAATGGCCACTAACGTGCATACACAACATCGGTGCTGCAGCCTTCATGCAGCCTGCAGATCACGTTTTGTGTCGTAAAAGAAAATTGATTTTTTTTTTAAATCCATGCACCAAATCTCTGAAATAGGGCCCCTTAGGTGCTCTCTTTAACTAGGAAAGCACTTAGTATGATTTGTATTACACCATTTTTTACTTAGACATTTATAATACACGCAGTTAGATTTATATTACATTATTTTTGTGGTGCGTTTATAATACGGGAACACATCGTACGATTGTATTATATTGTTTGCGATTACATTGTTAATATATCCATGCAACGGCGGTGTGGATGTAATGAAGAACTTAGGTGTCTCGAGATTTATTTTCTACCTGAAAAGTTGAGAATTTATTTATAAATATATTAATGAATGATATCTGGAACATATTGATAAAGAAATGACTAACAAGATATCAAGTAACAAAAATACGGTAACACATCAAGAAAAGCAAAGGCAAGTTCTTTGTAAAATTCTTTATAAAAATATTATTTTTGAACTATATGTAACTTTAACTTCAATATGTATTTTTTACGTATCATACGAGAACCACAAAATGATAGGCTTCAAATATGATTATTTCGATACGGCCAGGAAGAGCGTAAACGTTTAATGGAAAAATTACAAAAAGATGAATCGGGTGAATGAAACAATACTATAGAACCAATATGATTTCTTTTCTTAATTATCATTATTAATATACTTAAAATTATTAGATAACATGTGTCAAACAATCTCACCAATTCACATCACATTTAATGTTCTACGGGGACCAATAACTCAAAAAAGGAATGTTTCTCTAAGAAAAGAAAAAAATAGAGCATCTGAAATGAAAATGGTGCTCCTTGGCTCATCTGGAGTGGTGCTAGAAGTTAACGAAAGGGGAAAAACTTTACAAAAGTTTGAGGGATCTAGTGGAACAAATACAACAACGTGCTTCAAATGTAATATGTAAGCATTGAATTTTTCAATCATTAAGTACAATAAATAAACAATTTAGCATTAAATATTAATTTTCAAAAATTTCTTGCGAAAAGAAAGAAAATGGAACCCATTCGGCACATAAACAAGACTACAAGGAATAAAATGGTTGATCTCTAAGTTTGTGAGTAATTGTTACTTCCTTATAACAGCTTAACTAGATTTCATTTTTATTTTTAAAGTTGTTTTAAAAAAATCATCATTGAATGTCTTGGCAGTGCTAACATACAAAGAAGAACCATCAGGAACTGAGTGATTGAAATTGGGTTAAATATGGGTTGTGAGTATATGTTGGCATATCGAGAATTTAATTGTGGAATTTGTAAGCATCTATTGATCTTGTTTTAATTATCTCCTTCTATAATTAATAGAAAAAACATCTTTTATATTAAATATATGATTTTTTATGGGGTATAAAAAACTTGCAGAAACAAAGTATGGGCTAAGCCCAACGAGATGAAATTTTGAAAGATGGCATGAGTACATGGTTATGAAAGAATGTGTATAGTTTATGATCGATTGTTGCTGTATTCAAGTCATTTTCTTTTCGATTTACATTGATGTATATTATTTAATATTGGAATTTCATTATTTATACCTATGTATATACACTCATTTCGGATTTATTTTTATGTTTGTAGATGGAAAGTGAAGAAGAAGAAAATAATCAACGTCGTGAACCTGACATTCACGAATATAATCCAAGTCATGGAAGTAGCTCTAGCGATTAATGACAATTCAAGCGAGAAGAATGATAATCACTATGTAATTTGGATATCAAAGCGAAGGCATTTTATTTTTTGAAATAATAATATATTGAAATCAGACATTTTTTAATGTAATGGACATAGTGTCCCAATTGCAAGACAAAAGGATACGAATAATTGTCCCATTTTGTATGATAAAGGCTGTCTTATATATATATATATATATATATATATATATATATATAGATAATCATAAAATATGTTTTAATTTATTCTATTGTGTTCTCATTATGTTCTCCAAATACACTAATAAAAATTTAATTCATATGAATATTTTTATAAGTTTATATATATGTGTCGACTTTTGATGAATAATGAATTTTTAAAAAAATCTAAAACAATTACGATATGATATAACAAATTAATCCAAACGGCACATTCAAATATATTAATAAAATGTAAATTAATATGAATATTGTTATAATATGTGTCGACTTTTTGATGAATAATGAATTTAAAACAATCACAATAATTGGGCTTGTCAAAGGTGGATGTTTCTAAAAAAAAACAAAATGAAAACGTGCGTTCCATGTGCCTGTCCTTATAGGTGCGTTTATGATTCTATGGGCCTTAGCACTATTTTAGATTCGATTATAAATATCGGTGTGTTTGTGTGATGCGAGCACCGGGCGTTTATGTATCCTATAAACACAGTTCATTTGTAGATGCCATGCCACCGCACAAATATACGATACCCGATTATAAATCTCGGTTTCTTTACGTAATCTGGTGTAGGGTGCCTCATAAAGATGCTACCGCACCAGTCTTATACGACCTATGGGCCTTCACTCCAAGACCAATTTGAACGGCCCGTCGTTTATCACCAACACCGGGCAGTCTTCTTTGTTTTCATACTGACCGGTGCATTCTCCTTCGGCCACGCCAGGTGCGTTGTCTATTGATATGCAGGTGCGTTAAAACATGATAAAGTACCATTGAAAAAGAAATCGAGTAATAACCCTCAGTAGCCCATTTTTTTTTTAGTTGTGTTGAATTTGTTAAATGCTCCACCAAAACCTCGTTACTAGAAGCAGAGATGTGGTAGCATATGTATTTTTGACAATTTTGGCCAATTTTACATAACCTTTAAAAACCTCCTTTACCAACCCTGCGGTAGGGTTCTTTTCCTGTAGTGTCTCCATAGGGACTATTTTCATTTCCTCTGATGTTCCATGATGGATTTCCCATAGCACACGGTGAGTCCTCTACATTCACTGGAGGGAGGGTGGCATAATTATCTTAGGAGTTGCTTGGGATCTAGTCCTTATCTCTCCAATAAATCTTCCACTTTCCCTTTGGGATATGGATCTCTCCTTAACTTTTAGTGTCCCTGGTTTAATTAGGATGGTATCCACTTCCTTATTGAACTTCTTTTTCTTGTAGGTCTATAGTTTTTCTTACCACATTCTTCTTTCTCCTTACATCCCTCTAAGGGCTTAACTCTTTATTATATTACTACTACTCTAAAAAATTCTTTTTTTCTATATATACAAATTAATCCATTGATACCTTGACATCTTATCTTTCTAAGGCATAAAAAATTATGAGTTTTATGGGACTACAATTTAAGGGCCTTATTCTTGTCTCTTTTTACCTTTGTACTCATTTCTCTTAGAATTGTAGGAGAAAATATGGGACCTGGGTTATTTAAGCCTCTAGTTAAATATAGGTGTCTTGGTGCAAAAATATGAAGTGGTATGCATACCTTGCACTTATTATCTTGTAGGTTATCCTTTACACATTCTTATCTTCGGCAAATACTCTGTAGGAATAATAAGTTTCTTAACATTTATGGTCTCTTGTCTCTCCCTCTTCTCCTAAGGCGAGAACATAGGTGATGGGATTTTCAATTACCTCCCTAATTAATTAGCATAGAAATGAGAAAATGTAAGTTTAATTTCCAATATGGTATTTGGATGGAACTTTAGAACTATTATTGCACCATATATGCTAATAAATTACTTAAAGTGCTGTAGTGAGGTTTAATTTGCTAGTTAAGTATTACAAAGTTGGATGTTAAATATTCTTTCCTAAAATTCACCAGTAAAAACCACACTTCCAAAAGTGAAATGTTCACACTTGCAAGGATTGAAGGATCACACTTGAGAGAATTGAAATATACACTTACCCTGAACTGAAATTTAACACTTTCACACTTACCAAAAAAAATTAAATATTAAATACAAAAAATCTTGCATAAAGGTAAATAATTCTTGATGGAAAGTATACACCTGAGATGAGAAAGTAAATCACTAGTCTAGCTAGAAATAAACACACTTATAGGAAAGTAAATTGGTGACTTGATCAAGTTATCTTCTTGATCCCACACTCTATAACATGAATACACGTGAATTGATTAGATACCAAAATGTTTCCAAACTATAAGACAAAATTCATAATTCAATAAGTTGAATCAAATTTGATAAGACGATATGGGAAATAGAGTAAATCATTGCTTAATTCAATCAGCACAACATTAAAAACAAAATAAACTTCTAATGAGTTGCAACATCATTAACATAAATTATAAAACGATTTATCAGTGAATTATAAATGGATATAGAAACTACCCAAACTAAAACGTGCGACTAAAGGAGGACCCTACCTCCTTAGATAAGGCAGCGGTTAAATTTAGTAGCACACCTAAGACTATCAACACATTTCACACATAGAAGGGAAATGGAGACAAGAATCAGTGAGATTTTAATTAACATTAATCAAAATGTAATTATTATAGTATTCTTCCTTCCCTCGATTCAAGTAGAGCAAGGTATGTATACGATGGTTCAAAGCTTTAATTTAAACCTGAAATTAAGGGATGTACATGATAATATTTGATGCTTAAGGTTTTCTCCTTTTGTATAACGAGATAGCAAAAACATGGAAAAATCAAACACACAGCGACTCACTTTCAGCCACCACTACGAACGGGGGGATGGATTTCAACTCGGTGTGGTCGAAGCTCTCCATGTTGGATAGCCGAGCACACTTGTCATTTCCTTTGTTTGGTAATCAAGTGGTGGCTTCCTCAGCAGAGCGACTAAAAGTGAGAAATTGTGCATTAGTAGTTGCCTTGCCTTTGTGTTGTTACAATTATTAAAACGAGTTGTAGCATCGCAAGTAAGGAGTTGAAACAATTGCTTCAATGATCGATATTGCCAAGTGTTGCAACATCAATACTACGCATGTATTATAGCATCAATACTCTAGAAATGTTGCAACATATGTACTCTATACATGTTGAACCATTTTTAGGGTACTAGTACATATGGTGAATTTTGAGCCTTTAGTTCGAGCCGGTTTGACGTATTGTCGAAGAAGTTCCCAATTTTTCAATTTTTTAATCCATAAACGAGCATCGCTCTAGCGACATTTAAGAAGTACCATCGAAAGTGCGAAATTTAGGAAAAGAATCGAAGTGCGCATTTGGGGACAAAGCGGTGGATGTGCGACATTTGGTCGCGTTGGAAGTGCGATGTTTAGGCTAAGCGTAGAAAGTGAGATGTTTAGGGGCAAAGCGTCGGAAGTGTGAAATTTAGGGACAAAGCGTCATAATAATGACATTTTCATGTGATGGCACCCAAGTAAACATGTTCGGGTCGAGTTGGGTCGAGTTGTGTCGTGTGAGGTGCCCAAGGAAACGTGTCATTCGAGCCGGAGTCCCGAGTCCGGGTTGGGTCATGTGAGCCCACCAGGAGACGCGTACGGGTTGGGTTGTGTGGGTTTTTGTGAGGGTGCCCGAGACGTGTTCGGGTCGGGTCATGTTGAGTCGTGTGAGGGCACCCAGGGAAGCCGTGTTCGAGGCCCGGTCGGGTTGGGTTTGAATTCGGGTCGTGCCGTGTGAGGTCGGCGAAGGAAACGGCGTTCGTGTGGACCCGAGATCGAGTCATGTGATGGTGCCCAAGGAAATGTGCGCATTTTGGGTCATGTCCCGGGTCGTGCCATACTAGGAGGGCGCCCAAGGAAATGCGTTCGGTTGGGTCGGGTCGGCTGGGGTTGTGGGGAACCCGAGACGCGTCCGGTTGGGTCATGTCGGGTTGTGTGAGGGTGCCCAAGGAAGATATGTTCGAGGCCGGGTCAGGTCGGGGCCCGAGGGTCACGATCATGCCATGTGAGGCCATCGAGGAAACACGTTCCCGGCGGGTCGAGGCGGGGTTGGGGTCGGGTTGGGTTAGGTCGGGTTGTGTGAGGGTCGGGTATATCGAAAATGCTAGAAGTTGTGATCTCCCGTGTTTCTTGTCTGCATTTATGCAATCAATTTTTTTTCTCCCTCGTACGCCCTTCGTTCGGGGGTCGAGTCATGTCGTGTGAGGCGCCACAAGAAATGCATTCGGAGTCCCCGGAAGTCATGTGAGGAGCCGTATCAAAAATGCTACGTTGTGATTTCACATTGTGCCTTTTGCATGTTCGTGTGACCCATTTTCAGTGCTCCCTCGTGCATTCGACGTTCATGCGAGTCGAGTCGGGTTGGGTCTTGTGATGGCGCCCGAGGAAATGCGTTCGGGTCGGGTCGGGTCGTGTCATGTCATCTTATGGTGCCCAAGGAAACATGTTTGGGGAGGTCGGGTAGACCGGGTCGTGTGAGGGTGCCCGAGACGTGTGCGGGTCGGGTCATGTCGGGTCATGTGAGGGTGCTGTAAGGAAACGTGTTTGGCGGGGGTACGGTCGGGTTCGGTCGGGTCATGTCATGTGAGGCTGCCCGAGGGAAACACATTCGAGCGAGGTCGGGTCAAGTCATGTCGTGTGAGGGCACCCAAGGAAATGCGTTAGGAGGTGGGTCGAGTCGGGTCGTGTCCTATGAGGGCACTCATGGCACGCATTTGGGTAGGCGGTCGGGTCGGGTCGCATGCGTGGCGGCCCAGGAGAGCGCCCGCGGGGAGCACATACGGGTCATGTGAGGGCGCCTAATAAAATGCGTTCGGCCGAGGTCGGGTTGGGTACGTCGAGGTCGTGCCATGTGAGATACCCAAGGGAAACTTCCTTCATGCGGTTTGGGTCGAGTTGTGTGATGGCACCCCGGAAGCGCGGTCGGGTCGGGTCGAGGTCGGGTCATGTCGTGCGTGAGGGGGCTGCCCAAGGAAACGTGTTCGGGTAGGTTGGGCGGGTCGGGTCATGTGATGGTGCCTAAGGAATGCGTCGGGTCGGGTCGTGTCGGGTTGTGAGGGCGCCCAAGGAAACACGTTCGGGCGGGTTGGGTCTAGTAGTGTCGCGTAGAGTCTCCCAAGGAAATGCATTCGAGCTTGAGTCGGACGAATGCAGTCGGAGTCGTGTGAGGGTGTCGTATAAAAAATTCTAAGTTGTGACTGCAGGTGTTGCTTATTACAAGTTTTTGCGATTGGTTTTCCATTTTTCTCGTGCAGCCCTTCGTTCGGAGGTGGTCGTGTCATGTGGGCGCCATAGGAAATGCATTCAAGTCGGATCGTGTGAGGGAGGCCATATACAAAATGATAAGTTATGATCGTTTTTTCCTTGTACGTTTGTGCGACTAGTTTTAATTTTTCTCCTTGGGCCCTTCAACGTTCGAATTCGTGCGGAGTTGAGTCGGGTCTTGTGATGTCACCTGAAAACGCTTTCGGGTGCGTTAGTTGGGTCGTTCCATGTGAGGATTCCCGAGCACGTTAGGAATTTTAAAAACGATAGAGAATGCCCAATAATCAATGAGAAAGTATTCATATGTGCCCCAAATAATGTATGGAAGAGGGTCTAGTGATGACGAGTGTGTTCCTTAATGAACTAATGAGTGTAATGTGTACCCCAACACCACCCCACAACCCAACTAGGGAGTATGCTATTGAATGAGTTCCGAGAATTCTCGGACATGTTAAGTAATCATGTACGACAAAAAACAATCAATGAGACCCAATAATTTGCGGCCATGTAAAGTACTCATGAAATAAATTATACAATACAAATATCGAAAGAGTGAGGTAAAGAGGGACAGCCTAGTGGGTAAGAAAACCATCCCTCAAAGTGAAATGCATATTATGTCAACTATGTAGTGTCGTGTTGTGTGGGGGCTGATAAGCAGCGTTCAGACGTCGGTTGGGGTTGATGTGTCGTATCAAAGTGCTGTTTGCTTGGGGTTATCCTTAGTTGCTCCATAGGATCTGCATTGGGTCATCATCCTTTCTTGATGGGGTCTTGATGCCACAGGCTATTTTTCTCTTTTGGATTTGGCTCTAGTACAAGGTTGTAGGTTAGCTTGATGGTGAATTTCTAGTACATAAGTGTGTGATTTCAAATTTATCGAAGCATGCACATGCACATAAAATTAAGGTATGGTAGCCATTTTTTCGGTGGATATAATTAGATTTTGGTTGGATTTTTATTGATTACAAACAATGTTAAGCAACTTTTTATCGATGTTTCTTTCCTTTATGAACAACCAACATCAATGCCTTCAAAAAAAACTCAAAATAAATAAAATAAGTCTCCATTCTTATCAAGTCATGTTGAGGCACTAGGTAGGCTGAATATAATCTATAAAAGAAAACACCTCCAACATTTCGAATGAAGTATGAAAAAATAAACCATTACTTAAGAACATTGTAAGCTAAGAAAGCTAAAAATTTAGAAATGCAAGGAACTATATTGAGCCTCCCTATTGTTCTAAGGCTCATTTTCATATTCATACTTCCTTTTCCCTCTATCCCCAAATATTCCTTTTGAGAGTTTTCCACGATTAGTCTTAATTTTTAATCGATAGATTTTTTTCCTTCTACTTTGTGTTCGGTTCCCTCCACCTTTCAAGTTGAACTACTTGCTACGAATACAACTTTGGAATCCTATATCCAATGGGGTTTGTCTATTAGGGAAGGTATTTTAAAATTCTTCCAAGCCATTAAAGGTTTTTTGATGACTTTATATTTTTCCATGGAGCTTGAATCCTTAGCCACAAATTTCCAACCTAACCCATTTAACCCCTAAACCTCTAAAACCCTAACCCATTTAACCCATAAACCCTAAACCTCTAAACCCTTAACCCCCAACTTCTAAACCCTTAACCCCTAACCCATTAACCCCTAAACACTAAACCTCTAAACTCTTAACCCTAACCCCTTAAACCTAATTCACATTGCTAACCCATTTAACCCCAAACCCCTAAAATACTAATCATTTAACTCCCTAAACCCTAACCCATAACCCCTATAATTTTCCTCCATCATTAATGTCTACAAGTGCACGATCTTAGTCCATCTATGTAGTGTCGTGTTGTGTGAGGACACCAATCAAACGCGTTCCGGCGACTCAATTTGGGTCGGGTCGTGTCGTATCCAAGGTGCTGTTTGCTTGGGGTTATCCTTAGTTCTCCATAGGATGCATTGGGTCATCATCCTTTCTTGATGGGGGTCTTGATGCCTGGGCTATTTTTCTCTTTTTGGATTTGGCTCTAGTACAAGGTTGTAGGTTAGCCAATGGTGAATTTCTAGTACATAAGTGTGGCTTGATTTCAAATTTATCAAGCATTTGCATACTGTAAAGTAAAAAGGTATGGTAGACATTTTTTTTGGTGGATGGGAGTGCAAGTTTGGTTGGATTTTTTATTGATTACAAACAATGGTAAAAAACAGCACACATCAAATGTTTCTTTCCTTTATGAAAAACCAACATCAATGCCTTCCAAAAAAACTCAAAATAGAAGCAAACAAGTCTCCATTCTTATCAAGTCATGTTAGGGCACTAGGTAGGCCCAGATATAAATAAAAGAAAACACCTCCAACATTTGGCAGATAGTATGAACCAAAATGAACCATTACTTGAAATTTTGCATTGTAGAAAACGAAACTAAATTTGCTTGATACAGGGAACTATATTTGAGCCTCCTATTGTTCTAAGGCTCCATTTCATATTCATACTTTTTTTCCGTGTTTATCCCCAAATATTCCTTTTGAGAGTTTTCCATAATTAGTCTTAATTTTTAATCAATAGATTTTTTCCTTCTACTTTGTGTTCGAGTTCCCTCCACCTTTCAAGTTAAACTACTTGCTACGAATACAACTTTGGAATCCTATATCCAATGGGATTTGTCTATTAGGAAAGGTATTTTTAGAAAATTATTCCAAACCATTTAAAGGTTTTTGATGACTTTAGCCACGATTTTCCAACCCCTAACATTTAACCCCTAAACCTCTAAACCCTAACCCATTTAACCCATAAACCCTAAAACCTCTCTAAACCCTTAACCCTAGCTTCTAAACCCTTAAACCCTAATTCACGGCACTTCCAACCCATTTAACCCCCTAAACCCCTAAAATACTAATCCATTTAACCCCCCTAAACCCTAACCTCTAACCCCTATAATTGTCCTCCATCATTAATGTCTACAAAGTGCACGATCTCGGTCCAATGTTCATCAGTTATTCCTTTATCATTCACACATCTAAAACATCCTCTTCTTCACATGTACCGGCTTCTTCTTCTTCATCGCAATCTGTGGCTTCATCCGCTTCATTTCCCAAACCAAGTCCCGAAGAAGCTCTAATTAAACATTCTCCTCCAAGACTTCAAGTTACGACATGAATCTATATGGGTGCTCTTATTTCATACGCCTCAGCACATGCAGTGCAGAAAAATACTCACTTGACATTCTTCCCAACTTGCCATGTCTTGTTATACAACTTTCCGACACGACCAATGTCTTTCCCCTACCAATGTTTTTCTTTGAGACCAACTAATATAATGTCCCAGGTTCAATACCAGCTGCAACCTTATCATTGTATTTGAGTCGGAATCGGAGTGGGTCGGTTCGTGTGATGTGTAGGTTATCGACGTGTTCATCAGATTGTTATTCCTCTATCATTGACACATTTGCAACATCCTCTTCTTCACATGTCTTGGCTTCTTCTTCTTCATCATAGTACGTAACTCCATCTGCTCCATTTCCCAACCAAGTCAAGCTCTACTTCAACATTCTCCTCCAAGAATTCAAGTTCAACATGAATCAGTGAGTTTCTCTTCTTTCATACGCCTCTGCCGATTACAAGGTCTAAACCCTCCTTGACATTCTTCCCAACTTGCCATGTATTTTTATGCGACTTCGACCACGAACAATGTCTTGCCCTGGCAATGTTTCAGAGACAACCAATATAATTTCCGGCTTCGATGCCAACTACGGCCCTATCATTTTTTATTTGGGTTAGGTCGGGTCATTGAGGCGCTTGAAAACACTTTCGAGCGAGGTCGAGTCGGATCGTCTTGTGTGCGGCGCCCAAGGCTTACGTTCGGGTGGTTGGGTCAGGTTGTGTCATGTAGGGGTTCCCAAGGGAAACGCATTCGGGCGGGTCGGGTCGGAGTAGGTCATGTGAGGGCGCGAAATGCGTTCGGGCGGGTCGGGTCGGGTCGGGTGATCATGAGGGTGCTTAACAAAACGTGTTCGGGCGGGTCGCGGTCGGGTCATGTGAGGGTAGTCGTATAAAAATGCTAAGTTGTTATCACCCGTGTGCCTTATGCACATTTGTGCAACTTGTTTTTTTTTCTCCCTTGTGCCTTCGTTCGGGCGGGTCGGGTTGTGTTGTGTGAGGGCACCCAGTAAACACATTCGAGTCGGAGTATGCGAGTCGGGTAGGGTCGTGTGAGTGAGGGTCGTATCAAAATGCTAAGTTGTGACTGTAGGTGTGTGGTGCACATTGTGTGACCCATTTGCCTTTTTCTCCTTGTGCCTTTGTTCGAGGCAAGTCGGGTAGGGTTGTGTGCTTGAGGGTGCCCCGAGAGACCGCATTTAGTGTGGGTCGAGTTAGGTCAATTCGTGTGAGGGCACCCAGAGCCGCATTCGGAGTCGAGGTCGGGTCGGGTCGTGGCATGTGAGGGCACCAAGGAAACGTGTCGGGTCGGGTCGTGTGAGGGAGTATGTATAAAATTCTAAGTTGTGACGCCCACATATCTTGTGCACATTCGTGTGATCCATTTTTCGATTTTTTCTCCCTTTTGCTTCATTCGGCCCCGGGTCGGAGTCGATTCGGGTCATGTGAGGGACGCCCCAGGGAAACGCATTCGGGTCGGGTCCCGAGTCGGGTCGTGCGCGTGTGGGGGCACCCCGAGAGGCGAGGGTTCATGTCGGGTCGAGTCGGGTCGTGGCATCGGCGCCCAGGGAAACACGTTCGGGTCGGGTCATGTGAGGAGACGTATCAGAGATTATGTTGTGACTACCCATGTGTCTTGTGCACATTCGTGCTTGATCTATTGCCGTTTTCTCCCTTGTGCCTTCGTTCGGCCGGGTTGGGTCGATTCGAGTCATGTGAGGATGCCCAAGGAAACGCACATTCGGGTCGGGTCGAGGTCAATTCGTGCCATGTGAGAGCTTGGAAAGCACGTTCATGTCGAGTCGAGGTCGAGATTCGTTTAAGAGCCATTGCCGTATAAAAAATGCTAAGTTGTGAATGCCCATGTGCACCCTTGATGCACCCTTCTCCTTTTGGACTTAAAAAAAACTAATTGTAAATGTATACATGAATGCATTATGATTGAAAAGGAAAATTCTCTAAATATATTGTACTCACAACTACTATAAACTTAATCGGTGTGAATCTAAGGAATTTTGTGTTTTTCATGTTGGAAGGGAAATAAGGAAAAGAATGTTGTTGGTTTATTTTGGAAACACCATTGCTTTGATGGTATTATCTTGTTTCCCAACTAAAATAGTACTTTCCTTTGACAAAAAGCTGCCTTAAAATTGAAATTTTAAATGTTGTCGAGTATAGGTTGAGGTCAAAACATATGCTAAGGAGTGTGCCCTCCAGTGGAAGAAACTATGTAAATTGGCATTTGTAACTCTTTAGTGATATACTCATGCATTGTACGATAGAATGTAGCTTCTCCTATGAACTTCTTTCATACTGTGCACTCAATGGGTCTAAAAAAGGGTACATAACAACACCCCTTCTCATTGTTTATAAAACTTACCCTCTTTGTTTGATACTCTCATACATATTCATAATAGGAATATAAGCGCTCTATAAATTGATGTCAGCCCTTTTTCCCTTAATGGTTATGATGCGAATATCCTTCTTGTTGTTAATAAAACTTCCCTATGATGTTATTTCATGTCCTGAGAATAGGTATTTAGATTAAACATATTGTTTTAAGGTTGTATATGCTTTGAAGTTAACATGTTAGTGTATTTTTCTAAGATATGATTTGAACATTTAACATTCCATGTGTAAATATAGAATGATTTGGTAAAAAATAGAAATGACCTCGGATCTTAAATTGTTTTGTTACTTTGTGTAAAGCTTTGTACTCTAATTCGCTTTCTTTTTATGAGCATTGGAAGTGTTTGGGAAATAAATAAGAAAAGGTTCTAATATATATTTTTTGGTTGTGCATTTCCTTATATTCATTTGGTGCCATGTTATATTCCTTGAAGAGTCAAAATATGATAGTAGTGGAGGCAATGATGCTTTGCATAAATATATTTGAAATTTAATATAGTTAAATGTCAAAAATGTGTTTTTTTCATTTAATTTATATTATATAGGACTTTCTAAATTTTGTATGGTATGCCAACTTTATATTATACATCGTTTTTCTTATATTTTATGCACCCCTAAGTGGTCAAGGACTTTGATTTTTACATAATGCACTTTTACGGCAATAAAAGGGAACAAGTTAATAGAGAGAACTTTGAACACTATTATCACCATCTTTTCTTTTCTCATTGTTTTTTTCTTTTTTTCATATGTTAAAATGGAGTAAAATGAAAATAGTATGGATTACATTATGGTTCACAAGGAACCATATTGTACTCTTACATAATAGATAGGTCACCACGTAATGCTTTCATACTATATATAAACAAGTTTGTAGTGTGATTTTGATGTTATTGTTGCTGTTACGTATTCAAATGAACATTTTTTTGTTCCATTTTCTAGTTTTGTAATTTCAAAATTAAATATAAAGAGTTTGTTGTTGTACTTTTATTGAGCAGGTTAGATTTAATTCTATAATGTATAACGAGACTTATAATATGAGAAATCCTTCAAATTAGCTAAGACCGTGACATTAGTTGAATTATTTTCTTATGCAACCATTTACTTGTTAAACACATAAATTTCTCTCAACATTTAGTGGTAAAATGTATACCCCTCAAATACTCTCTAATTTTTAATTGAAATAGTTGGGTCAGAGCTTCGTGAAGATGGGTTACACTTTTGTGAGAATCGGGGCAAATTTTTTCCAACTTAGTTCGGCCAAAAATTTTTAAAATTTTAGCCGAACTTTGTTATAAAGTTGACGAACTCCATTAGTTTACAATGATAGCTGCCTTGTGTGCTCATGAGAATTTTGCGGAGTTTGGAAAGCCGACGATTAGAGTTCAATAGAACTACTAAAAAGTTCGGCTTTAAAATAGTTAGTAGAACTATTTTCTATAAATAAATTACTTGCATGAAAATTTTATAGTTCTTTGTTTCATTGTTTGCGCGTTGTTATTGCCTCCGTCATTTTTCTTGTTCTTTGCTACTTGCTTCTTTAGTCTTTCTTTATCTTATCCCTATTTATCACATAATCATGGGTAAGGGCTCGAATGTTGTTATTATCTTGTTGTAATGAATTGTTATTACGTTAAATTTCTTGTTGTAATGAATTCCCACGCTCAAATAGCATTCATGACGGGTATTGTAGATATAAATCCATATCCATTTATGTGTGTAATTCTAGCAATCATATAAGTTAGGAAAATCAAAACTTGCAACATGCTTCAATTATTTACGATCACTCAATTCTTGATTGAAACATCTGATAAATCTAATCATTTCCTGAATAAATTTCATTGTAAGTGTATATCCTGAAATAATG
The DNA here is from genome assembly GCA_034641835.2 of Pinus albicaulis. NCBI lineage: Eukaryota > Viridiplantae > Streptophyta > Pinopsida > Pinales > Pinaceae > Pinus > Pinus albicaulis. The sequence continues at coordinate 133,722 of JAXQQM020088491.1, forward strand.
TTTGTTGATCGTGATTTTTATGTGTAATTCACATTGATGGTGTATCCACACAACGGTCTCTGTCTATTTTTGGGGCCGGTTTTTTGCCTTTATTCATTTGTTTCACGGACCCTTTTCTTCCTGGGATATCTATGGGGACTTTTGTGTGGGCGAGACGTGCACCAGTTTTAGGATATTCGGACCTTCATTATACATATTCTTTTCTGGGGATGCTACTTGGCACTCAACGGTTAGGTTTATATCCTTGGATTCTTGTGTGGGCTGGATGTCTCATCCTATTGGACCACTGCTTGAGATTCTCTAAATCGTTTACGGTGTATAACCCTCCTCATGCAGTACGGGGTATTTCTTTCTATTGAACGGCTCACCGAGCGGTCGGTGGTGACTCAGTTTTGTTAGCTGGTATACATGCTTTGGCCTTTTGTGTTCACTCTAGGTCGCAACGAGATGTCCCCATTTCTGTCATGGCTGGATAGGCTTCTTTTATATTGGGATCAATGCGGATGATATGGTACGGGCGCTCTCTTTTCCTCTGTAACATTTTGGTACGTATATATGTCGCTTTATTCTATAACACAATTTTCTTTCTTTTCTCCACAGGTCATTTGCGACACGATGTATTTTCGCCGGGATATCTTTATTTGTAGGCATGGGCTATATTGTATTTCTAATATCAATTGGATCTCCTTAGGCCTCTTTACGGAGTTCACATGGGGGATGTGCTTCTTTTTCTCCCCTCTGCCATGGATTACCACATTTACTGAGCATAGGGCATCTTCCTACCGAGAGGAGATTGCTCGAATTTGATAATTTGTTTTTTCACATAAATATAAAGCAACATTTTTTCTTTGTTGAAAAAAAAAAAAAACTCTTCGCATTACTCATGTGCATTAGAGGGATCGGTATGGATCATAAGTAGTAGATGCTCCTTCATAAATATATTTTCTAAATAAAGGAAATGCAACAAATCAACCCCACAAAAAATAAGAACTTGTGTTTCAATTTTTTATTTAACTTAAGAGTAAGGATCTCTAGATTTCTAGTAATGAGCCTCCTTACCTGGTATTTTAAATCGTGAAGATATTAGGAACTAAATTTGTTCTTGGGTTATATGAAATGATCTCATGTCGTCAAGGTTTCTTCCTTTTAGGATTCCCAAGATACCATCTTTGGAATAACTCGTGTTTTTCCAAGTAAGAAATATGACATGGAGCACATATTCTCCACTTTTGGGTAGCCTATGGTAGTGCCATTACCACTAACAATTGATGTGAATAGGAAGGATAGTTTTAACATCGCAATCCATGGAAATGGTGAGGAAGAATTTTGTTGCAACAATCATTGTTAGTTGATGAAGACAATATTTTAAATGATGGAAAAAAACAAAGTTCTAGGGACCATTGATATGTCGTAAGAGATGAAATTATGAATTTTTATTTTCCCGGTGTGTATACAGAATTATAGGACTAATATGATCATTGTTAATCATGCATATAGGTTGAATCTTGAATAAATGATAGGTTCTAAATTACTATTAATTCATAGGAGCAACACGGGTATTTGTATTTAATTTTACTACATATGATTACAACTATACATGCCAAATTAGTATGACCTTGTTTTGGATTAAATTACACTAAGGTTCTAGGGACGTTACCTTGAGGAATTTTTGCTAGCTATGACCAATTTTGTATTTTGAGATCATTGCATCCATTTAAGGATATGCTAACTACATCTTAAAACATTTTCTTATGAGTGATAATGAAGTAACTAGGACAAGCTGAAGTTTAACACAAAGTTTTGTCATGAAAGGAAGATCAAAAGTAGTGAGGAATGAGAGTCATGGTCATTGTACGTGGGTTGGAGAAAACCTTGAAAAATCTTGAAAGCCACATTACGGGAATGAACAATGTCCACAAGACTACTAATCCAATGCTAAGTCAATAAAGAAGTGATATTCACAATTTTTGGCACCAAATCTTTTGGTGTTCGATAACTATAAATTCAACCATTATGCTACCTTATGGTAACTAAAGTAAATTTTGTTTCTTACTAAAGCTGTTGACTATATTAACGATTTTTCATGTTTTCATATGCACATGTCGAATAAATTAGTGCACGATACAATAGTGTGATGATTTTTATTTATCTTAATTTCTATTCCACAATAATTTTTTGAACATCTTAATGTGTTGTATATAAGTCAACAATACATAGTTTTCCGGTCAACATGATTTGACTTGGGTAGGAGTATTCATCATACCGTCATTATTCAAATGCGATATAATGACCCCTTCTTGCGATCTCTCTAGCTAGAAGCTGCACCTACACTCTTACAACTAGCCAAAAACGAGATTTGAAATATCGAGCTAATTTTTTATATAATTGAAATTCAAAAGCAGATGATTTTTTCTCCAAGTTTTAATTGTTTAAATATGATTGTTTAAAGCTAGAAGATTTTTTTTCTTGTATATTTGAAGCTCTCCATTATTATATAAAAGGATTTTATGCTTGTATATTTTTATGCTCTTACCATATAGTATGTCGAGTGTATGAAGTTTTAAATTGTTTTATTATTTTTATTATATGTTGGATACGTTTTTGATTGAAAATGCTTCTTTTTATTTATTAATTAAAAAAATTATTAGAAAAATTATTTCTTTAAACCTTAAATTTACAATCAAAATTAGAAAATGTTTTTATATCTAGAAACTATTTATGAAAAGTTTAATATTGTTTGATTTTCTTTACCATGTCCTTTTACATATATCTAGAATAATATTATTTGTAGTTTAGGTTTTTTGTAAGCATTTACTACCATAGTAAAATCTATAGAAATAATAATCTAACATTATAATATCTTGAAATGGAGCTAGCCAACTAAAAATATAGTATTACCAAATCCTACGACTAGGTTAGATGAGGAGGCTATGTGTGCCTTAGTATTGTATCCATATTGGGGTTGCAAATTACATGGAGTTCAAAGAACACTTGCAAACAATTTGTTTTCCATATGACCTCTCTTTTTCATAGATAAATTTCATTCTTTTAGCCATTATGGATTTGAGAAAAATACATCATTTGATAGGCCAACAAAAATCCTTAACAATGAATTAAACATGAACAACTATTAAATATGGGTAACCAAGTAGCATGAAAACAAACAACTAAATCACCAAGGCTAGTAGTGATAAATAATAAACATTATAGGATACATAAAAATTCCATGTAAATATTTTTTACCTAAAATCACTATGGTGAGGCCTGGCCAACAATGCAATATAGCAATCAAACTTCACCAGCAAAACATATGATGTGAATGAAGATTTTGGGACTCTTTAGATATAAATGTACAGTGGCAATGTATCTTATATAAAACTTTAATCCATGTGTAACCTTAACATTGACACAAATGGAATACAATTTTACTCATTGCTTTATGATAGAAAAATATTCGGATGAGTATTACCCACATGTCAGAAGTCAAAAGGGATAGATTAAAAAGGGATGCTATGGTCATCTATAAAAGATAAATTAAAGAGCATGACATGACATATTAGTAATAAAAATTAGATATGCGTGCCAATTATGTTCATATAACACAACAAACATATGATTCAATACAAATGTCACATAGAAGTCATATTTATCTCATGGGCCTTAAACTTAAATTATATATCTAGCATTACATTAAGCTATAGGAGATAAATCAAAGAAGCATTTGAATGTAAATTAAACATGTGTAATAATTATGTCCTTTAGTTCGATAAATAGATAATAATTTGCAAATTCCACATATCTAAGCTATATTTCATCTAAGTAGATTTCAATTTAAACTTATATCTAATGTTAAATTATATAAAAAGATAACGATAATTTAAACTTCAAAATAATATTTAGAGTTGGTATAAAATGTGTTATAATTTTCTGAGTGGAAAAACATAGTTGCGAAAGTTCAAAACTCATGCATTTGAATAGAAAGTGGGTATACGAATTCAATCAAGTAGATTTTTTTCTAGAAATGAAAGTGAAAGGTTGATAGAGCCACACAAAATTGCAAATTCATACCTTACCAAATTGTTAGATCCTTTTAAAGAAAACATATTTAATCAACTTTCATTGAAATATATGATAAAATCAACCCAATTTTATGAAAATTAGTATACCATTTTATACATAATTTCACATAACAGAAATAGATATAAATTTTAATTAAGTATTGTTATAAAGATTTAACTACCCATCAAGAGATGGCCAAGTGATTGAGACAGGCATCATCACAATAAAACCAAGTACAAATTGTAGTAATCCTAGAATCATGCTTTACATGAGGTAAAATTGGGGAACTCATGACTTGTACTATAGATAAAAAAACATTGCCCCTAGTGGCCAAGTATTTAACATAGCGTGATAGCCAACTAGGTGTAGATTGACTTAGTTAACCATTAATGAGTTTGTGATTTTAGACCTTTTAAGTCTTGTTGAAATTCCACATGTCAGCCACAGCTTGCCATGCATGATTAATGGAAACTGAAATGTCATTCTCTCGTACCATAGTAGTCAACATGATAGGTCAACTTACTAAAGGCATAAATTTTTGAATGAACTTCATTTCATGTTTTTCTTTGTAGCATTGGATATATGTCTTTAAGTGTAGAATAGTAGACAAGATTTCAGCACAAGGGATAATGGATTTTGACCCCAGTTCATTTAATACCTCAAAATGACTCCAAGGTTTTAGACCCGAGTCTCCACCCCCATTAAAATGACCCTACAAGTTAATTCTTTCAATTTTTCACTCTATAAGCATCAAAATATATGACAAATAATATAATTATCAATCTAGATCATTATTTAATAATTTTTAAAATTATGAGTAAGATATACATCATGGAATTTAAATAAATAAGCGTTAATTCATTGAACACCCTTGTACATTCCTTGGTGATACTTTGAAAGTAATACGTTTTTGAAAAATAATTTGTTTATGGATTCTATTTTCCACATTCTCTCAACGATATCAAACCTTCTTGTAATATTTGAAACCTAGGTCTTTCCCATACTAAAGTATGTTCTTTTTACGTATGTTTTCTTGGTGATATAGGTGATTTTAGAAATGATTGGGAGAGCGAAATTCGTCATTTAATATGTACAATATGTTTGGTTGAATCCACATGAACAAGACTCCCAACCATGAGAAGAGGAAATTACATCCTATTTCTCCCCTAGCACAATTACCAGTACGGTTAAATTTAACGGCCCAAATTGGATTTTACTCTCGAGATGCTTGGAACCTCTACAAGGTTCATTTTTGGAAACATTTTTCCTTAGGTTTCTCCACTAGTTACATGTCCAACTTGGATAACCTACAACAGCATCCTTCTTTTCATTTTTTATATCCCTTCTTGGATAACCATAATATCTTGAAATGGAGCTAGCCAACTCAAATATAGTATTGCAAATCCTGGTGAGAGTTAGATGAGGATTACATGTGGTATTGAATAAGCATTTGGACTCTTTAGATATATATCTAAAGAGTCTAAAAAGAATCATTCAAGACCATATGTAATACATAACCTCCTCATCTAATATATATAAAACTTTAATCCATGTGTAACCTTAACATTGACCTGAGAATGGAATACAATTTTACTCCTTTGCTTTATGATAGAAAAATATGCGAGATGAATATTGCCCACATACCGAAAGTCAAGGGATAGATTAAAAGGGATACTCAGGTCATCTATAAAAGATAAATTAAAGAAGCATGACATATTAGTAATGTAAATTAGATATGTGTACCAATTATGTTCATATAACACAACAAATAGATGATTCAATACAAATGTCACATAGAAGTCATTTATCTCATGGGCCTTCAACTTAAATTATATATCTAGCATAATACATTAAGCTATAGGAGATAAATCAAAAGAAGCATTTGTTCATGTAAATTAAACATTAATAATTATGTCCTCATTTAATATGTACAATATGTTGGTTGAATCACATGAAAAACAAGACTCCCAACCGTGAGAAGAGGAAATTACATCCTATTTCTCCCCCCTAGCACAGTGCAGTCTGAGTTAAGATTGCGGCCCCAAGCTGGATTTACTCTCGAATGTTTTGCGGAACCTCTACTAAAAGGGTTTGACACGGAAACATAGTTTTCATAGGTTTCTCCACGGTTCTATGTCAACTTGGATAACCTACATTTCAATATCCTTCTTTTCATTTTTTATATCCCCTCTTAGCAGATTAACCATAATATCTTGAAATGGAGCTAGCCAACTCAAATATAGTATTGCAAATCCACGGCTAAGTTAGATGAAATACATATGGTCTTCAATGATCATTTTGGACTCTTTAGATATATTATTTTAATTATGTTCATATAACACAACAAATAGATGATTCAATACAAATGTCACATAGAATCATATTTATCTCATAGGCCTTGACTTAAATTATATATCTAGCATAATACATTAAGCTATAGGAGATAAATCAAATAAGCATTTGAATGTAAATTAAACATGTGTAATAATTATATGTCCTTTCTAGTTCAATAAATAGATAATAATTTGGCTCAACTATGCCTTGTACATGTTTCCTTTAAACCTTTACTTTCATAGCACATTTCATCCAAAATTGTATTTGTCGATTTTTTATTATATATTATGTTTTTTTAATTAATTAATAACGGCCATTATTACCGAAAGGATTTTACAAATTTATCTTTTATAAAATGAATTATGGGGGGCATATTGAGATGGTTATCTCACTTTTTTATTGATTCTTCTAATATTCCTAGAATTTTTATGAAAGAAAATATGAACTTGAAATGTTTGTATAAATTTAATGAGGATACATGAGTTGATTTGGAGAAGACCATCATCACTTATGTCTAGATTGAGGCAGACATCATCCGCGATAAACCAAGTACAAATTGTAGTAATCCTAGAATCATTATACATATAAAGGTAAAATTGGGGAACTCATGACTTGTACTATAGATAAAAAACATTTACCCTTACCAAAAAATATATGATAAAAATTGACAAACTAAGTTGGCAGGTATATAATCCTTCTTGCCTTCCCATAGATAATGCAAATGATTGTTCCAAGTCTCATGTTGCTTCTCATGCTATTTTATAAACCTTGATTGGAAAGAAAAATAGAGCAATCATAAGAAATATAAAACATAATGAAACACAACATAAGAAATAGAACATAATGAAACACACACATACATATCTCTAGACCCAATCAACACATTATTTTCCTAGGAAATCATATAGGAGACGAGCAACCCTAAAAAGTAATGATGCTCTAGACTCCTTTTTTCCTAGGAAATCATATGGGAGAAAAACAACACTAAAATGTAAACATGCTCTACTCTCTCTTTTGGTATGGAAAATATGTGAATTACAAAAGAAGAGGTAATCTCTCTAGAGTTAGCTAAGACTTAAATAGCGTGTAAGGTTGCTACTAAAACTTAACTCGCATTTTTCTCTCTAACTTCACACTCCTAGTTGTATTTTCAACTATGGAACAAAATACAATAACACAAAATGGAACTCTTATTCCTCTAGTAGCCCCGATTCTCCACCCACCATTAAAATGACCCTACAAGTTGATTCTTCCAGTTTTTCACTCTATAAGCATCAAAACATAATATGAAAAATAATATATAATTATCAGTCTTATAATATTTGAAACATAAGGTCTTTCCATACCAAAGTATGTTCTTTTAAAACATGTTTTCTTGGTGATATGGGTGATTTAGAAATGATTGGGAGAGAAATTCCTCATTTAATATGTACAATATGTTTGGTTCTGCCATTAAGCCAAGAATTTTAAATTCAACTGACTTTTTAATATTTAACCAACTAAATCTGAGAAAAAAGAATAAAAAACAATTTATGTTAGGGTTGTGAATTAGACGTGAAACAACACACCATGATATTTCAAATTTAAAAATGATGGTTTGAGTCCTAGGTAGCTTAGAATCCTATTTGTTTTTTCAAATAAGGATGCACTCTCATTTGATTCTCATGATTAGGTTGTAATCATGAGGCTCTCGCTCAAGAGTGGACCTTCCCCTACAAAATCTTGTGATGTCTTGTCACAAACAAAACCATCAAGCTAAAACACATCATACGAAAACATAGCTGTTGACATATCATTTTTCTCCTTCAAAGAAAAAAAATTCACATCATGTGAATATCTCCATGTACTCTTACATATTGGTGTACAAACCATCAACCAAACACAAATTGACAAAACATGCGTCTTCAAACAGCGGCTCTCAAGTCAAATAGTAGAGCTCGAGGTACAAATTTCCATATTTGTTGCATTTAAGTGTGTCAACGTAACTCTACTTTCAACATCTTGCTTCATGCAACATGCACTATACTTTGAATTTGCAGAAAGAAATTCATGAAACATAAAAATACATTCAAGGCCTTAATTAGATAAGAAATCTAACCATTCAACCTAGTTCCCATTCAACTCCATCCACGGGTTGTAGAGGATTCCAAGCCTAATTTCATAAAAAATGGACAAGAGGGGATAGTCACATTGACTTGCTTGATGACATGTCTATGAAGATTAAGCACTGAACTATTTTTTTGTGTAAGGGAAAGAGACACATTCCCATGTGCGAGCAGAAAATGTTCTTTGATATTGTTAATGCCTCTAGTGTTTACTTCTACAAGTTCTATAGGCGAGAGTGCAGCAAGGGCGGTAGCCTCTGGATCTCATCTTTTATGAAATGTGACATATCTAGTAAATGCCCCTACAGTCAATCTCTGGAATGGATCTAAATAGAAGTTCTTCATTTTAATATCAGAGTAAAACACAACAACTTTAAGGTAAACTATGTACATGTCATTTCTTCCACAAACTAAAGTGTATTTAAGTAGTAAGAACATACCAAGTGTGCTCCCACCATGTAAACGCAATTTGGTGAACTTATCATTTTTATAATATCTTTTTCGATTAAATTTAGTTTTCACACATGATCAATTATTGCTTTGAAAGTTGTTTCTACATAATTTGTGTACACTAAATTACAAATTGATTTTTTGAAATCTATTTTGTGAATGTCGACCAATAGATATATATCATGGAGGATGAAAGACGAAGATCGGTCGAATCCCATATGGAGTTCGAGGGGATCGAGAGGATGTTCACGGTATTTAAATATAATCTTAAATCTCCATACATGTGTGTATATGGAATTGATTTTTTTATTAACTTTGTGAGTGAAATTAGTTGTTAATAAGTTTCATATTTTAATTTTTAGGAGGCAAGAGGAGAAGGTTTCTCTCCATCCATGGAGCATGGCCAAGGTCTGGCCGTCCCGGGGTATAGTGGTAGCGGGTTGCGGGAAGGGAGTGATATTTATTCCCGAAGGCGAATCAGCGAGTACCCAGTTCTCAACGGGGTCAACGTAGTGCAGTTCTCAACGATGTCATTCGGGAGTTGGTTCTGTGGTCATGTTGGAGATGATGTTAACCAACAACATCAAGGTTGACATCAATTTCAATATTTTTCATTAAATTTGTACGACTTTTTTTACACTGTTTTTTTTCTAATATACGAAATTTTATATATTGATGCAGCCAATTTGAAAATGTTCGAGCCGTGGTCAAAATAGACGCTGAAGCGGCGCGCTACATTCAAGAAGGGCTATCAACCAGCCACAACTTATCCGAGTGAGATGCGTATACCATGGAAACGAACATGGCGGAATGCACCTTATAAAGGTGTCAAAGCCCTTCATGCAAAATTGCAAAGAGATCTCGAGGCTTTGTCTACACCTGTTGAGAGTAGACAAAGCCTCGAAATAGTTACACATTCATTAGGTGAAATGGTAAAGGTGTCTGCAGAAATTTGGGGCCAATGGCGGTCGTGTAGAGCGATGAAAGAAAAAGAAACAATGATAGGTCACGATAAATGGCGGGACATAAAGAGTTACGAAGCGGTCACCAAGTCGATGTTTAATTATAAGGAAGGGCCAAAAGAAAAATGTTGAAGGTGCAATATTTCAAGCACCCGGACAAAGTACCTTATTTGTATGATCGACATCTTGCGGCCTTTGGAAGGCTTCCATGGAACGATGAGGTTCTTGTTTATTTTGCACAAATGTTTTATGCCGAGAATTTTTTGGGTATGAAACTTGAGCTACAATGACCTTCCTTGAGAATTTTGGCGGGGAGAGGGTCGATTATATCCAAATGTAAGGGCGCTAGCGAGATGCTGGAGTTGCCTCGCCTACGAGCCACCATTGGTGGTCCCGTAGTTTCGAGTCGAAACCACAACGATCGAGAGATGGATGCGACTTCTCAAATAAGTCGTGAAGCAAGAAAGGATATTATGATCAATGATGTTCATAACGGATTAGTGGAGTCGATATTTGTTTAAATCGACAAAGAGCACGTGAAAATGCACGTGCCAATTTTGTTTATCGTACATGAGGAGATTTACAACATGAATGTTGAAGATCTCACGTTTATATGCGATAAATTATTAGCAATGGTACGCAAGACCTAATTTTACGTGAAGGGGAATATAGGAACGGTATGTGTTAGTGACCTTAAGGGTTTGAAATTATATTTACATATACATGTGTAAAATTTTTAATAAATACATGTGTATGTACATGTATACATTTATTTGTATGTGTACATTAATCTAACAAAAATGTATGATTATATGTTAAAACACCATTTGCGGTTCTCGGGCATGATGCGTGATGAAAATGTTAATATTACGTTCGGGACCTACGCTCCAGAAACGTGCGGAGATGGGTCGGCCATCATGATATTGGCATGTATGTTAGTGTTTTTAAGTGACTCTAAAATAAATAATTGTTGCCACACATGTACATGTATGTATATATATAATTTGATAAAAAATTTTTATGATGCAGATTCAGGTGATGTTTTGGGATGGCGGTACCTTCTTCTTCACTTAGGAGATATACCTTCTACTTCATTGAGAGAAGTGCCACAAGTATGGACAATTTTTCACAAGTTCAAAATTTATGTTACTCAAAAAGTTCCATTAAAAATTGAGATATATAGAGAGAGAGATCTATATTTTTGAGTTATTTAAAATTTTTGAATTTAGAGTTCCTATAGAAGATTTTTTTAATTCGGGGACTCTAGCGACGGAGATAGGAACATCCACAACATTTGAACAGGATTTTCTTTAGTTCTTTTTTAATATTATTGAAAATAAGTTTATATATGTACACGTGCATTTTGAAAGTTTTTAATTTATATAAATTATATATATATATATATATATATATATATTTATATTTAACGTACATGTATATTGTATAGTTTACCATTACGAGATGTTTCTATGGAAGAGACACATTCATCAAATGGAGGGGAACCTTACGAGGTATTGCATGATTTTTTTGTTATATTTGTTTTTTACATGAAGTTCTAGATATATATATTATCATTCATTTTTAAAACTTCAAATTTTAATGTTCAAGTACATGTGCATTGTGTATGTAGGTTTCCTATTCACGGGATAGGGCGCGGACTGAGACCCGGGCCCAGATCCTCCATTTGATGGACATGAGTTACGGTAGATTTGATTTCAAAATTTAGATGGTTTTAAAATTTATTTAAACTTGATGCGAGTTTGATACTCAAGTGAGATTTACAATTTTGGACATATTTTACTACATTGTTATTATATAATTTGTTTTATTTAATTTTTTTGGATGGTTTTAGTACTTTTGGCATGTGAATGTGAAGTAATGTTGTCATACGATGGTTTCAATCTACATTTTGCATGTGATATTTAATGAACTTTAAATGTTTAATGTTTTAATGTTGCACAATATATAATCAAAGGGTTTTAAAACTTAAAAAGTTTTGGATGGTTTCTATAATTGCATGTATGATGAGGTACATTACTTGTAAAGTCATTGGATTAATAGTGTTCATTGATTTTAGTGTAAGCGCAAAAAAATTATTGACAATGTAGAACGATTTTTGTGTTATAATAATTAAACCTAATAATATTGGAGAGCAAGAGACTTGAGGTATGTGTTTACTACAAGAGTTTGAGCTAAATATTTAAATGGTTTATGATTTATGATTTTTACTTTCTTTTTAATATATATGATACGGAAAGATGACAAAACTAATAAGGGTGACAATAAGAATGAAGAGAATAGTTTAAGATTGATGCAATAAATGCTATTTGTAATTGATTACATTCTAATTATTCACATTCTATCGTTATTATTACATTCCCCTCTTTGCATTCAAGAATTTTATTTGATCATTTTCCATTATTAAAGTTATTCTACAATATTTATCATCTCAACAAATTGAGGTAACTAAAGAAGAATTTAAAATTAAAATGACTTGATAAATCTCATTTACATATTTAGCATATTTAAAATGGTTATACTAATATTAGATGTATTTACATATTATTGATAAAATTAATCATATCTTTCTCATATTATCGATAGTTTTCCTTGGTTGCACACGATTGAAACCAACTTAGATCCATCTTACAACTACGGATACATCGAGTCACCAGAGAGGGATCAAATCTCTTGAGGTCTGAGCTTCTTTCTTCAAGTTTTGCACTCAAAAAGAGGTTTGCACCCCTAGATATTTGATCCCTATCGGCCTTGATAGATCCATAGTTATGATGGATCTATGAAAATAACTTTCTAAAAATAAGTAAGGGAAAAATCGGCATAGGGAACAATTAGGAGTAGATTTAGGGCATAGGGAACAATTAGGATTAAAATTTAGGAACATGTGATAGTTGGGTGAGATAAAATAATATATTTTAATAAAATATTAAATTTGTAGGAGAGACAAATAGTGGATATGACATGTATTTTGGTGAATAATCAAATTTATGGAATTAAACAATTAATTATTTTTGTATGTGAAAACAATATTCACACCTAATCCTCACATTCAAATTAAACACATTATTATTAAGAGGACAGAGGAACTCCTAGGTTTTGAGCTCCCCATTGTTAGATGAGTGTCGTAATGGCATTCCATGTATTTTGTGAGAACTATGATATTGTGATATTATTAAGAAATAGTGATCTTGAGTACATGTCTTTGGATAATGTACGTGGAGTAGGAACTTTTTGATAAGGGGAGATAAGGGATGTGACCAAATTCCTATCGAGTGAAAAAAATTCTTACCTTCCTATAATTCCATTGTAGCTTTGGGGGCCAAAGGTAAGAAGAGTACCTTAGATTTCTTGGGTGAAAAACCAAGTGGGTCACCAACTTTGGTCCTCTGCATTGGAATTCATTAAAGAATTGGTCATTGGAGTTGCTTCAGAAGCTAGGGTGACATCTTCACCAGCCTACATTGAATATTTTACACTCCCTAGGGTGAATGATGCTTTTAAATTGATTGACGATCTAAGACTTTGAATTTTTCCGAATGCCAAATGATTTTACAAAGCTAGTATTTATAATATTCTAGTAGGTCATTCGGTGACAACTTTTACGGAAACTTGAAACAAAGAGAATCTATCCTTGGCTAGGACATCATGTAAGATGCCTACCATAAGCAGTAAATTATTGCCAAAGGCGGGGTCGGGCAGAGTGGGGACAACCACTTGTTATCTAGATCCCTTGGAGGCTAGGCCTGGGGCGAATCGACCTTACAAAATAAAGTGAAATAATTTGTACACCATATGGTGAAAAACATATAAAAAGAGCAATTAATATACAAGAACAATTAATTTCATTCTAGAATATATATATATATATATATATATATATATATATATATATATATATATCCAATACATATAACATTTTTCATCAATGCACATGTATGAAAAACTACTTTCGATTGATACTAGAGCACGTGCTTGTACCCAAACAATTTGTAACATGTGCAAACCACAAATAACATAAGCGACTCAATTTTTAGTTGAGTGCGGAAGTTCTAAAAAACATATTTAATCCAAAGATAATAAATTGTTGGACACTTCACTCCAAAAAAATTCTAATGGAATTCCATCGATAATACGATTTCATGATCGGATTTTGACATTTCCATTTCTTAATTTTCGATTTTTCTTTGATTGAAATTCTGTCAACTTTATGCGTCTTGCACACCAAGTGACTATATTGACAACATGGAATCGGAGTTCATAGTCTTCAATGTAAACAAAGTCTCCACGTTGATGGATGCCACAATGAAAAAATAACCTTTCGAGTATAATAAGCCCTACGTTGTCATCTTGAAATCAGTGATCATTATAGTCTTGGAATAATTTCATTTTTCGTTCGAGTGCAACGCATCAAATAATAATTAACATTTTTCATCGTTGTCATTAAGATTGCAGTGCAGCAAAAACATCTCCTGCAAAATAAAATAAAATTTAACATTTAATTATGCATATTTAAATTTATTCTAGATCTTTAAATCATTAGAAAGTAATTCAAATGTTACCTTCTCTAACAAGATCAGAAACTCGATCACCATCGGATGATGTGTAGTTTCCTCTGATTGCATTCTTCAAACATTGAAACATAGATTTTTCCCTTTGTATTTAGCTCTGTATGTTTCCAATCGTTCACGTACATTTGTTTTCACAAACGTCATTGGATTTTGTGTTGTCTATGCAAACATCACAAAAACAGAATATTTTCTTTTATCCAATGCAAACACATTTGTGGACAACTTTGTTTGAATTGAATGCAATTTTCAAGTCCCTTTATTGTTTTCAGATCATTTCCAATTGATCTATCTACGTCTCGATTCCAATATGCCCGAGAAAAACCTTTATATGGAAAATTAGAAAAAGAATTTGTAAATATGATATCAAAATACAATTAAAAATAATCATTGCATGATAAATGTACAATGTTTAAAATTAGATTTCCAATATAAATTAAATTGAATGTACCTTCGCACTTCTCTTGATGGAGTTAATTTCATGAGAAGACGACGATGCACCATTGAACAACTACCGGCGTTCACGAGTCGGCGTGCGAGTGGTTCATTTGATATCTTCGAAGTACTCGTTTTATGCATGCTCTACACCTTTGTCATGTTCTCCTTTTCCATGGCGAGTCTCAAAGAAATTCAACAATGTTTAATGCGAGGTTTTCTTATGAATACAACACAACCAAAAGAATGATCATGCGAGATTTGAATTGACTGCGCATCCGTCGACCATATCAATGTTCATTGAATGTTATTCCACGATTTTTCAATGAATCATAAATTCTTCCAAAACAATGTTGTACAAAACATGTATCATGTGTACGATCGTCAACGATATAAAGTATTCTTTAATGATATGTCGATTTTCACTCGTGCTTTCTATATGATCGACATTTTGTTCGGCATGTCTATATAAATATGGACGAGCATGGAGACTTGAATGGAGTGATAGTATTCACTCTGAATTTCTTTTGTGGAACAAATGTCTAGTTTTATGCAAAATCAATCACGAAAGAGAAATGGTCCACTTTGGTGGAAAAACTTCACGAGATTTTTTGAATTGCAAGTCTTGCCATCGAGCTCTATGGGAATGTTTGGTGTATTTGTAAATTTATGCCTCAAACTTTCTCAAAAAATCCTATCGAAAAAATTTCTTCTTCTCGTAATTCGATTATTTTAACACTATTTACTTGAATCGATGTACCGATATATTCATATCTCTTCCATTTCACTTTCATGTTGGACAATGATTGATCATTTATATCAATACGATATTTGTTTGAAATTTATCCAATTTCACAATCATTGCATTTTTTACCACCAACACATCTCTTTTTGTAAAATAGTTCATCGCTTTCTCTTTCACATAGAATTTGAGATATGAATTCATGGATAGTGGAAGGAGAGGTGAATCCTTCCATAATGTTCTCTAGAAATCAAGGAATGTGTCATAATATAACTCAAATTTCATGATAACGGCAACGAAGCAAGTTTCGCGTACGGTGATAGGTTTTACAATACCATGGTTTTGTTGAAAAAAGCAGTGAAACATAGGGTGACGATTCTCTTCTTTGAAATTATTAGTAACTATGCGAGTGGTTTTCCAAGAGATGTTTTTCATGTTCTTCGTATTGATTTCGTGCTATTCTTCTTCGCATCACATGTCTTGCGGTTAATTGAAACACGCGAATTGTTCTTCCAATATTTGTATATTTTTTAACATCTTCTCCAAGTCTATCTTTGTATGGTTGCCTACAAATAGCTCTCCAACGGTAATTTCATCCTCATTTACATCTATTTGCATTTAGAAATTTTCAATGTTTGTGCGAGATTTTTCGCGAGGTTCCCGAGTGCTCGTGCCATAGATGTTATCCAAACGATTTTCTTAGTACTTGGTGAAACCATTGCCATCTTTGTATTCCTCTACGTATATTTGGCTCATCTTTATCTCTAGATCTCTTAATTGACTTTATAGCACTACTCATTTTTATCACCTCTTCCTTCATTTTTATCTTTGGTTGATTTTCGAATACCCAATGGTGTCGTCGCTTCTTTTAATTTCTTTGATGATAGGAGACCTTTCAACATTTGAGCTTGACTGTCACTCGCTCATTTAGAAATAATCTTTAAAAATGCGAACGGCACGATATCGTATAACATGGTCGGTTTTATCTCCATATGTGTAAGTGTCAACATTTTTCTGCGTCTCATTATCGATAATGATTTCATGCAGTACATATTCGAAAAAATAGTACATATTCAATAGAAATCACTAAATTAATAAATATGTCAATAAATATTAGGAAAATTTTAAATATATCAATAGATCATAATATTTACATTTACATACCCGCTTCAATTCTTCTTGAGGTTGATTTTCTTCTTCAATATTTTGAGGAGTATCTCTGTCTGAATTTACATTAAACAAAATATTTTTCAAATTAGTTCATCAAATAAAAATTAAGTTTCACCTTTTACATTAGAAAATTTTTAAATATATCAATAGATCATAATATTGCCATTTACATACACCTTCAATTTGATTGAGTTGATTTTCTTCTTCAATATTTTGAGGAATATCTCTGTCTGTTTACATTAAACAAAATATTTTTCAAACTAGTTCATCAAATAAAAATTAAGCTTCACATTTTACATTAGGAAAATTTTAAATATATATCAATAGATCATAATATTTACATTTACATACACCTTCCAATTTACGCTTGGTTGATTTTCCTCTTGAGGTTGATTTTCCTCCTCAATATTTGAGAGAGGGCTTCTAACTTTTCTTTTGCGAGATTGTCACAAGGTTTCTTCTCTCGATGTCTCGGGGTCTCCTTTTTCGATCATATTTTCTCGCACAAGTTCTTCGATTTCCCATGATAATAGGGTATGAAGTTCAAAAAAATTCCTTCAAAAAATTAGACAATAACTCAATTACAAAAAATATCACAAAAGATTTAATTTAAAAAAAATTAGAGTGTAAATTTTTTGTAAAATATACTCAATCCAAAACACGGACTTTAAAAAATTCGAGAAAAGTCTTATAAAAAATGAGAAGTAATTCAAGATTCATTGCTCAGAAACAAACACATAACACTCAGAAATGTCTTTTGAATGTACGTCGAAATTTTTACAATTTTTTGCCAAAATCACGTCGCCTCCAATGTCCTCGAAAAAAATTCTGTAAACCCAAAATTGTAAAATCAATTTGCTTCCAAGAAATGCTCTTAAACTCAAACCTTGAAGAAAAAGCTTTTGAACCCAAACCAAGATTTTGTAAAATCAATTTGCTTCCAAGAATTCTCTTTCACCCGAACCTTGAAAGAAAGCTTTGAACCTCCAATGCTCTTGCTTAACTCAAACTTTGAAGAAAATCTTTTGAACCCAAACCAAGATCTTTGTAAAATGAGATGAAGTGTATGCGAAATGTGCGAAAATTGTGAATCATTTCACGGAAATTTATATTGACGCGAAATGTGTTTTTAATGAGGCTCTAAAACTTTACGTAGACGGAGAGTTATACAATAGTTCGACGAACTTTGTTAAAAATTCGTAGAACTATTAAGACGTTAGAATGCTTGAATCTTAAGAGAGAAAACATAGTTCGAGTAGAACTTGGACTAAAGTTCGGCGAACTAACGCGTCACCAATTATGCAAAGCGAGGCTCACAGCAGTTACGCAACTTTGAATTTGATTAAACTCCATGAAAGGTTGTTAATTAAGCGCGGAACCAAGGCAAGCATTTTCAGAATTGAATCTACTTCAGGGAAATATAACTTTTATGGAATTTCATAAACGTTTAATGAAATTTTAATTATATTTTCTAATAAAATACGTGCAAACAATTTCGAGGGTCGTCGTGATTCAGTGAAATCAAAATTTTGTATCTCCCAAAATATATTGTAAAAAAAATTGAAAAAGCCTGGGAGCATTACATTGGTCGGTCGTCTCTAATGGGTAGCTTTAGATTTTAGTTTATAACTTATATGTTAAGAAATTTCTTGCGGCCTTGAGAAACATATCAAAATACCTGATTTTCGTATTGGACCGAGTTCAAAAAATTCAAGTAATTATGATATGCATCCATTGGCTTTGTAAATATGACAAAAACAAAATAGACTTCTGTCTAGATTGTTGTAACACATTTTGTTTTTTTCAAAAACTACAAATTTCAATGAATACAACATTTGTCATAGCATGACTTCTTACCAGATCCTTTGATTGTTAAGAAACACACTCAAAGAAACGCTAAGTTGACATATCAAATCTGCATAAAACAATTTCAAAAAATAAGTAATAGAAAGCTAACAAAATTTCTCACAGCTTTTTATCACAAAATGAAATTCTACACGAAAAATAGTTATAGTTTGCGAAAGTTGAAGAAATAGAAAAAAAAATGAAATTTTTTTCTCAAAAAAGAACAAAAAGTGTAACCCCGGCTTCACATTTCACCGGACTCTATTTTCCTATAAAGAATGCTTCAAAGTGATAAGTAACTTCTTAAAGTAGTTCACATATGCCAATAAAATACAAACCTACTTAATGTTTGAGGCAAGGCTTCAACTTTCTAAAAGCGGAAAAAATAAAGGTCGATCTCTCAGGAGTCATGTTCAAAGATCATTTCCAATTTCCAAAGTCCAAAATAATCTTAAGTTTGTTCACTTGGATCTAGCTAGAGTTGGGATAACATGAAGCAAATTTTCAATGTCAATATTCTTTCTTTTCTTAATACTATATCATCGTAAATGAAGTACAATTAGTATGCAAAAAAAAACAAATGATGGCCAATTACAAATATAAGTGATTTGTTTTCAACTTTCTTAATCCATGCAAATATAAATATTTTGAAAATAAGAAGAGGAAGAATAATGCGGAGAAGCATAATTGTAAAGTTCCTTGGTCGGTGAAAGCTGAGTACACACTTTTACCACACTCAAATTTATTTTCCTTTCTTTGTGTCCCCACTCTTAGGTTGATTCATTTGTAGTTTTTTTAATCCATCCCTAACAAAACCATGTCTCGAGTAGTTTTCTTTTCACCATTGGGACTCACGTTGATAATATTTTGAGTTTACTAATTCATTACTTATGCATACCCGCAATCATTTCTTTCATAACTTTTGCTTGTAATTACTAAAAATGGTTTAAAATACAACATTAAAACATATTAGTGTAGAAACCCATATATTGCATTATCGAGATATTTCAAACCAAAAAATTTCTTGTGACCAAAGAATTCGGGCTATTGGTCACCCAACATAGGGCACATTTAGTGAATCTCCATGATTGTAATGATTTTAATTAAAAAAATGTCAAAATGTAAATTAAATATTGGTAGATAAAATCTCTATTTCTTGCTATTGCGGCCAAGGTAACAACATTATACGCTTCAGTTTTTTCTTTAATTTAAGTTTTGATGGATTATTAAACTAAAAAAACTCGAGGAAAATGTACATTGACAAAGACAAGGTTTAGAGAAATTCTAGCCTAAAAGTGCCCATAAAATTTTCACATAATTTACATGTTATAATATTTAAACCAATCAACCCCACGGGGGTAGGCGAGTTGGTAATCGAAATGTGGTGAAGTTCGTTTGTAAGGCGAGCCGGCCGGAAGGTCACGAGTTCAAATCCCCCGGACTAAGCGGAGCATGTGGAGAGGGACGGGTGCATGTTCCCGGTGGGTATAGTGGTAGCGGTCGGGAATCGACCGTGTAACGTGGTCGCGGGCGCGGTGCCGATCCCCTGTATAAAAAAAAAAATAAAAAATAAAAATAAAAATAAAAATAAAATAAATAAAATAAAATTAAAACGATCAAATCATTTAAAATTAAAAAGAGAAACATGTAAATATTTTGGATGGGAAAATAAGAAAAAAATTCTTTTTTAAATGTATTTTGTTTT
The DNA here is from genome assembly GCA_034641835.2 of Pinus albicaulis. Lineage (NCBI taxonomy): Eukaryota > Viridiplantae > Streptophyta > Pinopsida > Pinales > Pinaceae > Pinus > Pinus albicaulis. The sequence continues at coordinate 154,112 of JAXQQM020088491.1, forward strand.
ATCTTCTTATACTGACTACTCAAATGTCAAGTCTAGACACTTGTTGGATGCGAAATTTCACATCCAACTAGTACCCATCATGCATACTTTTGAGAAGACCCACATTGATAAAAAAATGAAGATACATTAAAAAGTGTGGTGACCACGTTTTCAATGTATCTTCAGATTTTATTAGTCTTTCTCAAAAGTATATGTCGTATTAGTTGGATGTGAATTTAATTCCGCATCCAATGAGTGTACACTTCTAAAATTTGAGTTAACCTATAAGGAGATAAGCCAAAAATACAATTAAAAAAATTAGTTTCTTCTTTTTCCCTCCAAAATTTATAAATGTATTTTATTATTTTAACTCTTATTTTATTATTTTTCTTAGGACCATTTTAGAGTTAAAATTTCCTCTAATGAAAAGTATTACCTCATTAGAGATTAAGTTTGGTGTGCAAATTTAAGACAGTGAAACAATTATTCACATCATTGACCAAAAAAGCGCACAAACATAATGAAGCACCTTCAATGGGGAATTCTTAATTCTTTTATTCTTCATGTCATTTTAATATTTTCCAATATCCTCTTTATATCCACATTTTTTGAAAATATAAACTTAAGATTAATTTAAAAGTGTTATAATATCTTGTTTTCTAGTCACGATATAAATAGTTGTCTTTGACATCAATAATTGTCCAAAATATTTATCTTATTTTCTCTAGATTATTTGAACAGCAGTGAGTATAAGGATATCATGGACCTCATTTTTCTTATTTTTTCTCTAGATTATTTGAACTTAGTGAGTATAAGGATATCATGGACCTCATTTTGAATATTTCACTTTGAGAGCTGAATGAATTTAAAATAGTGATCGATATGACAAATTTTCTTTTCTTTTAAGATATTATTAGAAAGTTACATGTAGTGTTCACAAATTACTTTTATTTCACATTTGATTTCTGAAATTTTTAGAGGATGATAAGCAATATTTTCCTGCAAAACTGTTTACCCAAGCATGATTTCTTATGATTGTCAATTCCTTGCTTTTGTTTATATTTTTCATAAATACAATAATTATTTTTTTTAAGCTAAGGGATTTTTGTAAAAGCTTGTACAAACTTTGGCACTATGAAATCTCCTTAAAATTAGGACATGGTGTTCTTTATAATTGAAGGAGGAAATTTTATTTAAAATAGCATGATTTGATTAAAAAGAGAAATAGACTTAAAAAAAAATATTTGATTTTAATTTATTTTAATTAAATATTTTTTTCCACTAATTATATCGGTTAAGTTTTTCTTTAAAACTAAATTTTCTAGAAAATACTCTTTATTTAATATTTGTTGCACTATTTATTATAATTTCACTGTTATAGAAGTAATCACTTTAAATTGTTTTATATGGTTCTGGGTTGTCATGAGAGCATCGATCTATTAATTTTAGATCTTTATTGAATTTGGAAGTAGTCCTTTTGCTATATATACTTCAATTACCTATTTAAGGTATTAATATATTATTCTTAAATATAAAAATTATTATCCAGTTTATTTATTTAAAATTTACTCTTTTATATGCTTAAACTTAATTATAAACTTGACTATACTAGTATAGCTATTATAAAGCGCTTTAATATCATTTACATAATATTAGATATTCATTTATTATAATAATGATTATTAACAAATTTAAAATATAAAAGAAGTTTAAATATTAATTTATATAATAGATTTGTCTTATATTTTAAGAATATGATTTATGATAATTATTTTTATTTAATTTTAATTAGGTAAATTATTATTAATTAATTAAAGAGTTATATGATTTATGGTTAGAAAATGATAAATACCTTATTTGGATTTTAAGGGCCATATTTTTTAAGTATTTTGGTGATACTAGGTAGAAGATTGAATTTCCAATCACTTACATAAACGAAGTCTTGTCAACATGTTTTGTACCAATTATACTATCACGAACAATAAATGTTACATGTTTCTTTTGCCAATTATACTACCATTACAATTAATATAGTCTAAAATTATATTTAATGTTTTGAATAAATGAAGTCAAACTATTAATTTTAATTTAGTACAAATTTGTAAAATTAAATATATTAATAATTTATGATTTAGTATTAAAAATATGATTTAGTAGTTATATTTAATACTAAATAAGCTGAGTCAAAATATTAATTTTTAATTTAGTGCAAATTTGTAAATTAAATATATTAATAATTTATAATTTAGTATTAAAAATATGATTTAGTAGTGCTTTTAAACATCTTAAGACAATATCCAAATGTGACCTCAATACATCTATGTTTATGTTAGTGTCAACGTTATTATTCCTTATCTTATTATAAATTATTAATGTGTTATGTAAAATAATTAATGTGTTATTTAAAATATTCATTTAAAAAAACATAAATTAACATTGAGTTTGTTTTGCTTAATAAGACCGGACATAATATTTATAAGTTTTTTTCCTTTTTTAAATATTACAATAAAATATTTATATTTATAAATGGTATATTTTATTTATATAATATTAATTAACTTGATGTAAATTATTTATTTAAATTTCAAATAAAAAAAAAAAATATTAATGGTTTATTTCCAATTTTATATAATCTTGATAAAAAAATAGTGCTATATCTCATTTTGCTTGCTAATACGCTAATAAAACGTGGGAATCCGGATATTTTGTAAATTTAACATTCTACTTTAAAATCTTGGTTTGTCATCCTTCTTAATATTTTTGTGAGTTGTATGGTTGTTTATCCTTGTTAATATTTTTTATCACGGTTATGCAGATTTATTTTATATGTGAAAGAAAATAATTCTACAAACATGTACTTATGCTTTATTATTATTACGGGCCCACGTTGATTACAATGCCTTTGTCTTCGTCTTAAAGGTGCACCTCCACTTCTACTTGAGGTAATAACGCCATCAAAGCTTTCTTAGTGTTTGCCTCCATTGTCGAAAAGTTCCAGGTCCATACTTCCAAGCGAGTATGAATTCGATGGGAATATTTTGAGTTGGAAAATATTAAAGAAGTTGTTGGGTAAATGGGTCACAAGTTTCGAGGTTCATCGAAATTGGATGGTCGAGATGCCGGGAGGATTCGACGAGGCTGAAAAACTGCTGACAGATACGAAACTAGGGTTAGCGAGAGGGTTTTGCTCTCCGGCCCAGAATTTTGGCGAGGTCAGTCTTCTCAAGATGCACGGCAAAGGGCATCGCGCTAGCTCAAAAGATGGGACGGCCAGGGCCACGGAGCCCCACCTTCAAGAAAGTCACTATAGACAAGGGCGAAAACTGAATGGAGAATGCAAGAAAATCCACTGGATCCTCAGCAGCGAAGTACACAAGAGCGATAACTCGAGCCAAGCGAGCACACGATCAATACAACGGAATGATACCACAAGAAAGCTATATCTGACCACGATCTGCCCTTACATGAAGAACGTCCCGCAAAGAGGAGGAATAGATCTGAACAACACGGTGAATAACGACCACGATGCGAATAGATCAACTACAAAGAATCGGAGACACAGCGACCACAGAAAATACCAAGGCGAATCTGAAGCAAAGGCTAATGAAAGCCCTCAGGGGTCATCATTAACGACCCGAATCTATGACTTCCCAGGGGACCACATGTCTGTTCACGGTAATCTGCCGAGTTCATGGAGTTTACGGCGATCAGCGCCTCTGTCGAAGGATCAGCGGGTCCCAGGCAGAGAAGGGAAGTGTCTGCCCCGGTGCACTTGGGCGCGGGTTTCTTTCTGATGTTCCGATCTGGAAGATGGGATCGGATCTTCGAGGAGGCCCAGTACTTTTATGCCTCGGCAAGCCTCTACATGGAAACCACAGGAAACCCAACTTCGCGCACGAGCAGTGGCTTCACCCAAGTATCGGTTTGGATCATTTCTCTTTACACGATAGATTGTGGGATATATTTGGAACGGTGGAAACACCCTTAGAACATTTTCGGTCTTAGAAGCCTCTTCCAAAAAAGGTACACTTCCTATGCCGCATACGTGTTGAAATGGATGGCTATGCAGGTCTCTACATGAGGGTCTATGGTTGGAATACGAGCGAAGCCTATTTTCGGACCATCGATTGACGGATACCCTTCAAGTGTAGGAAATGTCACGAACATGGGCATTTAATTTGCGAATGCCGCTAAACAAACATTGCAGAGAATCCCAAAGAGAAATCTAACCGGCTTGGATGGATTTGTCCAGGCAGTAGACATCGGGCCGGTCGCAGATACACCTAAATCGAACGATCCTCTCACCAAAGCAGTGAACACCTTTGAAATATTAGGAGAAGACTCTCCTTCGAAAAGATAGAAGAAACCTAGCGACGAAACAGCAGGCCATCAAAATGGAAGAACAAGCAACCCGATCAAGGAACCCTTCAAGCCTTCGAATCAAGCTCCAGCCACATCGGAAGACAAGCGAGGAAGAGGATGAGGACATGGTCCCTCGATGAACTTACTAGCCTGAGAAGACTGGAGATTAGGGAGATTGGAAAAAGAAGTATTGGATGCAGATTCTATAGTGAGAATGGAAACGAAGGAATAGACAAAATACGAGAGGAAGAGATCAATATAGTAAACTACCTATTCCTAACGAGGCGGATGCGGCCTCAAGGGGATGAAACGAGTGAAAGCAACCAAACTGGCGTAGATCACAAACTCTCCACCAAACACAAGCCAGTCTCAAGCACGGGAGGAAACGAGGAAGAAGATCCAATAATGCTCTCCATGAATTAGATCGAGATGTTGATTAATTCGGGAAAGATAAAGAGAAGCCCTTGGCTCTCCTTCTCATCTTAAGAACTCGTTAGAAATGAAAGTTCTCACGGAATGTAGAAATTTGGGCAACCTTAGGAAACAAAGGCTCCACGAAAAAAAGAAAATTATGCAGAAAAACCGGACTTGTTCCTCCAGGAGACCAAATTCACGAATTAGAAATTGGATGAGTTGGGTAAACGTCTAGGCATACATCAGATACCTAGCCGTAGAAGGAAATGGCATGACGGGGTCTTGCTACTTTACGGGCCAGAAATATCTTCATCTCCTTAATGCGAAGCCACCAAAACCTTTCTAGCCACGGAAATGTGGGTCATGGGGGAGAAAGGAACCTTTACTGTTCACCAATGTTTGCGGCCCTCAAAGACAAGAGGACAAAATGTTGCTTCTCGGCAATCTAACCAAGTTACTTCGAGGAGACACTTCAACTCTAGGGCCATTTATGGAGGTGACTTCAACATGACCCAGCCTCTCCAATGAAAAGAAGGGAGGCACATGTGCCTTTGGGCAATGATGCCATAGCCTTTAGCTCCTTAATTCGTGATGTCAACTTGGTGGACATACAACCCGTCTTGGCACTTTCACACAGACCAACGAGAAGAGAGGAGGAAGCAGGCTCATTGCCTCCAGGTTGGACGCTGCAGTCTCAGAAGCATCCTCTTGGAAAGGAAACATTATAAATTCGGATATCCTCCCCCTCTGGAGGCTCGGTTGCTGGCCTATAACGCCCGGGCCTCGATTTTGGGTACTCCTAGAAACGGGCCTTTATTGTTTTGAAAAATTTTGGCTTTCTCACAAGGATTTCTCCGGTAATATTAAAACATGGTGGAAAGAACCACACTTTTTTGTGGAAGGAACAAAAATGTTCAAGCTACAACCCAGGCTTAAATTTATCAGACCAAATTGAAGGCTTGGAATCGAGGGGAAGTATTTGGCAACATTTTTTGCGGACAAAAAGCAACACACGGAGAAATAAGTTTGGAAGAAATCCATAACACTTGGATTCAAGGAAGCATATTGCGAGTCTATCAACACGGAAGCGGGAACTCATGAAGAGATGGAATGAAAGATGCAGCGGGAAGAAATTTTGTGGCGGAAAAGTCACGAATTCGGTGAAAACTAGGAGGGAGAAAGGAACACAAAATTCTTCCATAGATACTATGGACTACGGGTGCAATAACGAGAATTACCAAGATTCAGATGAAGCGGAGACTGTCTTCCAATCGTATCCATGCCGTCTGCCCCTTAGCCTCGAAACAATTTCAAGCTCATAGCCCGCCCCGGAGCACTTTAATGTGGATCGACGGGGAAGCCATTAAAGAAGTATTCTCATCCATTCCCGGCCCTCCATTGCGGGAACATAACGAGAGCCACGGAAAGGCCGTCCCCCTCTAGGAGGTGGAGCGATCAGAGACGATGGGAAAGCCCCAGGGGCCGGATGGTTTTACGGTGGATTTTTCAAAGCTTGTTGGGATGTGGTTAAGGGAGAATATGCAGGAGGTAGTGGAGGATTCGAACCTCATCTTCAATTCTGAAATCCCTAAACTCCACGTTCATAGCACTAATTCCCAAGGAAGGCTGATGCCTATACCCGCCAAATTCGGGCCTATAGCGCTATGTAATATGCGCATGCAGATGCATATCAAAAGTCATGGCAAATCGCACAGAGCTGTTCTCCCTCGGATTATTTCAGAGACGAGTTAGGATATGTGGAAGGTAGAAAAATTATGGACAATTTCAGCAGCACGGCTCATGAGATGATCCACACGGCATGCAAAATCACGGAAAAGGCGGCATGATAATGCAATTGGATCTCTCCAAGGTGTATGATAAGGTTGGAAATTTTGGGAATGTCTGAGCTTCGTTCTCAAGGCGTTTGGCTTTGGTAATAAGTGGATCGCTGGACTTTAGCTGCGATTAAAATCTCCCACGATCCTCCATTTTGATCAATGGAGCCCCTTCTCAGCCTTTTTGCACCCCTCCCGAGAGGCATCGGGCGGGGGACCCCATTTCGCCCTTCCTCTTTGTCATTTTGATGGAGGGTATGGCCAGCCTCATCAGTCGATAAGGATAGAGATGTGATAAAGGCCTCCAACCCACTTAAGCACTTTTCCGGCCACTACCCATCAATAGTTCGTGGATGACACTATGTTACATGGAGTCCGGCAAGTAAAGGAAGCTAGGAGTTTTCGAGCGATTCTAAACTTGTTTAGTCACGCCTCGGTATGGACTTCAACTTCGATGATCCTACTTGTTTTCTTTTTCAATACGCATTCGGATATTCGGAAGGGAATTTGGCCAGAGCATCCACAGGTTTCAAGAGAAGTAATCTCCCGTCCAAGTACTAGGCATTCCCCTTACGGACAAACCATGGCGAAGTGTCCTTTGGGAAGCTTCTCTCAAAGAGTTGGCAGACGAATCTGCAGTCATTGGACCAAGCGGGTCCTCAGCACAGTGATAGATGCTGGTCATGACAAAGGCCATTCTCGAGGGCTATACCTCACTATATGCTCTCAATCCTTCTGCTCCTAAAGGAGTGCTGATACCATCCGGGAACATCCAACGGAATTTTCTTTGGTCGGCAACTCGGGAAGCCAAAGTGGGCAACGCGGCGTGGGAAAAACTTTGCAAGCCTAAAAGCTATGAGGCGGGCTAGGATTACGGGGATCAAGCTCTACCAATAGGTTTTGTGGGGCTAAAGTACGTGGAGATAAGCTCTGAGAGCCACAAACTACCGTGGGGCACGCCTGCAGGGAAAGCCAAATATGCGGCGCAATGGCGAGTTTGAGAATTAATGGAGATAACTAACACCCTTGCGGGCTCTCCCATATGGAACTAGGACAGCCAGGAACATCATACAAGACCAGGTTGTTTTGGGAGCTAAGAAATGGGCCACCATGCTCTTTTACGGGAGGATGCACAGCACCAACTCTGAAAATCGAAAATCTGACCTACAACCTCTGACAATGGTTTGGGGTGGAGAGCGAAAGTGCATCATTCTTGGGCTTGTAACGAAGACGAGCAACGATTAGAACTGGACTCTCTCTCCCCGGCCTCGGATGAACACTGAGGAATCTCCTCAATACCTGCCTCAATACTATCCTTAGGAAGAGACTTATCGGGGTTGTGCATGGGGCTGGACATCCTCTGTGGGGTAAGCTTACCTGGGGGATCATTTAACCTCAAATAAGCCGCTCCTATGTGGAAAATAGGAATGTTGATGATAAGGTGGCTGGCATGATAATGTATGGGAAAGCAACCTTTGGCCCAAAATCAAGACCTTTTTATGGCTACTTCGGAAATGGAAAAATCTTGACATGGGAAAATCTTTAAAGAAAGGGTTCTGGGGACCCTCTCGATGCCCCTTGTGTGAACGGCGGGAGGAGACTATGAATCATTTGCTCTGTGGTTGTGTATGGACTAGCCACCTTTGGGCCCGGATACAAAGCATATTCCATCAAATTGTGAAACATAAATTCCATTCACGATACAATCACCAGCGCTCGGAGACTACTCCCGATAGCGATATGGTAAATGGCTCTTTGGAGGCTCGGTCCAGGAGCTTCTTAATGCGGGCAGTATGGAAGGAGAGAAAACAACCGCATTTTTAACAGCGTAGCTTCGGACGGATCGACGAAATAAAAGCTTATTATTATGCAAGGCCTAACGAGACCACTCCTGGTGCTTAAAAGAAGATAAAGTCGAGTCCACTTTGTCTCCTAATGACCTCGAAATTCGCTGTTTTCGCTCTCTCTGAGACGACGAGCGTTATATACGGGGAGCACGCCAGGTCGGCACCGCACCCTCTCTTACAATATGGCATTGTCCTCCTCCCGAGTGTGCAAATTCAATTTCAACGGGGGCCTCCAAAGGCAACCCGAGCCCGAGCCCCGGCATAGGAGCGTCACATAATGAAAAGGGAGAAATTATGCATATCCTTTACGAAATCTAGGAGAAACTACGAACAACGATGCGGAATTCGCGGCTCTAGAACAAGGCCTGGGCACCCAATCGTGCCTACGACGAGCGGCCATTGTAGGCGATTCCCGGCTCGCCATAACAGCCATTAAGAAAATTCGGCATGGAACTAAGCCGGTAAGCGATAAAACAACGCGTCACAGCCGCGATCCACGAAGTGCCTTGCACCTTGCCTCCTTGGTGGCATCATCCCATCCAGCCGATGCGAAGAAAAGCAAATTCTCTCGTAGACCACCTCGCAAACTTTGCGGTCGATAAGCAAGCGCGCCACAGACTGTTGGATGGATCTCTTGCATCATGAGCTTAGGGATCAATCTTGTAGCATTTTAAGGCACGACAACGCACGGCACTACGTGGAGACGGACGGCGAAGAAGGCCTGCTTCCATCATCGGCGAATCATGAATGCAGTCATGATAAATTATATCAAATGGCACAACGTGGTAAAGAATGCTAGAACTTCTCTTGGGTTCGGCGAGTCCATTATGAAAGGACAGCGCCAAGGATCCATTCCTTACTGATAGTTTAAGAGGAGATCTTAAGTGTGTGATCGGTTTTTGCTTAAAGAGGATGGAAATCTCAGATTTAAAGAGTTCCAAACTTTAGTGGGCGGATCAGGCGGCGGTACGCAACTGCATCATCGATTGGAACATCTGCTTCATTTATCACTCCCCCTCCCAGACATTCTATTTATGCGGCTCTTTAGTCTGCATTCTCACTTATTCCTATAATTTCTCTCTTCGCGGTGCGTTATCCACCCTCACAAACTAGGTTATACTCTGCTCCTCTCGGTCATCTCTCGGTTCTCTTTTGCACGGAATCCATAGGCGATATCAGCCTCAGCGGCATTAAAGCCGCGAGGCCCTCAAACGGGCCAAAGATAGTTACGAAGCCTCGGTTTCAAAGTGGAAAGCGAACAATTGAATTGCTTGGAAGAAGAGGTGGAACTCCCGGGCTTGGGTGACGACAATGCTATTAGTGAAGGAGGTCGGCGGGTTAAGTCGCCCCAGGACCTAATCCACTCGCCAAGCGCAATTCACACGGACCCAAGTGGTGGCATGGCAAATGAAAACTATGCTAGCGGCAATTGCCATACGAGGCGCCGCGGTCAAAACCTTTGCGGCTACTTCCATGGCATCGGCAGGAGCTCTGCATGGCAGGCCCGGACAAGATGGAAGTGGCCTTTAATTCACTCACGGAAGGAGCTCATAAAGCACGACGAAAGCTGCGGAGTTTCGTTCGGCGTTTTGACATATATCTCGGCCATGTCCTCAACGTGTCCATTGAAGTTCAACGGATGACTCGCAAACCACTATCATCAGCGTTTCAAACCCCGAGAACTCAATCGAAAGGTGATGAGCGGCCAAATCCTAGCATGGTTGGTCATTCTGGAGCTTCGACTCCCACTCAATAATGTGTATGCGCTCTCTTGAGTTTTACGTTCGGTGTACCTATCTATAGTTGTTTTTTCTATGTCTATATATACTGCGGAGTCGCATTTGGTATATGAGGTTCCTCACGTGATTAGAGCTTTTGATGAATTTCTCTAGTCTCTCGGGTAACCTGCGTGGTAGACTGTGTTTGTGTTTTGGTTTTGGTCGTTGCGCTCTTACGTAGCTTTGGCTTTTCATAGTCCATGTCTCCTCGATCTAGCAGTCGGCTCATTAAGGAACGGGCACAGTAGCGCTATATGGGCGATGCATTCGGAGCCTTTATTACTCTTTTGTAATCTCTGTTCATGATATAATATATTGTCTTGACTTACAAAAAAAAAAAAAATGGGTCACAAGTTTCAAGGTCCATGCTTAGAGCAGTACGAATTCGGATAAAGAATATTTTGAGTTGGAAAATATTAAAAAAGTTGTTGGAGTAAATATTATTATTATTATTTTTAATTTAATAGTAGGATTGTTTGAAATTTGTTTTTATGGTGAAACTGAATTTAATATTATTAAAAATTTCTATTACATTTAAAATTTTGATTTTTTTTTAATTTGATGGTAAAATTGCTTAAAATTTATTTTTATGGTGAAACTGGATTCAACATCATCAAAATATTGAAATTTGATAGCTATATCTAGAATTTCCAAAAACTTTTACCCAATTTTATTAAAATATTAAAAAAAAATCAATAATTTCCAAAAACTTTTATCTAATTTTACTTTAAAAAAAAAAAATTTCCATTGTTTTCAAAGCCAATTTACTCTTTTCTTAACTATAAAATTATTAAACACTATAATAATAATTAATTTATTATTTTTCAAAAAAAAAAAATTCCTATCAATTTTTTTTTAACTATAAAAATATTAAATATATTAAACACTATGATAATACTTTTTCATTAATTTAAGTCACAGCCACATAAGCAAAAGGCAATAACTTAATATTCGCGAATCGTGATCTTTCCAATGTGATTATGTGTAATTGAAGATTAGGACCCATCTTGCAGTGAATCTGTATGTTTTAGGAAAGCAATCATTACCATCATTAATTTGTGGGCTAAAACGACCGCACCGTTTATCTTAGACGTTAAATACATGACTTGGAGAGTCGGAGACGGCTAACTAAACCCACATAAATAAATCATTTGCTAAAGCTTCTAAAGAAGCTTTCAATTGTAATTCCGTATATTTCGATTCTAATTTCAAATCACAATAATGTCTCAATGATGTGAGTGTTTTCAGCTATTTTATTCTATAAGTCATGTACAAAAAGATAAATACATATCGTAGATGGTTTATATATGATAAAATAATAATACTAGCAATTGCAGGTAGCGCCAAAGGAGCATAAAAAAGGAGAGGAACGGTGTATCTTCGGTTTCACAGCCAGGCGAAACGCTTTTGCGAGGGCAGTTTGTGCCATAAGTATAAAGATCTGTGAGAGGGGAGTTGAATTAGATTATAGGTCAGTTTTGAAATGGATTTGGTGAAGGAGTTAACTGTTAATGAGTATTATGTGCGTTTGTTTAACCCACAGGAATATTAAAACGGAAAATGATTTGAAAGGAAATTATAGGGAAAGAAATGAACTGTCCGAACAAAACGTGAGCAGGCTATGAATGCAAATGTGCTCAATCCAAATGGAAATGAAAGAAAATAAATAAACGGCGATAAAAGGAAAGAAATCTCCTTAGGATAGATATGGTAGATTTGATTCAACACAATGTTTTTTGTTATCTCAACCGAATCATCAAACATGGAGAGAGACCTGTTGGTGGATTGGAGGACTCTGCATTGAGCTACATGGAGAGACACCTGTTGGTGGATTGAGCTACATGGTTTGAGTAGTGTGGAAAACATTTCTGAAGATGTTGTGAGCAAGAGTTGAAGCTTTGAAAATGATATAACAAGAAGGAGCTGAAACCATAACAAGAACGGTAGAAGTGATAAGACCATATCTGAAAACATATTTTTGAAATAGTTAATTTGAATTTTAAATATTTATATTTATTGAAATAAAAATATTAATTTTTAATTTAATATGATTAAGTTGTAATTTATGTATTTTTTTTTTCATTTTATTTATTTATTTATTAATCTTTGTTCTATTTTGTTCTATTGATTTATTTGTTTATTTATTGTATTCTTATTTTTGCATTAAAGATTTTTTTGTATCTATTTTATTTTAATTTTAAGTATATCTTTATTTTATTTTATTTCTATTTATTTATTCATATTTTATTTATTTATTTAATTATTATTATTATTATGATTTTTTTTTTCTCTTCTTTTTGGTTTGGAAATGCACGAGAGTGATTTGCTGAGCGTGGTCAAGAACTAGGGGAAGAGTAGAAATATTTCATTTCCCAAAAAATAAGATTCGAGGTTTAATTGAGTTTGGCCACTAGTAGGCAAGGTTGAACTATTGACATAAAATAACTTAGAAGACTTTACGAGTTAAAGATTATTTTAAAATACAAATTGTGACATTGACACCATACAATTCTCCACGTGGACACGAACATAAGATTTCATACCATATCAAACAAGTTAGAAAAAGAAGAGTTTATTTGCATGTTAAATTGTTTTGGCAATTCGCACCCTTTACATTTAATAATATCACAATGGCTGGAATTTGTAAATAATAGGTGTAGACCATTCAAAGATATGGTGACAATGGGGATGGGATTATCTTTGAGTTGAGACAATATGAAAAAGGCTTGCTATCAGAATGCAAATATATGAAAATGGATATAGGAACAAACAACACAATTAGTCACTTAATACAAGCATTAATGGAAGCCTATATGTACAGGAACTACTCATTTAATGTTTTGTATTGATACTCTCTACATGGCAACTTAATTGGTGATCACCTGCTATGATGTAATACAGAAACCATAAAGTTAAAGTTCCGAAACCATAAAATTTAAAGTTGAAATCCTCTGAATCAAGCTTTGCATTGATACACCTCAATGAATATTCTTCCACCTCAGCCACAGCAGCGCCCTTAGAATTATTGAGGAAGGAGAGCAGGTTGTCTGCAGGGTGAGAAATGACAGCACAGAATATCCCAGCGATGTATCCTCCTGTAAAACTGACACCCACTTCAACAGGTGTGCTGCATTGCTCGTTTGGGGTTGGGATCACATGCTTGTATAGCATTTCTAATGTGTTCTCAAATGATGCGAATTTCATCACAGTATCTACAATAATGATACCAATATATTAATAAAACCATTGAACAGATTCAGACCCATTTAATTGTTAAAAATGCTTATGTGATAAGAAATTTTGTAATGTTGTTTTGTTTTAGGAATATGGAAGGGGTTTTTTTTTTTTACTGTAAGTGGGAAGTTTCTTCTACTGTATTGATCAGTAGGTTGGAAAAGATTCAAGAGGTATATTTTTCTGTTTTTATAGCATTCTGTTTGTGTTTTGCACATATGAGCAATGGGATGAGATTGAAATATTTTATTCTTGGACTTAATTCTGAACTTCTTATTTTTGAAATAAAAAGTCCAAACTTAATGTAAAGGATCTTAAAGCATGTATGCCTAGGTTTATTTGATTCTGAGTGAAGAATATCTCCACCATAAAGCCTCCTTGACTAGGTGACAGAATATCACCAGCACAAAGCCTCCTTCACTAGTTGACATGGTGTTAGTTTTCATATTCTTTGAATTTAAAGGTCTATTGAAATTGAATTTAAAAGATGGATATATACAAACTGGAGAGACCTCAAGCAGATAAACTAATTTGAATATATACATAAAAAGGAAAAAAAAAATCATGTTGGTCTTTGACAAGGGTCTGTATCTAAGGATAAGAACGAGACAGGTGAAGAGCATGAACTGAGTATCAACTTCATGACAACGCCAGGGAAGACCTAAGGGCACACAGAACTAGAAGCATGTATTCAAGATAAACCAGTGACCAGCATGATACTTTACTTTCACTGACTCTGGTACTCTGGCATTCCCACCGATAAAATAAAAGCATGGGGCTCTGAAAATTCATTCAAAGACCTCCTCCTCGCCTCTCCTGCCCTGCTGCAAAATCGTTTCTGTGTTTGGTTTTGGGCTTTGAGTAATCAACCCACTTGATTGTTTGGGCTCTGGGGATTTGAGAAATCAATCGTTTGATTGTTGGGGTTTGTCAGTTCTCATACCCATTGTTTGTGGTTTTGGGCATTCAGAATCAAATCGATTGATTGATTGTTGGGTTCATTTTTGTTTCGTAATGGGAAGCAAGTAAGTCAATACATCCATAAGAGGAAATAATTATTTCAAACATGCTACCAATATTTAATAATTAACATGGAAAGCAATGGTTTAAACAAAGAAAGCTGTTTCAGAAATTGAATTGCCCTTGCTATCAAGAAGTTATACTACTAGATTGTCTCGGAGATTCAGTACAGGACTGCACCAGAATTGACATGGTCATAAAAGACGGAAGGGCATAAACCAAGTTTGAGTTAAACGTTTGAATGAGAACCAGTCACTTACAATGTAAAATCTGAATTGCATGCTGTTGTCCTGTCTCCATCTGCCTTGGAGGGCTTTGTCTGGTACTCCCTTTTCCCAACATTAACTTAAACACACGAAAAGAGGAAAATAATCAAAACGATTAATTTTACTCATCACACAAGAGAAAAAAACAACTGCATGTAAGGAAGTACTTAAAATGGGAGTTACACATTGGAGATGCCACCAACAGCCTGGGTTGAACAGCATAAATCTTAAACATACAAAATTGAAGGAAAACCATACCTTTTATTGACACATATCTACCTTCTGTTCAATAAGATCAACAACAACAACAAAAAACATTTGCAGTGAGGACCTTGCAAGTTAATCCCTGAAGTTCATTTATATAAACTATTTCAGCAAATAAAAACATAATCACAGCGCAAGAAAGATCAGTTGAAATATTTTTGCATGTTAAAACTGAAAGTCGGAATCTTGGTGTAAATTCAAGCAGTCACTTAAGTAGCAAGCTGACATTTGAACGCACCAAAAATTAAAAAAACTCTGAAAGAAGACTTACAAAACTATTTGTCAGGATTTGTGACTTTATCTTCCGTAATTTGTGGCTTTTTTCTGTCAACCCATAAAACTAACTTGTTAGCCCTGCCATGGAATTCCAACTAAATATCACTTCAAAGCACCGAAATTCATCAGTCATGGAAGAAATCAAGGCATCATATGTGAAGCTATGACTGTATTCTAAATAATGGCAAGCCATTGATATGAAATAATGTGAAATAATTCCACATAACAATATCGGCCCTCAAAAACACTCATAGCCTGAAGTATCATCTAGATGAGTACTTGAGATATATGCACACTCAGATAAGGATGTTTGACTCAATTGTTTCATAGGCACATTAAGATCAATTTTGCTACATGCTCAACAGCTAATAACAAAACAAAAATAGTGGAATTATAAATAATACCCTCATCAAGCTCTTCATTGCCCCAACAACGATCAAGATAGTGCATAGCCTTCCTGTATTTTCTTAAGGCCATCCTGTAATTCCCATTCTGCAAAATTAAGAATTGAGAGTCAAGTTCAGCCACTCCAGCAAATCGATAAACAGGAGAATACTGTCAACAATAGTAGTTGTAGTAACAATGAACCTCATTCCAAGCATTACATGTGAAATGTTTTGTGAAGGATTGAAATGTTGTGAAGCATAAAATACAGAAGGAAGTTCAAGTAAATTAGAACTAACCTAGCTCTGATCAAACAAGACACACAATAGCAGGAAGCAATCAAAGAGATTTATCCCCTATATAAAATTTACTGAGTTATCAATATTGCAGTAACAAAAATTTAACATTTTAAATTTTAACCAAACTTGCATTGAGGATCAAAAGCATCATTCTTTTCATTTTTTGCAACTATGCTAAAGCTCATAACATAAATTTTGTTAGAGATGTGAAGCTCTAATGATAGACGGAGCTGCAAGAAAACATGCTTATGAATGTGAAAAAAAAAACTAATGGGAAGTTTCTCAAAACAAATAGCTTAAAAGCACAAAAACTCTTCCAAAAAGCCAATACACTCATTCTAGGTTTATAATTGCAAGACAAAAAAAGGATATGCGAAGTCAGCAAAATCATTGCATGACAAAAAAGGATCTGTGAAGTCAGCAAAATCACCTTGAAATGCTCATTTCGAAAAGTTTTCGCGGACTCCACTGCAGCTATCCACCACGATAGCTCTGAAGGTTTCTGATCCAAATCAACTGGCCAATCTAGGTATTTGTCTCCATCTTTAAAGAAGTTAAGAACACCATCATCTGCACCTTCTGGTATTTCTCCACAGTCTGCAATTATAACATCACTCAAGGGACAATCATTGTTGCCAACAGGGGCCTGGTCAATTGCCCTTATAACTCCTCTGCCTTTTATTACCTTTCCAAATACCACATGTTTTCCATCCAGATGAGAGGTTCGTGCCATAGTGATAAAAAACTGTGAGCCATTGGTATTAGGTCCAGAGTTGGCCATTGACAACATACCTTTTCGTGCATGCTTCAAGAGAAAATTTTCATCCTCAAAATTCAATCCATAAATCGATTCCCCACCTCTACCATTATGAGCAGAGATGTCTCCACCTTGTATACTAAAATTGATAAAATTTTCAATTATAGATTGTACAGCTATTTAATGTTCAGCACAAAGGATAGTCTTTAAAAATTCTTATCAGTATAAATGATAGTCTTTAAAAATGCTTGTGATAAGCTAGCTGCAGCAGCTGAATCTCACGCACTTGCCTTACTTGCATGGGGAGGTACGAAGAAGGTTTTTTTGGTGTAATGGTGACTTAGCATGTATCCACGGAAGATGAAGAGTGTGATAAATGCATCCCCTTTAGTAATATGGTGTCCGGCTTTCCAAAGTAGGAAGGCAGAGAGCAGAGGAGTTCACTATTGCAGATTAAACAAAGAATGGAAAAGAAACAGAGTGGACTCTTTTTGTTTTGGTCTCAAACTGGAATGAGAATTCAGAATTTTTGGACAAAGGTTAATTTCTAAAGATCGGCTATCACTATTGCATCTGGTAAAACTATTTCATAAATGCCAGATAGAGGTCAATTACAACATATCTTTTGAGACTTGAACTCACTCAGCTAGGTAGATAAACAAATTGCTCACCAAATCATTCAAGTTAAGATCCTTTAACAAAAAAACAGAGTAAACTTACTCAATAGAGTTTAGAGTATTTATTTCGGATAGTAAAAATTAAACCTCGTCTTGTCATTTGTGAATAAAAGTACTCTTGAAACTTGAAACACCAAAATATGCATCCACAGAACATGAAGCCGGAATTAAGAATTTACTGTTCTCACGTGTTGCCTCGGAAGGCAGATTTACAGACTCGAGAACTGCATAAAATGAAAGCGCAAATACTATAATTTAGTCTATAAACCTCTTGACAACGGAAACTAAAGAGATCGAATAGCACAGAGAAAAGAGTAAAATACAACAATCATTCACTAGACAGGAAAGTTCAATTACACTGATGGCAATTTTTGCATGCTAAAATTTGTTCAGACTTTTCAGATCAGATGCTTACCTGATACTCGAATGCTTCCAGGCATTGGATAAATATATTATGTTTTAATCTTCAGGGTATACAATGGAAGAAAAAGCTACTTATTTTCTTTCTCTGTAACTAGTCCTTGTCCTGTAAGAAGGTAATCAAGCTAAATCAGAGAAATCTCAAGCTGCCCAATCTTCTTTTAACCTTTCTTTTATAGTACAAGCCAAGTTGCAGTTCGAGCCCAATACAAATTATAAGCACAAACCAGACAGATTACAGAGACAGAAATCAATTGTCCGAGTTCTAAAACCCATATAATAGGTTTTGCTGCCAACCAAGAAGATGAAGAGAACATACACACGTGTGACTCTTTTTGCCTTAAATACCAAAAAAGAAGCGAATCTCAATCTTTACAATTGGATTAACATTTTCTAGTGAAAAGGGTACTCCCTTTCCTGTTGAAGGACTTACAATCCATTCCAGCTTCATGACATGACACTTTTGTGGAAAAAAAACACCAGATTAGTATATATATCATAAGAAATAAAAGGGAATAGAAGACATTATAAAGACAGAGGCGGGCACTTACCGAATACAAAAGTTTAAGATGCACAACACATACAAAATGATCCGACTAAAAACAAATATAAATGAAGAGGTAGATAGAAACAACATATGATGTGATTTTGTGAACTGTATTATCCATTTGGTAATTGCCAAACTACAAATACAGTCACAAAAGGTTGGCCTCATACAAATTTGGAAAGAAATGCCAATCAGAAATGCTAAAGAAAGAGCAATTGCAAAATATTTCCCAAACTTTAACTCAAATACAATTCTTCCCCAAATTACATAAGTTACATCCACAACAAGAATTTTTGTATCATCAAATAGCTTGAATGGAATCCCATAGTTTCTTCTCTAAGCAATCAGTAGAACCACATTTACTATTGAACATTAACAGGTACAAACCATAGAAGGAAATTCATATTGCCATTTAGTGAAGGCAAAACAAGCATAAACTAGTTCCTTCAAGTCAGTAAATAGCATGCATAGTTTCCTATTAATATATGATGTGTAACTAAATGTTATAATAAAATAAGAAATACCAGTTGCTAAAGTGCCAAAGGTCAAGGAATAACTTGAAAAGCCCAGGGATCACCTGAAAATATTATACAATTGAGTTTACATTGCATTTCTGAAGAAAATGAGTTGCCTTTGGCTACCCCGGGAATAATGGTTTATACTACCCTTCTCCCATTACAAATAAGGTACGAGTAACTAGCCCAAGAGATTACTTCTCTCCCATCATAAAACAAAACTGAAGGACGTTTAAAAAATTATTACAAATTAACCAGTGCTTATCTGTCATGGAATTTGGGACTAATGACCCACAATAGGCTAAACTCTCTTCTGTATAAAATATCAATAATGACTGAAACTAGGGACCATCTAAAAGGTATATAGACACAGTAATACAGGATAATGAGTCCTGAAAACCTTTACGTTTTAAGAAACCTGCATTGCACAATTCAACATGTCAAACGCATGCTAATATTTAACTTCTTTTTTTGCTTGCAGCATTTGCAGAATTATTGCACAAAATATTATAGACGCAAATGGTCTTAGTAACAAAAGACTACAATGTGAAATTCTAACTTGAAAGCGCACTATTTTGCTAAAGCATACAACAACGCTGTCAATATGATTTTTTCTTCATAAGTTCTGTTTTCTTGCCAACTTTATAATAATTGGAACATTTGTAACCCCCTAAACGTGTAAACTAAACTAGAGTTTCGTATTGGAAACAATACCAAATCGATCGGATACTGTCTCTGCGGAAGATGAATCCTAAGTTTAGTCATGACAGAGCCTTCAGAGACTGCAAATAATTAAGCTGCACGTCTGGCAAGCAAACATCTAACAAGCAAGCGTTGCATTTGTCATACAGTTGAAGAACATAAAACTTTGTGTGTATATATTTTGACGTAAAAATTATGCATCATTGTTATATCCATTCTACTTTTGCATGTGTATAACTAAACTAACCTACACAGTAGCTTCATCATTTGGTTTCACTTCGCTGGCAACATTTGGTTCCTTCATTTTTCCCACCAAAGCTCACACAGTAGAAAATTAATCTACACCACAGCTTCCATCTTAGGCTTCTCTTCACTGGCCACATTAGGTTCCTTTAGTTTCCCAGTGAGCAAAGCCACAAGTTCCTCACTTAAATTGCCCTTTTCAAGTATGTCTCGAAAGAGCTTCTTGGCCTCCTCAGCTCTCCCTTGTTCGCCAAACCCCTCTGTTAATATATCATATGTACTAACATCAGGGTTCTGGCTTCCTTCCACCATTCGTTGAAAGAGTTTTTGAGCTTCATCAAATTTGCCTTCTTTGCATAAAAGACCAAACCATTTATTATAAATGGTAACATCTGGCTTTAAACCACCTTCTATCATATTGGCAAATATTTTCAAGGCTCCTTCCATCTTACCCTGCTTAGTAAACTCATTAATCAACATTGTATATGTGACTGAGTTAGGTTCTCTGTGCTCGGTCACCATCTCCTCGAATAACTTTTCAGCTTCCGCAAACATACCTTCTTTGAAGTAGGCATCCAGCAGCGTGTTATACGCACAAGCATCTGGAATGCAACCCTTCTCAGCCATGGATCTAAAGAGCTTCTCAGCTTCCTGTAATTTTCCCTGAGTAATGTATCCACTCATGAGAATGGCATATGAAGCTGCATTGGGCCTCAAATTATTTTCCGGCAACTTGTCCAGATACTGGAAGGCTTCCCGCAACTGGACGGCCTTGCAGAAACCGTCCATCACAGCATTATACGACATGACAGTATGCTCGAGCTTCTCCGGAATGAAGTCGAAAACGTCCAATGCCTTTTGAATCTCCCCCGTATTGAAAAACCCCCCAATCAAATTACAGAAGACTGGCTCACTAAATATGGAACCCCTCCTCCTCATTTCCATATAAAGCTCCTCCGCCTGCTTCATTGCACCCCCCTTGCAAATTTGCAAAAAGAGGATACTGATAATCGTGGAGTCTATATGGTAAGAACGCCAGAAGAGTCTACAGGCTGTCTCCAATACACAATACAATCAATTTCCACTACAATAATGAGAGGCTATCAAAACAATGTGCATCTTTTAGACACAGAATCGAAACCTAATAAAGGCGTGTTCTTGAAAATAAAGGGTAAACGAATTCAAACTGAACCTGTTGCTCAAAAAAGCACATTGAACATCCTGCAGACAATGCGATTAGGGAATTTGCCAAATTTGCAAACAGAGGATACTGATAATCGTGGAGTCTATATGGTAAGAACGCCAGAAGAGTCTACAGGCTGTCTCCAATACACAATATAATCAATTTCCACTACATCCTGCAGACAATGCGATTAGGGAATTTGGCAAATTTGCAAACAGAGGATACTGATAATCGTGGAGTCTATATGGTAAGAACGGCAGAAGAGTCTACACGCTGTCTCCAATACACAATACAATCAATTTCCACTACAATAATGAGAGGCTATCAAAACAATGTGCATCTTTTAGACACAGAATCGAAACCTGATAAAGGCGTGTTCTTGAAAATAAAGGGTAAAAGAATTAAAACTGAACCTGTTGCTCAGAAAATCACATTGAACATCCTGCAGACAATGCGCGATAAGGGAATTTGCCAAATTTGCAAACAGAGGATACTGGTAATCGTGGAGTCTATATGGAAATTTGCGGGCGAACATATGAAGACGGAGGATGAACGCATTTAACCACACCCGTATATGGCAGGTTTCAGCATTAATGAAGGAGCAGTAACCACGAACCAAGCGCATCTGCATATTTAACGCTGCAACAACCAAAGATTCATTCCAGATCTGGGCGATTGCGCGCTGGACTGTGAGCTGACCTGGTAAATCGTCGGAGGTGGAGAAAACAGCGAGGTCGAACCAGCAGCCGGCAAACGGCACATTCTCATTGGCTCGAAGAACGATGGCAAAGTCCTGTGATTGGCTCCAGCAAAAAACGCATTCGGCCAAACCCAACAAAGGGAACGCCTTTCGGCGTAAAAATATTTTAAAATATTAGTATTCTTTTTTAAATGAAGTAATGATAAAAACAAATATTTTTAATGAGTTTTTATTTTATTTTAATATCACAAGAAGTATTTAGTTCATCGCTTGAACGTGCGTGGTGTTGACCATCCTTGCGCTCTCACATTGCCTCCAGGAACTCACCCTTCTCACCCTTCACTCCTCATTATCCCTTTTGTCCTCACCCATTCTCCTCATCAAGACTGATTCATCCTTTCTCTTTATTGCTCTTTCCATTTTTGGGTTTTCTTCATTAAATAAGGCGGAAAGAGTAGTATATAATTATGACGGTTTCTGAAAGTGGAAAATCGCACAACTCAGACAAAAGCAACGGCAATAAGCGGCGAATTTCAATGAAATTGTATACGTTCTCTTTCAGTAAATGGATCCATTAGAAGACGGAAGACGGCATCCTTGTGCATTATGTAAATCCCATAAGTGAGTGATAGAGAAACTTAGAAGCAGAGTCGTAAGGCGAGCTCGAACTAAGCGAGATGGCCATCCTACGCTCCACCGATGTTCCCTGCACCTAAAGATGTAATAACGATTAGCAAAATCGATACACGATCCTGCGAAAAGTCTCTCAAATTCATAAGGGAAGCCCTCAACAAAAATTTAGAACAAGGATCCACCTCTCAGGATCAAGGAAGCAGATACAGAGGTAGTGAGAACACTGTGAAAAAATGATCCCCCACATCATCCGGCTTTCCATGCTTTTGTCTAGGATTATAGCAGTCAATCTAGTTTAAAAATGAAAGTTAAATGTATTTTGCTTTTAGAACAGTTTGTCAGGCAGTATAGCACAAATGTAATAGCCTCTACTTCAAAAAGGAGAAAAAAAATAGTAGCTCTAACAGCACTCATGAAGTAATGCTTCCTCAGACAAAATCATTTTGTATCAAGATCGAGGAAATTTTGTAATGAAGAATTTCTTCTCCTCCTTCTTTTCAGATAATACAATATAACCGAATTTGTGCGAATAAAAAAAGAAAAAAGAAAAAAGATCACAAATTATTTAGAGATGGTGGTATCTAAAGATATCATTGTTTAATTTTACTGATGGTGGTGTCTAAAGACATTATTGTTTAATTTTATTGGCTCACACGAAAAATAATCATCTAAATTTTTTTAGCCTATAAATAAGCTACATCATAGATAAATATTATGGGCAAAACCACGGGTGCTCGAATACTTGGAGTTCGAAACCACAGGTAACTTGATCAAGTCAAGTTTACTCGAACAACCCCAAAAATCTCCCACTTAAACTTGACTCTAGGATATTGGCTTGGTCTCATTCATCAACCTTCTAATATGAGTCTTCACATTCCTCCTCTCAATCTAGTATACTAGTACACCTGCCACCTTGATACCTCTCCAGATGGTCCATTCCACAATGTGACGACTTCATGCGCCACTGCACTGCATGTATGTCTGAGCAAACTCGTAAAGCCTTACAACTATGCATTCTCCTACACAACATTTCTACCTAAACTTCATAGGGAAATACCTTGGACCAAAACACTTTGAGTAATGTGCCACTGCACTGCATGTATGCGTGAGCAAACTCGTAAAGCCTTACAACTATGCATGCTCCTACACAACATTTCTAACTAAACTTCATAAAAAAATACCTTGAACTAAAACACTTTCAATGTTCACTTCACACATTAACTACTTCATTAAATTTCAACACCATTTACTCCATCTCTATTCTTTTCTCATACATACCACGACTCCCATACATACCACCACACTCTCTGCTTCCATATGTAACTTTATCCATATAAACCAAATAATGGGATCCATACATGGCTTTTCACTACTCCAAAAAATGTTGCACACTTGTCAGCTTTTTGTTATTTTAGTGGGGCGGTCCTCGGCTGTAACCGATTTCTCATTGATTTAATCTCCACTCTCCGTGATATTTTATATATTAAAAATAAAACTATCTCATATCAAAATTAAAAGGACGTTTCCACTCTTCAGATGTAGCATAAAATTTCATTATAAATTATCAAACACTCACATACGTATGCTGTGGATTTTCATTTTTTAAATACTTCTGTACATGTTCTTTTTCTCATTTTTCATCTTCGTGGCACCATGATATATTTCATCTCATTCTCATTCACCGTCACACCAAGGACTTAAAGAACTCCTCTGCTGCCCCAACCACCAATCAGTACACTATTCAAAATATTCAATAGCTTCTCATAATATGTTTATCGGATGTGATATTCACCGGGCTATCTTATTTACCACTTTGGCTCTATCTTATTTACCACTTTGGCTCTGATAAGAGAAGTTAGGAGCATCGTCTAACAAGAGATGGTGGTGTCCAGTAGCCATTGAGACCAATATTCATCGAGATTTTTTTTTGGCTTATAAATAGATTACATTATAGAATATTATGGGCAAATTTATTAGGAGTGAGACTAATAATTATGAAATTTGTTGGGTTTATAAATATATTATATTATGGGCAAATTTATTATGTGTTAGTATATTGAACAAATCATCAATAATTTGATTAGACTATATCATAGATAAATATGATGGGAATTTATCATGGGTATTTGTATCGAGTAACTTGATTGAGTCAAATTTATTTGAACAACTCTATAATTTTTCCTATCTTTTATAATGACTTAATTTAAAACAATTTTGATTATTAAATAAATCTCTGGATTATCCACAGTGTTATAAAACAATGGTCGACGTTTCGAATCCCAACGAAGATCCATCTTCAGGAAAAGATGTTGAATAAATAATGAAAGAAGGACAAAAGGTCAATGTCAAGAAACCTTGGACTTTTGTCCTTCTTTCATTCTTTATTCAACATCTTGTCCTGAAGATGGATCTCAGTTGGAATTCTAAACGTCGACCATTGTTTTATAACACTATGGATAATCTAGAGATTTCTTCAATAAACGATAACCACTTGAAAACCATAATTTTGATTATATTATTTATTCTCTCATTAGGTTAAGGAGGTGACATTTTGACATTTTTAAAATTGTATTCTTGAATGTTCAAATAGATTCAACAACATAGAAAATTTAGTGGTAATGTGATTATGCATATTGACAACTTAAAACAACAATTTTCCCAATTTCTAACTTGAGCTAAAACTATAATTAAATAAGGACAAAAAAATCACATACTTGGATAACTATTTTATTCTATTTCTAGATATTAAAACCATGTCTCCAAAATGAAAAAACTATCTATTTTATTAAATAAATCAATGATTTTGATAAAATCTATCTAATTCAAGTGTCAAAATTTGAGTGTTCAAAAGGGTTTTGACGATGTTGAATCAATTTCTACTAAGAAAAAAAAATTCAAACATTCAATCAATTTTCTTTAAAAAAAATATTTTTAAAATGAAATTATGGTGAGAAAACTTTTACGTACATAAATAAGGCCTTTGATTTTTTTTTAATAAAACGTAAGATAATTATGCTTAATAAAATATTTTAGTTTTCTTTAATCTAAGAAAGCCGCCTTTTCACCTAGAAAATAATAAAAATTACAACATGATTTTGATAAAATTCCACACTCTTTGTAACTGTTGTAACTGTATGTTCTTCAATCGCTCCCTAGATCACTGTAAAGTCTTTTTCATGCCTTTTGATGTCAATTTAAGATTTTTTTGAATAGTGGCTGCAAACTGAGTTACTAGAATGCAAAGTACACGATCGATAATGAATCAATACACATCCACCGTGTTTTTAATTTTGAGAAGTGCGCACATAACCGTTATTACTATTAGTAAAATTACAAAATATTCTCAAAAGTTTACAATCGGACAAGAATACCCAACAGCAAACATTATCAAATGATCACCCAAAAAAAGCTTGCCAAACCCGAAATGCGTGCCATGTGATGCGTTTTGGTCGTTATCTTACGGTCTCATTTAATCCCATTAAGAATGTGGAACACCTTTTTTTGATGGTTACTGGTTTCCTATAATGCTATTAATTTTTGCTAATAATATACATATAACCTGTAAATTATAATAGTAAAGTGGCTTGGAAGTGGGTAGTGAATTTAGGGATGAGTGGTGGGTGATGGATGATGGATGAAATATTAATTTTCTTTTATTTTTTTAGAAGAAAAAAAATTGTCTGATTTATATAATGTACTAGCGCATATTCAATATCCAAATCAAAAGTCAAATGTGTGTATTTACAATTTTTGTTCTCTTTCTCGAAATAGTGCAACTCCAAAAAAGTTCCTGAGCATGAGCAAAAACAATACCACCCAAATCTCATACATTCATCAGTTTTCACAGATCAGAAAACATCGTGTTTCTAGACTAAGAGCATTATCCAATAACTATTCCATTATATGTAGAAAACATAGTTATAGTCCATTGTCCAGACTGTGATTACAGTCATGAAGCTATAATCACAGTCTGGACTATCACGATGTTTTCTAACTTATGAAATTTTGAATCCCATATCTTCAATAATAAGGCTGGCTTGCTAAAAGTCATCTCAATATGGCTTGCTAAAAGTTATCTCAATAACATTGTGAAGGTTGAGAGAGGTTGAGACTCAAAAGAAAGGTCAATTAATAAGAAATGAAAGAGCCAGATAAAAATTAAAATCTCACTAAATCAACTAGGTTTTGGATAGAAGGTGATTGAGTGCCTTGTTAAGGCACTTCTAGTTATTAACAAGGCACTCCTAGTTATTAAGTCACTCATTCAATTCCCCAAACTATTTAGGTATTATTTTTGGACATGGCCACTTTGTAGCTTATACTTTGCCTGTTTTAGAGGGCCATCATTTCATTACCCAACATAATACCACTACTAAGCCATTGTATCATTTTTTTGTAATTTTGTAAAATTGCAAGTAAAGCTAATTCTTCAATCTAAGTCTATTTTATAAGTTTTTTTTGTAAGTCTAAGTCTATTTTAAATATATTGTCACTCAAAGTTATGTGAAAAAAAAGAAGAGAATAACACACTTATGAATTCAAAAGTATAAATTTTTTAATTAAAACTTATTATTAAAATAATCAAAATTTTATTATTGAATTGTTAATTTATTATAAGAATTTCATTCTAAAACAATTTTAAATGGACATTTTTTAATAAAAGATATAGAAACTCAAAACATTCCCTCATTAATTAAAAAAAATACAAAAAATACAAATTTTCATTAAAGAACAAATTGTAAAATAAAATCAAAGTGAAAAATTAAAAGAATATTTAATATAAATTCAAGAAATCAAGAGATATGGTCCTCTACTAAAATGTAAAACATGAAGATGTAATGAGAAAGGATGAGAGATTCTCATGTTAGTATAGTTTAAATATGGATATTTCTTTATTTTTATTTATTTTTTTATAAATTTTAATTTATATTTTAATTATAAACTGAAGTGTCTCACCTTGGCAAGGTTAGTTTTCACACGGTTGCTACATGCTTATGATAAAGACCAATTTTATAAGATTATTCATGTACTTATGTATATGCTTGTATACTATAGACTTGGTTTAGGTCACACAGTTGCTACGTGCTTATGATAAAGACTGATTTTGGTGAGACTAATTTTAGTTAAGTGCATATTATTGATGTTTTCTCTTTTGGTATCATAGTTTGGACATAGGTGTATGACATGGATGGTGATCTATGATTGATACACATAGATCCATAAATGATCATGGTTATGTTGAACATATGCATAGAAACTTCTAGGGGCGAATATTAGCCCATGGGTGAAATTTAAGGGGTTTTATATTTTGGAGGGGCGAATTTTTTATATTATACCCCTTTTATATGGTTAGCTAAAAAATTATTTAAAAAATAAATATTTATTATATTTTCGCTAATGAAAAATAAGGGAAAATAAAACTTAAGACCAAATTTTCCTAGTTTGCAGGGAAAATTTGATTCAATCACTCGATTTGTAGGAATGACACTAGTTAGGGGCTATTTCATCCTCTGCCATTCCTAGAAATCGAGAGTAAGGTCAAACTAGGGGGTTTTTTATTGGATTAGCTTGTATAAATTTGTCAGGATTAATAACCCCGTAGTGAATATAGTCATAGAGAGGTCTTTTGAGTACGGAGATACATGTTGGAAGAGATGTGTAGTGGCTCGTTCTGAAATTGAGCTTGTTATAGTTCTTTAGAAGGATTTTCCATTCAGAGGTATCAAGTGCAGGTGCAATGCTTTGGGGTTTTATCAGATACTCTATCGCCACTTTCTCTTCCCCCAAGCTCGACTTCCCCACCGATGTGATTGTTTCTTCCTACACCTTCTCCTAGTTCTCTCGCTTCTTCTACTTCTCTGACGTTATTGACATGGCTGATCAATAAAACCGCAATGAAAATTTTCACTACTGGACACCACCTCAAAGCTGTGAATAAGGAGAACTTAGATAGTGAGACTAAATGTTCAAAGGGGAGGAGGGATTTACCCATAAATTTTTATCTATGAAAATTCCTTCTAATGCTAAGATGCCTTACTTTGAGAGAGAACAAAAGAATTTTCCTAATGTGAATTAAATATTTCTTAGGTTGGAAGTCTATGCAAGTTCATCCCCGAGGTTATCAAATATTTCTTGGGCCTAATTTGGGCAATGAGCTCCTCCTAAAGTGATCTGTGACAATTCGAAGTCTTGAAGCAGTTCTGTAACAGAGGTCAGAGGGTGATCTAAGAAATTTCAAAGACCGAGTTAACCTCTTGAGACAACTTTGTGGGTCTTGTAGCAAGTTCGATACCTTAAAGAAATACGGGTCAAATAAGTAGAGTATGACAGGAAAATTAAGCATAGAAATTAGATATCTTGAGCATAACAGGTTTCATGTAGGGTTTAGCAATCGGTAGCCTCTGACATCTCTGGTTATGGTATCCTTTTTAGTATAAATTTTGTTTTGTTTGTCACCAATAAACGTGAACCATAGTATTGTGCCAGGTTGTTATATGGAATTGATGAATAATATATTGTATTGTTAGATTTATTTCTAATTTTTTATTGAATTTTAAATGCTATATTCCTCAATTCAGTTTATTATATCATTCAGAAGCTAATATTGTTCATTTAAGAATGCATTATTTGCATTGCTTTAGAAAATGAAATTCTATTGAAACCCTAGTATCTCACCCTACTACATGTTTAATTTCCTCCAGAAGACAAAAGTAGATGGTTGGGAGTCTCTCAGAGGAAAATGTGAGTACTATCAACAAATAACTAAAATAAATTAGGTTGATCAGGGCTACATTTCTTAAGTAAATATGAAGCCCAATGAACATATGTGGTGTTTTTGTCATAAACTACTCTCGAGTCATTTTCATGTATGATATTTTGGAGAATATATGGTGGGGATTTCCACATTGTCCTCTTTATAGTCGTTTGTGTAATCCAATCTGGTTTTTCCTTGCATTGGAGCCCCGCCTTGACGCGATGGTATAATGCAAATATTTTAGTTAACCTATTCTTGGCAATGAAATCTCATAAATTGCATTCAAAATGTGGGCTTTCTTACCTTCGTTTGTGTCTCTCTGTAATTATGTGACAAAGATAGGGAAAATTAACATACATACTGACATCTAAAGTGTAAGAATTAGGTTGTGCTATTCTATATTGCAGTTGTGATAACCATTTAGTATCTGCTAGTGTGGGAAACTATTGTCTGCCATTGGTCACAGAGTCAAATAAAATCAAGAGCCCATGTCCATGTGGTGATGGGGAATTATAATGAGTGATCTGCGAATGAACAATCTCACTGGAGAAATGTGACTTGAGTCCTACTATCGACTTTGAAAACACAACCCTGTCTTGGTTTCCAAAAACGTGATTGGGGGGAAACACATTTTACAAGCACCTGGGTTCAAGAACAAATAATCGAATTTGCAACAACTTCATTAGAACAAGGGGTGGAATACACACAAAATATCCTATAAAACTAAATTAATCACACATAATGAGAATGCACTAACCATCAGTCAACATAATTCAATACACAGGAAATAAAGAGGAAAAATGTGGACCAAGTCATTCGGGGAATTTTGAGGTCTAAAATGGGCCTCCTAAGAAAATATACAACCAAAATAAACTTTATAAGAACCAATAGGATTCAAGATGATGATGTCAACCATGGAGGATGATTCACCATTTTTTAAGTAAAAGGGTAAAAAGATTAAAAAATAATAAAATAATAATACTACTTTTTTAACTCATATTTTCAACTTATCTCCCAAAGTTTTTACTAAAATTTTGAGTGAGAGTACTCGTTGGATGAAAAATTTAATTCCTCATCTAAGGAGTACCCATGTTGCATACTTTCGATGGACCCTACTATGCGAAAAATGAGAAATACATGAAAAACATGACTGCAATCACGTTTTTCATGTATTTCTCATTTTTTGTATTGCAGGGTCCTTCGAAAGTATGCAACATGGGTACTCCTTGGATGAGGAATTAAAACTTTCATCCAACGAATACTCCCGCTCGAAATTTGAGTAAAAAATTTGGGAGATAAGTTGAAAATACGAGTTGAAAAAACAATTTTTTTTCCCTCTAAAATTTGATGATGTAACCAAATATTATTTTATTATTTCCAATATTATTTTATAATTTCCTTAGGAGGCCCATTTTAGACCTCAAAATTCCCCTAATGTATTATCAAGATTTTTGGAAATTACAAGCTTAGATGCAATCTCAAGAGGTTCGACCCTTAATACACTCGGTTCTCAACCGTTAAATATATCTCTATCCCCCTAAAGGTTGGACCTTCATGTTTCCAGGTCTAAATATTCCTTTGCTCCACACGTTTCCAACCAAAAAATGTGTCATGATTCCCATGGCTATGCCCTTAGGAATTTTTAGGGATAGTCTAAAGATTATAGAACACCGATGTGTGAACACATGTATTGAATGAGCTTCGCTAAGTTTTCATGTTGGCCCAGTACAGATGAAACTCTCTCTCAATTGCATTGATCACTTGTTTCTTGCTCAAAGTTTGCATGAATCTGGAAATGAGTTAAGGGTGTGCCTTGAATTGCATGAGATCACCCACCATTGATGCACCATTCTTCTTTCCAGAATTGAAAAACTAAGTGTAAATGTATACATGAATTAATTATGATTGACAAGAGGAAATTATCTAAATACCATGTACTCACAATTGTTATAAACTTAATCGATTAATAGAGATTTAAGGCATTTTGTGGCTTGCGTGTTGGAAAATAAAGGAAAATGAACTGCTAGTTTATTCTAGAAACACCACTGCTACTGTGGCAGTATTATCTTCTTTCCAAAATAAAGTTGTACTTTCCATTGAAAAATTGCCTTAAAATTTAATGTTTAAACGTTGTCAGGCATATGTTGTAAGCAAGTCCAAAATAGATGCTAAGGATTGTGCCCTCCAGCTGGAAGAAGCCTCTGTAAATTGGTATTTGTAACTCTTTAGTGATACACCCTCATGCATTTTCTGAGTAGAATGTAGCTGCTCCTATGAACTACTTTCATACGCGTGCCTTCAATGGGTCTAAAAGAGGTACAAAAAAACACCCTACTCATTGTTTATAAAACTTCCCCTCTGTTGATATGCTCATACATATTCATAATAAAATATAACTTCTCCTATAAATTGATGTCAACCCTCTGCCCTTAATGGTTATAAAAGAGATGCAGAGCAATATCTTTCTTATTGTTAATAAAACTGCCCTATGATGTTATTTCGTCTCTCAGAATAGGTCCAGATTCTGCATATTTTTTTAAGGTTGTATATGCTTTTAGGATTAACAGGCCAGTGTATTTTTATAAGATATGATTTGAAAATTTAACATTTTATGTGTAAATCTAGAATGATTTGGTAAAATAGAAATGACCAATAAGAATGACCTCAGACGTTTTGTGTTCAGTTACTTTGTGAAATCTTTGTAGCCCTAATTCACTTTGTTTTATGAGCATTGGAAGTGTTTGGAAATAAATAAGAAAAGGTTGAAATATATATTTTTTGGTTGTGCAGTTATTATCTTCATTTGGTGCCAAGTTATATTCTTTTGAAGAGTAAAAAAATGACAATAGTGGAGGCAATGATGATTTTCATGATTTTGTAGCACCTCATAACTTTAACAATTACTTTAGTTATGGGGGAGCCATAATATTTGTGGAAGAGATGCTGGTATGTTCAATTTCTGAAGAATTCCCACTCATAAAATCATCTAGATTGATGACCATTATAACATTGAGCCAAATACGTGATATTGTGACTCTTAAAGTTTTTTTGATGAGATGAAGTTTTTTGTTCCTTCTTCCTTACTACTTACCCCCATATATTTTGAATTTGTATCCATTTTTATTTTACTCTTTGTTGCCGTCATCAATAGATGTTATTGTTTCCAATGAATTATATTTCTTCAAACTTTTGTTATTTAAGAAAAGGTTCGACATTGAGACATTTTGTTTTAATTAATGTTGAAACTTGAAACTATTTAACAAAATCATAATTGAGAAGATAATGAAATCAAGGCATGCATTCCTAATAATGAAGTCTTGTAAATTGCATTCAAAATGTGACCTTTCTTACCTTCATTTGTGTCTCTCTATAATTATGTGACAAATATAGGGACATTTAACAAACATAATGACATCTGAAGTGTAAGTTTTAGGTTGTGCTATTGTATATTCTAGTTATGATAACCATTTAGTATTTTCTAGTGTGGGAAACTACTGCCTGCCATTGGTCATGGAGTCAAATAAAAACAAGAGTACATGATCATGTGGTGATGGGGTATTCCAATGAGTGATCAGCAAATGAACTGTCTCGTTGGAGAAATGTGACTTGAGTCCTATTATTGACTCTGAAAACACAACCCTATCCTAGTTACCCAAAACATGATTGGGGGAAGCACACTTTACAAGCACATGGGCTCAAGAACAATTAATAAAATTTGCAACAACTTCATTAGAACGAAGGGTGGAATACAAAAAAATATCCTCTAAAAATAACTTAATCACACATAATGAGAATACAGAAAGCATCAATCAACATAATTCAATACACACGAAAGGAGGAGAAAATATGTGGACCAAGTGCCCAATATTTTATTCATTATCAATATTTCTGGAAATTACAAGCTCAGATGCAATCTCAAGAGGTCCAACTCTTAATACACTCGGTTCTAAACCATTAAATATCCCTTTGTCCCCCTAGAGGTTTGACCTTCATGTTTCCAGGTCTAAAGATTCCTTTTCTCTGCTCATTTCCAACCTGCAAATGTGTTATGATTCCCATGGCTATTCCCTTAGGAATTTTTAGGGATAGTCTAAAAAATGTAGAACATTGATGTGTGAACACATGCATTGAATGAGATTCACCAAGTATTCATGCTAGCCCAGTACAGATGAAACGGTCTCTCAACTTCCTTGATCAGTTCATGTTTGCTCAAAGTTTGCATGAATCTGGAAATGCGTTAAGGGTGTGCCTTGACTTGCATGAGATCACTCACCATTGATACACCCTTCTCCTTGTTGGAATTGAAAAATTAATTGGAAATTTATACATGAATGCATTATGATCTACAACAGGAAATTCTCTAAATACCATGTACTCACAATTTTTGTAAATTAAATCGATTAATAGAGATCTAAGGAATTTTTTGCTTTGCATGTTAGAAAATAAAGGAAAAGGAGATCCTAGATTATTCTGGAAACACCACTGCCACCGTAACAGTAGTACCTTCCTTCCCAAATAAATTTGTACTTTCCATTGAAAAACTACCTTAAAATTGAAAGTTTAAATTTTTCCATGCATAAGTTGAAAGCAGGTCCAAAAGAGATGCTTAGGAGTGTGCCCTCCAGCTGGAAGAAACCTTTGTAAATTGGTATTTGTAACTCTTTAGTGATACATCCTCATGAATTTTCTGAGTATATTTTTCATAATTATATGTATTTTTTTTTGTACTACACAAAAGACATACAAAACTATTGGCCAGTGATGGTCATGTTCCTAAATTTCACCATGATTTAGTTTGTTTTTTGTGCATTCATTATCCAACTATATATACATATCCTTCAAATTATTTAGACATTAAAGTCTTTCAATATCTACCCTGTGTTGTATACATGAACGAAGAACTGTAAACCAAAAATCTAGAAGCCATCAAATAAACATAGAAAAAACATCTATGAAAAGGAATAGTGTGATGATTGAATGGTCTTGAATCTTCCTTCATAATGCTCTGGTTCAAGATGAGACTTTTTTCTTGAATTTCTCCTTTCAAACTGAAATTCGATGAATTCTTTAATAAAAAGAGTTTCATATAGGAATTTATGGATCATCATCAAACATCACAGACGTGAAAAAGGCCTATAAAGGTCAAATAAATTCCAGTGCGAGTGAAATTGTTACAAATAAAAGAAAACGAGGGAAAAAAAATCTAACCATCTTGTTGTACTTGTAACCTAATGTTACATTCTTTTTATAAATATAATTTACTCTCATTACTTAACCAACTTCAATTAGAAAGAACATGAATGCAATTTATATTGTAATTCAAAATCTAAGTCATCCAACATTGAGTTCATGATTCATGTGAACTTACAACATTTTTAGATGCTGCATGGTTCTCTTCATTTCGAGGAAACCCCTCAATAAAAAATTTACCATTCTCACTTTCCTGCACTGGCTTCTGTAAGATCTTAACTGTCACTTCTGAGGGCACAATATTTCCTTCATTTATCATATTCTTAATCATTGTTCATAAACATGAACCAAATGTGCTTATTCAACATCTTCTAATCAATATCTATATTAAACCTAAAGTTGTAATTGATCTTGGCAACTGAAGAAAAATAAGTATACCCATTTTCAGAGCCGGATTTAATCTTTGTACAGAGAATATCCCAAGAACTTAGGTGTGTAAATCCAAAATTTTCAAAAATCATTTCACACTGAGTACCCTTTCCACTCCCTGGTCCACTTGAAAATATATGTGAAACAAGCTCAATAGACTAAATTTATAGCCTTTAAAAAATCAAACATAATTCACTCAAGATTTTTCAAAACACGAGACTACAATGTATTTCATACAATGCAAAAAACAACTGCAATAACAAATGACTATGTAAATGATGCTAGAAAGTGATTATCTGTCTCGGTGTAAGCCTTTGAGATTTTCGAGGATGCTTGGGTTTGAAATGTTGTCATTGATGGCAAAGGAGATGCCAAAGGAGGAGCACCTGAAACAACAACAAGGCAAAGAGAGAAGCAAAGTAGCAAAGAAGCAGAGGTAGCAAAGAGAGCATTATACATGAAGTAGAGACAGAGTTAGAGAAGGACTATTGCTTTTGACTTGAAGATCTGGCCAAGACAGGAGGCTTGTAAGTGAATGCTTTACATTTGATTTCTTATATATGAATGAGGAGATTGATTCAGAATGTTGTATACATTGATAGACCCTGTAATTGGGTTTTAATATGTTCTGGGTGAAATTGAAGAAATTGAGGACTGATGAGGCATAATTAGTATCAATATAGTGGTTCAAAGGAAATTGGGGTTTGATTTAGAAATTTTGCATATACAGTTGATAATATTAGATGAAATTGCACTGATTAATTCTAGTCATCGATCACCAACGGAGTGATGACACAACGAAGTTGAATCGACATTCAAAATCTCTGTGTGATTGAGGCATATGATCTGGGATCATTACGGGGTTAAGGCATAAGAGGCATTTCAAGCAAGATGTTGGGGTTTTAAAGTAACTACAATACATTTGAGTTGATTGGGCAGTATTTTGGTCAAACAGTGAGTTTGAATCAATACCAAAATGGAGGTGAAATGGTGTTCAAATTATTCGAATGAAGAAATGAGAATAGAGAATCCGGGGTCGAACCATAATTGAGAAGTTTGAAGACTGGTAAGGTTAATAATGGAAGGTTTCATGTATAAGGCCGACTGATCGATGGCGCAGAGGATTCATAGAGCTATTCGTTCAGAAAGGTGGAGCGGAATTGCGAGCCGATGGTGAAGTGAACTTGGGAAATGTTAAAGAGCGAAAGAAAACAATGTTAGCACAGTTCTGAGGCAGAACCATAAGGTATTTGGAACCACAGAGATTGGATGGTTTTATATGCCATAGGTTTAAATTAAAAGAAATATTGATATCATATATGAGTAGACCATTTACATATACGAAAGAAAGGAATTGGTTCTGAGGTATATGTACTCTTTGATCAAATTCAGTGTGATGAATGGTTGAGTTCTGTGGATGAATATATTATAACCCTATTTGATTGAAGTGATAACACAGGGTTGAATTGATTTGAGAAGTCTATTGTATAGAATCTGTGGTGTGAACCTTACAGTGAAGTTGAATGTGAAACGCAGGGTCGTAACTCAAGATGGAAAAGGCACAGTTGAATGGATTAGTGAGATTGGAGCCATAACTCTGTTCAAAACCCTATTCAATTAAATACAGAGCCTATGGTATAAAGAGTTATACATATATGATAAAGGCGCTAAACAATTGATGGAAACCCGAGATAAACGGAACCTTGACTCGATAGTGGAACCAGGAGCATGAACAGTAAACGTGAGTTCAAGCCACAAAACCAGCAGTATCGCGCTTTGTAAAAGTGGTAAAGAGTTTTTGTGGAAAAAATGGGATTCCATTAGTTGTTGGACGCGTGTCCATAAGTGGTTTGGAAAAACCATTTATATCACGCGATTTCGGAGGATTAACTGCCGTGCATCTAATTTGCGCGATATTGCGCGATTGCCGTCGGATTGAGGTTTGGGGTGCGATAAGTTATGCGCCGCCAGATGCGAGCGGTACGTTAACTGCTAGGGCCCGAAGCATTTAATTAAGTAACTCATTCATATTCAAAGGTTGAATGGGGTGGAATTATATAAATGAAGATTTATGAGTTGGCTTATTAACGTGTTACAATGATTGAATTGACGAGTAGATATATATGTTAATACATATGTTGTATTGGATGTGAGGGTTTAAAGATGCGACCGTGATTTTATTGGGGTTAAACAAAAGTCAGGGCTTCGTTATAATATATGTCAATATATTATCGTTGAGATGAAGTATCATAAAGGGTGCACGTTTAAAGTTTGTATATGTGGGTAAGGAGCTGCTGTGGGCCTGAAGAATTCAATTTAATTATAAGTGCTGGTGAGTGCGGAATCAAAGGCTGTAATAAGGGTTCTTAACATTGAATGGGGGATATAATATATTGGACACGAGACAAGAGAACCGTGAACATATGTTGGATGGATTCGAACATATGGTGGAATTATAAACCACTAACACACAGGTATTATTGTGAATGAGACTGAAGTTATTACCTTGGGTTAAGTTGGAATATTCGAATATTAATTCGACATATTATAAGTTGGGTTTTGATTATGGTTTTAACCATAAGTTTGAAGCTAAGAAGTAGAGCCTTCGCATAAAGAAAAATAATTTGGGTTGTATTGCAGGGTTTCTGTGTTGGCCAAAGACTTAAGTTGAAGATTATGCCAAAGCAAATATTGATTGGGCGCTTCCATAAAATGAACTCTTGATACAGGATTTTAACATAGTGATGGAAAAAGAAAGCTTCAGTATTGATACAACTGCCAGAGTTAGAACATAATTCAGAAATGCATTTTTATATACACAGTGAACTTGGAGAATGTGGGTTTGACAGGTGTACATGCACAGAAAGCAGGGGAGTGTGCAGAAACTAAAAAAGACAGTGAACAACAGAGGTATGTAGAGCAGTTACATGACAGCAACAGAAAAGACAAAACCAACAAGCCAAGGGCCAGAAAAAGGGCTGAGTGAAACTGTTTTATGTAACTGAAAATGTGAATGTAAATGTTTTAATTGATTTCATATTGTTTGTGATGTAAAGGCAAGTCTCTGGTAGGAAAACAAAACTCCACTGTAAAACAGAAATTTGTATAAATTGCTATATTTTTCTGAATGAGCTAGAAAAGGAAATGAGAAGGCAGAAGGCACAGAGTCAGGGCTATTCACTTCGAAGTCCCTGTGGAATACAAACAGTCATGAGACAAACTCTATAAATGATATCACATTGATATGCAAAAAGAGGTTAGAGAATGCAGAAATGAAGCAGTGAGGTAGAGAAGAAGGAGGAGCTAATAGAGAATCTGAGAAAATGCAGAGATGATGCAGGGCAGATATGAAGGCTGGTGCACAACAGTGAAGATGGTACATAATAGAGATGATATCCAGGTAAATCAGCAAGTGTTTTTATGAAAGAGTGAGGAAGTTGGAGCTTCCCTATCAAGTTGTAGCTCAATAGATATCAGTTGTAGCTGATTGAGGTAGGAGCCTCCTGTAGGTTGTAGCCTGCAGAAAATAGAGGAAGTTGGTGCTTCCATATCAAGTTGTATATTGATAGAAGTCAGTTGTAGCTGGATGAGGTAGGAGCCTCCCATAGGTTGGAGCCTACAGAAAATAGTTGGGAGTTGGAGCTTCCTTGCAAGTTGTAGCTTGCACAATTGAGGTTGGAGCCTGCAGAAAATCAGTGGTGAGAGGGAGTTGGAGCTTGCCTTTGCATCACAAAAATAATAAGATGTGGTTTTCTCCCTTATGGGTTTCCACTTATATCTATTGTCTATGTGCATGATGTTTGTGTGTTGACATGGTGTATCTAATCTGCTTAATACTTGCTGCTGACATATTTAGATTGCTGTTACATTATCTTAATACTTGCTGCTCCCATATTAATATTGCTCTCATATTAAGTTGAACATGAAATGAAGGTGTAAATAAGTTTTAATGGAAATTTTTTAAAAGTCCATGAATGTGTTAAACTGATTCACTCCCCCCTCTCAGTTTAACTAAGGGTTCAACAATTGGTATCAAAGCTAGTTCCTTTGGTGTAAGCCTAATAGCTTGAATGAGATCTAGTTGAGTCATGGACTATCAAAATGTACCCGTGCTAAATACAACAAAATTTCTGGAATGGAGAGATAAGGTTAAAACAGGTTTAATGGCATATGAACCTATGGTATGGAAACTTGTATTTGATGGTTATTGCACAGACTCTCCCTCGGTGCAAGAGCAATAGAGGAATGCCAAGGAAAAATGTGTGATATACAATAGTATTCATAACAAGGATCTTGAGTTAATAATGGATTTAACCTCTGCAAAAGAAATCTGGGATAGACTGCATTTCATGCATGAAGTAAACACTAGTGGCTGCATTATCAAGAGGGAGAAGAGAATTAAGAAGAATAATAATTCATGTCAAAAGGAAAATGTTCAATCAAATGAGATATTTTCCAGTGTGAATGGAAGTCAGTTCCATGAAGAAATTACAGTTGAAGGAAAAACCAAACTTGACACAGCCTTGAATAAAATAGAAATATTGAAGAAAGAAAACAAAGATTTTAAGACATTGGTGCAAATATGTGATGAGAAAGAATATGAAGACAAGAAAGAAATTGTTGGCCTGAAGACACAACTTGAAGAAGCAAGGAAAGTAGAAGACACTCTGCTGCAACAAATGAGAGAGAAAAGTCTAGAATGTGAGAAATTGGAAGAAGAAGTAGTGTGCCTTAGAAAGAAATTAGAAAAATCCCAAAGAAAATTATTAATGAATAGTCCTCAAATGAAAAGCTCTAGACAGTTGGACCAAATTCTAAATGCTCAAAGATCTCCTCTCATAAAGACAGGGATAGGCTATGAAGGAGAAAAAAGTAAGTCCAAGGTTGAAGATAACATAAATGTCATTTTTGTAAAAGCTGTGAAGGACAATGAAGAAGCTCAGAAGAATCCTGCAGAAGTAGAAGCCAACAAGAACATGATTTGCAAAGAAACAAACAAAAACAAGCAGCAACATGAAAGGACAGAGAATGAGAGGATGAAACAGTCAGCTGAAAAAGGCTCAAACACTCCTCAATATGAGTTGAATAAATTTGGAAGATGTCAAAGAAGTTTCTTTCCTCCTGTGAGAAGTATCACCTGTTTTTCCTGCCACAAACCTGGACATATTGCAACATATTTTAAGACAAAGAAAATCAACTTCAACTAGCAAAATATGAAACAAATGAGAAGACTACCTCAAGCAAGAAAATGGAAAAGACAATCTTTCACCAGGTACACAAATCATTTCCATGGCTACTGTTATGCATGCAATGAATTTGGACATAAATCTGTTGAATGTAAATTGTGTTAAAAAAGGGGAACATAACATTATACATAAGCTCAAACATACCTTGGTAAAATAATATGTTATGTATGCCTCAAGCTTGGTCACAAAGCAAAATATTTTAAACTACCATATACATTAAAGAGCTCCAGACAGATGATGGAATCTAATCAAATCAATCAAAACTATGAATCAAAAAGAAGTGCAGAAATTATGAAGAACCCCAATAAAGTATGGAAGGAAAAGAGAAAGGGGGAACCTGTTACCTCAATAACATAATGAATCTATCATAGTCTGAGGGGGAGCTGCTCTAGGAAGAAAATAAAATATCCAACCAGTGATGAATATGAAGCAACATCCCAGGGGGGAGAGCAGTTCATAGATAGTCCCCATGAAAGTAGTCTAAGAAGAGCTCCTTGGAATGAGAGCAGCTATAAGGTCAGGAAGGGAAAGGACAATTTCTCTAACAGAGAACTATAGAGGAAGAAGATTATCTGAAGCATTCAATAGCTGACAGAGTGATGGAATAAGAGAAGGCAGCAAGCAACCATGGTAGTAGAGAGAACACCAGCCATGAACATATAAGCTAAGAAGACATCAACACATTAAGTGATGATGACATTGTGCATCATTCTGCTAGAATGAACAGTGAATCACATTAAGGAGGATGAGTAAGAGAAGTGCCTATCATCATTATGTAATTACATCATTCATCTATGAAAAGTTCCCTTGGAGGAATGCAGTTAAGTAAGTGATAAATCTCTGAGTGAACAGCCCATGAAGATTCCTAGTAAAGAAATTGAAGATGTCTTCCTGAAGATCATTATGTTAGAACAATTGAATTGCATTTAAATCAACAATGATTCTAGAGCAGTCCTAGAAAGGAAAATGCAGTGACATTCTGTTAAACCAAAATGAAAGAATAAGAAAAAGATTAATAATGCCAAGATCAGATTCAGTATGTTGATGATTGTTGTTGAGAACAATGGAGAGCTCAATAGTAGAAATTATGAAGGTTGCCTTAACTTTGGGTTCATGTGTGAGATGAAGAGAAAGTAGTATCAATGTGGGTATTTGGTACAAGCAGCATGCCTATCAGTAGAATATCAAGTGTTATCAGTGGAGCAACAGTATGGTACAGGTCCTCAGGATCAAAGGACTATGGCAAGAGTACATCAAGGTAGTATCCCAGTGTTATCTGCATTTTTTAAAGCATAAAAAGGTCAATAACAGGGCTAAAGGATCATTATTTTGTTTACACTTGAAGTAGTATATTGAGCATTGAAGCAGTATCTATGTCTATATACAATTGCATGCCTTCCTGAAGTCAGTACATATATCTTCAAGGCCTCTTTCTTAAGATTATTCATAAAATGTGTGAAGTCTGGTGGCTGAGATATCAATTAAACAACTTGAAGATGTTTTTGTTGGAAATCATCATGATAGAATTGTTAAAGTATCTTCAGCATAAAGGATTTGCTGGTAATTCACCTTTAAAGAGAGATTGATCATTGACATACATACCCCCTTATGTCATAAAGGAAATTGCATGATTGATAAGTGAGACTAACTAATACACTGAATGTATCTAGCCTCAAGGGTTTGTTTTTGAAAGTATAGTGTGCAAGCAATAAAGTCATTTGATCTCTTAGATTAAATTCTGGTTGATTTATTGTTCACATCAGCAACAAGGACCTTTCAGCTATTAAGTGTAATATCCTTGTTAGCATCCTAGCTCATATCACCACCAACAGGCAGGAAAGGTGTACCACAACAATAAAAGATATATTGACTTCATTACAATTGAATAGATGTTGTATTGCAGAGGTGAATTGCAGAAGAAGACATATTCCATTACAATCTTCCTCAACAGATATGTATTTCTGATGAAGATCATTCTAGAGACTGAAGTAT
Source organism: Pinus albicaulis (assembly GCA_034641835.2). Taxonomy (NCBI): domain Eukaryota; kingdom Viridiplantae; phylum Streptophyta; class Pinopsida; order Pinales; family Pinaceae; genus Pinus; species Pinus albicaulis. The sequence continues at coordinate 196,058 of JAXQQM020088491.1, forward strand.
ATTTGAAGCATTCTCAATATTTTAGCTTTGGTCCAATGATGCTTCTCTGATTATATATGGTTTTTCTATCATCACCTACACACTCTATATAAGTAAAAGGAGTCTATGCTTTGGGATTGTATCAATTTACAGTGTATATTCAAGTTCAATAATCCTCAAAAGTGTTCTCTCAACAACTCTTGTACACTAGTCTGGAGGCCTAAACACAACTCAGAGAAAAGAAATGCAAAGATAGAATCTACACTGAGGATTGTGCAACCCTTTGCCATTGATGTCAAAGGGGGAGGAAAATCAAGTAACAGAAGAAAGGGTCTTCTAAAAGGCAAGCAGAAGAAGACTTGGAAGAAGCATTGGATTATTGGTGGATGTGTTGCCATCAATGCCAAAGGGGGAGACTGTTGGAAATGTTGTCATTGATGGCAAAGGATATGCCAAAAGAGGAGCACCTGAAACAACAACAAGGCAAAGAAAGAAGCAAAGTAGCAGAGAAGCAGAGGCATCAAAGAGAGCATTAGACATGAAGCAGATACAGAGTTAGAGAAGGGCTATTGATTTTGACTTGAAGATCTGGCCAATATAGGAGGCTTGTAAGTGAATGCTTTACATTTGATTTCTTATATATGAATGAGGAGATTGATTCGGATTGTTGTATACATTGATATACCCTGTAATTGGGTTTTAATATGTTCTGGGTGGAATTGAAGAAATTGAGGACTGATGAGGCATAATTAATATCAATATAGTGGTTCAAAGGAAATTGGGGTTTGATTTAGAAATTCTACATATACAGTTGATAAGGTTAGATGAAATTGCATCGATTAATTCCAGTCATCGATCACCAACGGATTGATGACACAATGAAGTTGAATCAACATTCAAAATCTCTGTGTGATTGAGGCATATGATCTGGGATCATTACGGGGTTAAGGCATAAGAGGCGTTTCAAGCAAGCTATTGGGGTTTAAAGTAACTACAATACATTTGAGTTGATTGGGCAGTATTATGGTCAAATAGTGAGTTCGAATCAATACCAAAATGGAGGTGAAATGGTGTTCGAATTATTCAAATGAAGAAATGAGAACAGAGAATCTGGGGTCGAACCATAATTGAGAAGTTTGAAGACTGGTAAGGTTAATAATGGAAGGTTTCGTGTATAAGGCCAACTGATCGATGGCTCAGAGGATTCATAGAGCTATTCGTTCATAAAGGTGGAGCGGAATTGCGAGCCGATGGTGAAGTGAACTTGGGAAATGTTAAAGAGAAAAAGAAAACAATGTTAGCACAGTTCTGAGGTGGAACCATAAGGTATTTGGAACCACAGAGACTGGATGGTTTTATATGTCGTAGGTTTAAATTAAAAGAAATATTGATATCATATATGAGTAGACCATTTACATATATGAAAGAAAGGAATTGGTTCTGAGGTATATGTACTCTTTGATCGAATTCGGTGTGATGAATGGTTGATTTCTGTGGATGAATATATGATAACCCTGTTTGATTGAAGCGATAACATAGGGTTGAATTGATTTGAGAAGTATATTGTACAGAATCTGTGGTGTGAACCTTACAGTGGAGTTGAATGTGAAATGCGGGGTTGTAACTCAAGATGGACAAGGCATAGTTGAATGGATCAGTGAGATTGGAGCCATAACTCTGTTCAGAACCCTATTCAATTAAATATAGAACCTATGGTATAAAGAGTTATACATATATGATAAAGGTGCTAAACAATTGACGGAAACCTGAGATAAACAGAACCTTGACTCGTGGAATCAAGAGCATGAACAGTAAACGTGGGTTCAAGCCACAAAACCGGCAGTATCGCGCTTTGTAAAAGTGGTAAAGAGTTTTTTGTGGAAAAAACGTGATTCCATTAGTTGTTGGACGCGTGTCCATAAGTGGTTTGGAAAAACCATTTATATCGCGCGATTTCAGAAGATTAACTGCCATGCATCTAATTTGTGCGATATTGCGCGATTGTCGCTGGATTGAGGTTTGGGGCGCGATAAGTTATGCGCCGTTAGATGCGAGTGGTACGTTAACTACTGGGGCTCAAATAATTTAATTAAGTAGCTCATTCATATTCAAAGTTTGAATGGGGCGGAATTATATAAATGAAGATTTGTGAGTTGGCTTATTAACGTGTTACAACGATTGAATTGGGGAGTAGATATATGTGTTAATACATATGTTGTATTGGATGTGAGGGTTTAAAGCCACGACCGTGATTATATTGGGGTTAAACAAAAGTCAGGGCTTCGTTATAATATATGTCAATATATTATCGTTGAGATGAAGTATCATAAAGGGTGCGCGTTTAAAGTTTGTATATGTGGGTATGGAGCTGCTGTGGGCCCGGAGAATTCAATTAAATTATAAGTGCTGGTGAGTGTGGAATCAAAGGCTGTAATAAGGGTTCTTAACATTGAATGGGGGATATAATATATTGGATACGAGACAATAGAACCATGAAAATATGTTTGGATGGATGCGAACATATGGTGGAATTATAAACTACTGACACACAGGTATTATTGTGAGTGAGACCGAAGTTATTACCATGGGTTAAGTTGGAATAGTCGAATATTAATTCAACATATTATAAGTTGGGTTTTGATTATGGTTTTAACCATAAGTTTGAAGCTGAGAAGTAGAGTCTTCGCATAAAGAAAAATAATCTGGGTTGTATTGCAAGGTTTCTGTGTTGGCCGAAGATTTAAGTTGAAGATTATGCCAAAGAAAATATTGATTGGGCGCTTCCATAAAATGAACTCTTGATACAGGATTTTAACATAGTGATGGAAAAAGAAAGCTTCAGTATTGATACAGCTGCCAGAGTTAGAACATAATTCAGAAATGCATTTTAGAGCAAGGCTAAAGTGGAACTTGAGAATGGGTTTGGATGGGTGTGCACATGCATAGAAAGCAGGAGAGTGTGTGAATCAAAAAGGTAGTGAACAACAGTAGGTATATGCAGAATAATTACATGACACAGCTATAAAAGATAAACCAAAGAAGCCAAGGGCCGTGTAAAAGGGCTGAGTGAAACTGTTTTATGTAACTGAAAATGTGAATGTAAATGTTTTAATTGATTTCATATTGTTTGTGATGTAAAGGCAAGTCTCTGGTAGGAAAACAAAACTCCACTGTAAAACAGAAATTTGTATAAATTGCTATATTTTTCTGAATGAGCTAGAAAAGGAAATGAGAAGGCAGAAGGCACAGAGTCAGGGCTATTCACTTCGAAGTCCCTGTGGAATACAAACAGTCATGAGACAAACTCTATAAATGATATCACATTGATATGCAAAAAGAGGTTAGAGAATGCAGAAATGAAGCAGTGAGGTAGAGAAGGAGGAGCTGATAGAGAATATGAGAAAATGCAAAGATGATGCAGGGCAGATATGAATATTGGTGCACAGTAGTGAAGATGGTACAGAACGGAGCTGATATCTAGGTAAATGAGCAAGTGTTTTTATGAAAGAGTGAGGAAGTTGGAGCTTCTCTATCAAGTTGTAGCTTGATAGATGTCAGTTGTAGTTGACTGAGGTAGGAGCCTCCTGTAGGTTGTAGCCTATAAAAAATAGAGGAATTTGGTGCTTCCATATCAAGTTGTAGCTTGATAGAAGTTAGTTGTAGTTGGCTGAGGTAGGAGCCTCCGGTAGGTTGGTGCCTGCAGAAAATCGGGCAGTGAGAGGGAGTTGAGAGCTCTTGCATCACAACAATAATAAGATGTGGTTTTCTCCTTATGGGTTTTCACTTATATCCGTTGTCTATGTGCATGATGTTTCGTGTGTTGACATGGTGTATCTAATCTGCTTAATACTTGCTGCTCACATATTTAGATTGCTGTTACATTATCTTAATACTTGCTGCTCACATATTAAGATTGCTCTCATATTAAGTTGAACATGAAATGAAGGTGTAAATAAGTTTTAATGGAAAGTTTTAAAAGTCCATGAATGTGTTAAATTGATTCACCCCCCCCTCTCAATTTAACTAAGGGTTCAACAATTGGAATCTAATTTATGGTTCACTGCATCAGATGTTTTGGGTCCTCTTGTTAGAGTGTTATCATCACCTTCACTTCATGTTGTTCCAGATTTAGAAAATTTCAATTTGATTCAGTTCTATTTTGGAGTTGATTCTCTATTTATAATTTACTTCCAGTTCTAAGAAAAGAGCACTAGATAGGTTTTAGAGGAGAATATAGCCTACTCCAATCTAGGTGTAGTTCTATAGAAGGCCAGTACATTCATATATGCATGCATATTGGGCGCTCTAACCAAATCATTAGAGTTACGATTATTGACAATTGTTAGTGTACAAGATTGGTTTCCTCCTTTATAAAGAGATACAATGTCTCCGTTGTTATTCATTCAGTTGATTAGAGAGCACTGAGTGACTATTGTGCACTTCCTACTTCACCGTGAGCTATACAACCATTATAAGGAAGGATTCTCTATGCACTTCCTACTTAACTGTGATCCATCAGCCATTATCAGGAAGGTTCAATATCGAGAGAATCAACCGGGAAACATATTTCTAGCATAAGAAACTATAATGCAACAAAAAAGCATCAAAGATAATGCACCTTAGGGACAATCTGATGCATACAAGCACGAATGAAGAAGTTGACCCACCCCAAGGACCTAGCTAAGTAGTTCAAGCATCCATTTGGGAAAATACTTATGTAGGTGCCCATTATCTCCTTCTCTTTTATGCTCTTCCTATGCATTCCAGCTTTTGGTATTCCATATTTCACAATATTGCAACAGTTTGTGTCACAATTATATAAATTCACCTCACATACCATTTGACATCATGGTTCCAAAGGTTATTTTTTGTTTGTATTTAGCTTCTTCAGAAAGATCAATATTCAATATTCCAATTTGGTCCCTATACTTTTTATAGAGATGGGATTTTAATGAAGTAATGATGTGAAGCTTTTGAGCTGTTGGATTCTGTGAATCTAGAAATCTAAAGGAGGCCCAAAGCGGACCCACTAACTAGACAAACAAATTTATATGTAAACCAAAGAAGGAAAACAAAAGAGTAAGACAAATTCTAGTAATGGGCACAGAGAAAAGCCCATAAAACAAAAGGACCTTGAAACTTGAAGGAGAAGGCTCAGAAGGACAACCTTGATGAAAAATTCAAATACCCCAGAAATATGACATACCCTCCATGCTTTGCTAAATCCCCTCATATGAGGCAGCCAAATGAAGCATATTTTGGACAACCCAAGTAATCCAAAGAAAACCTGGCCCGCGTTCGAGTGGACCTGTAACTTTGAAGGTTATCTCAACAATCCACCATCAAAAAAATGTGAGTGAAGTATTCTCCTAGATAGTCCAGTGAGTTCTTGACACAAACAAGAGGAATGATTGATTGAAAGGGAGGGATGAAAATCTGGAAAAATAAATGAAGAAAACATTTTAAATTGATGAAAATGCTCAGAATACAAAAAAAACAACAAACAACAGATAGAAAAAATGATACCAATGCAAACCTAGAAGTGTAGATTTAAGAATTAAACATTCCCTCATCATAGAAAAAGAAATGAATATTGGGATTTCACCCTCAAGTGAGATAGTTGTCAATAAAATCCGTCGAGAGGAATAAAGTGACTTCACAAATATGACAAGTCTAATTCTGATAAGGAGTTGTGCCACCATAAGGGTTAGGTTATGTTATTTTATATTCTAGCAGTGATAACCATTTAGTATTCACTAGTGTCAGAAGCTATTGCTTTCCATTAGTCATGGAATAAAATAAAAACAAGAGCCTCTGTCCATGTGATGATGGGGAATTCCAATGAGTGATCTGTAAATGAACTATCTCACTGGATAAATGTGACTTGAGTCCTATTATCGAATCCGAAAACACAACCCTATCCTGGTTGCCAAAAACATGATTGGGGGGGAACACACTTTACAAGCACCTTGGTTCAAGAACAACTGCTCAAATTTGCAACAACTTCATTAGAAACAGGGGTGGAATACAAACAAAATCTCCTCTAAAACTAAATTAATCACACAGAATGAGAATTCAATAAGCATCAATCAACATAATTCAATACATAGGAAATAAGGAGAAAATATGTGGACCAAGTGCCCAAGATTTTATTCATTATCAAGATTTCTAGAAATTACAAGCTTAGATGAAATCTAAAGAGGTCTAACCCTTAATACACTCATTTCTCAACCATTTAAATGATCCCTTTGTCCCCCTAGAGGTTAGAAATTCATGTTTCCAGGTCTAAAGATCCCTTTTCTCTGCACGTTTCCAACTAGAACATGTGTCATGATTCCCATGGCTATGCTCTTAGGAATTTTTAGGGATAGTCTAAAGACTGTAGAACACTAATGTGTGAACACATGCATTGAATGATCTTTGCCAAGTATTCATGTTGGCCTAGTACAAATGAAACTATCTCTCAACTGCCTTGATCACTTGTTGTTTTCTCAAAGTTTGCGTGAATCTGGAAATGAGTTAAGGGTGTGCCTTGATTTGCATGAGAGCACCCTTCTCCTTGTCAGAATTAAAAAACTAATTGGAAATGTATACATGAATGCATTAAGATTGAAAAGAGGAAATTCTCTAAATACCATGTACTCACAATTGTTGTAAACTTAATCGATTAATAGAGATAGAAGGCATTTTGTGCTTTGCATGTTGGAAAATAAAGGAAAAGGAACTTTTGGTTTATTTTGGAGACACCACTTCCACCGTGGAAATATTATATTCTTTCCCCAATAAAGTTGTACTTTCCATTGAAAAAAATCCTTAAAATTGAAAGTTTAAATGTTGCTAGGCATAGTTTGAAAGCGGGTCCAAAAGACGTGCTAAGGAGTGTGCCCTCTAGCTGGAAGCAGCTTCTATAAATTGGTATTTGTAACTCTTTAGTGATACACCCTCATGCATTGTCTAAGTAGAATGTAGGTGCTCCCATGAAGTTCTTTCATATCTGTGTCCTCAATGTGTCTAAAAGAGGTACAGAGCATCACCCTTCTCATTTTTTATAAAACTACCCCTCTTTTGATACACTTAGACATCTTCAGAATAAAATATAATTGATCCTATAAATTGATGTAAACCCTCTGCCCTTAATGGTTATAAATGAGATGCATAGCAATATCCTTCTTGTTGTTAATAAAACTGCCCTATGATTTTATTTTTTCTCTCAGAATAGGTCCATATTCTGCATATTGTTTTAAGGTTGTATATGCTTTTAGGATTAACAGATCAATGTATTTTTGTAAGATATGGTTTGAACATTTAACATCCCATGTGTAAATCTAGAATGATTTGGTGAAAGAAAAATAACCAATAAGAATGACCTCGGATCTTCTGTGTTCTATTACTTTGTGAAATATTTGTTGTCCTAATTCACTTTGTTTTATGAGCATTGGAAGTGTCTGGAAATAAATAAGAAAATGTTCTAATATATACCCGTTGGTTGTGCAGTTATTATCTTCATTTGGTGCGAAGTTAGATTCCGCAGAAGAGTTAAAAGATGATAGTAGTGGAGGAAACGATGTTATTCATGATTTTGTAGCACCTCATAAATTTAAGGGTGACTTTAGCGATGGGGGAGCCACAATATCTATGGAAGAGATGATGGTATGTTCAATTTCCCAAGAATTCCCACTCATAAAATCATCTAGATTGATTCCCAAGATAACACTGAGCTAAATATGTGATATTGTGACTCTTGAATTTTTTTTATGAGATGATGTTTTGCGCTCCTTCCTCCTTACTACTTATCCACATATATTTTGAATTTTGTATCCATTTTGATTTTACTCTTGTTTTCATCATCAGTAGATGCTATTGTTTCCAATGAAATATATTTCTTCAAACTTTTGTTGTTTAAGACGAGTGGTGAGCCTTGGTATTGCACCAAGTGTGATGAAACTCCCAGGGGCTACCCTACTTTACTTTATCAACCCGGGGTTCATACAAACTTGGAGGTGACTGTGCTATATACATAACAGATTCATTCTACTCATGTCATCATCTTACGCTCTACGAAAGGGTGATACTTCTAAGGTTTCTCGGTGAAGTCTGTCACACTTCAACTAAACTAAACTAAAATGTATAAATGAAATGACAGAAAGGAAACTAAATTAGGTTGTTGGAAAGGAAATGACAGGAAGGAAAGTAAAATAAATTTCTAAAAGGAAATAACTAATTTAAATTTCTGAAAATAAATGACAAAGGAAACTAATTTTAACCACACTTAACTGGCCAAATGGCTAAACGCACTCTACTTATCCTATGATCTATCTACCATGATTATAACCATGCAACTATTCATGATCTAACTAAACTTAAAAAAGTGTTGCTTGCAGTTTGGAGGAAAATGGGCTAAAGATGTTAATGGAAGGCTTAACACATGTGACAAGGCTTGGAGGTGGAAAGAGGGGTTTAGACTTCATTAAAAATTATGATATCACAAATATGATTTGGAGTGGGAGGCTTGAAATATGCGATGACAGAGTTAAAATTGGCAAATAGAAATGTGATATGAAATGTGCAAAATTGCAATTCGCAATATCGCAAAGTTGGAGGAGAAGCAATAGTTCAGTCGGGAGGAAAGTGCAAAGTACGAAATTGTGATGGGTGACATGGAAGCAGAGTATGGTAAGAATATCGCAATCGCCGTCAGGAGTGCAAAGTGTTAATGGAGATAAAATGGAAAGAGCGAATTGTGATATGCGATATGAAAAATCGGTTCGAGAGACGGATGGAATAATAATATCACAATCGGTATCGGGAGTGGAAATTATTAACGGGAAACAAATGAAAATGAGATTTGTGATTGCGGTACGTCTTAAAGGAAAGAGGATCAGGGTTTAATGTTTTATGAGGTTTTTGATAATAAGTGGAAAGGGTAAGGTGTGAAAGGATATCACAATCGGGGTTTGGAAGAAGAAAGTGTTAACGAGAATCACATGGAAGTTTGATTTGCGATTTACGAATGGGAATTGCGGTAAGTTCGAAGGAATGGGGAAAGGTTGATTTCCAAAGATTTTTTGAATATTTTTGTAATGATCGGTAAAGGTAAGGTGAAAGGGAAAATTGCAAAGATGTTGATGAATGACAAAGGAAGGGGAGAAGAGATCTTGCGAGATGCGAAGTGCGATAGTAGAAATGTCGAGGAAGAAAGGGCGAAGGCCAAAATTTCAGCGTTTTGAAGTGTTTTGGGAGCGAAAGTTGCAAATAAGAGGAAAAGAAGGGAAATGGAGGCGCAACAACAGTTCTTAGGCGTGAAAACAGAGCTGGAAAATGAAGCGAGATGCCTTGATGAACTTCTCTGGGACTGTTGATACTTATTCCCGCAAACAAACTTGTGGATTTATGCACGGAAAAATAGAAAAAATGTGTGATAACACAATGGAAGAAAGATTGAAATTTTTATTGCACTCTACTCTAATCTGAGAAGCAGTGAATCATAAATAAAAACTTTTTTGGTATGCGGGAAGGTCTACATTCCTCGAGCTCTATCGACGGAGATGAGAGTTGAAGGCTTCCTCACGATTTTATGGAGTTCATCAACTATTCTACAACGCAAATAAGAAGATTAAATATAGAGCAGAAAACTATAACAATAATGAAAATATCATAAATAAAACTAGCTAAATGACAGAAAGAAAAAAATGAAAACAGTAGAGAAGATGAGGCACATGGGTTGGGCCCTAACCCACTAGCCTCGCTTCCTAAAACTAGATCAGTAAAATAACATCTGACTTCTCATTGCATTACAAAAATACAGACTTATTACATCCTGAAGGTATTAAATAGAAAAATCATAATAGAATGGAAAAGAATGGCATGGGATGGAATGGAATGGAAATGGAATAGACAGGCATCGAATGGACCAGAAATCAACCAAAATAGACCTTAATTAGCTCTTGATCAACTTTATTTATCCTCAAGGGTAGCTACCAACAACTCCCTATAAAATATTGATTGAGTCCACTTTTCCTCCAGGTAAACCATAGATTGAGTGCACTTCATCTTCAATTTGCTTGGCTGCCTTTGATAGTCAAGGAGGGTGGACAACCCCCTTGAATCTCTCCAATATTTCTCAATAATTTCGTGATATTGTGCTCATTGGTTTTTCAATATTGATCTTCCGGTGGCGGTGTTGGCCAACCTGTAAATATAAGTTCCAATTTTGACAGTGATGGTAGTCTTGTAAATATGTACAAACTTTGCTTTCTGCAAGTTATTTTCCCATATTTTGTAAAAAAAAAAAAAGAGGGTAAAAAGTCCTAAAAGAAAAATCAAAGGACTTAGAAAAAATAATATACCCTAAAAGAAAAAAGATGAATAAAACATGAAAGTGTGTAAGTATAAATGCCACTAATCTTGACTTGTCATCTTTCAATTTCAAATGTTGTAAATAGAGAATAAAGAATTGTCATACAGTTTAATCATGACAATTCAGTAGTTAAGTAGAGAATAAAAGAATCCAACAGTTTAATCTAGATTCTTGCATACAATAAGTGTAGAATTAGATAGTTTACTGCTTTCAAAAAAGAATAAAAAGTTGTAAGGTTGCTAGTTCAAATACACCTGATTAAAATAGAAGGAAAAAATGTTAGAAGATAATGACCGGGTAGGTAGAAAAAGGTGGAAACATCATTGTAAATATATTTCACCAGGCTATAAATAACTAATTTCCCCTTCCCATAGCAATTTGATATTCTAAACTATTAGTCAAAGCGGCTCAAGGCATTTCCTTGACTTCTGTTGGGACCGAACCCAAGACTCAATGACTGACTAGTTGAAAATGTTAAGTTTCTATATTAATCCCGTAAATTTTCATCATTTACCCCTCCATGCATTCATCACCATTTTACTTCGTAAGTAAGAACTCTTTTCTTGCTTAAATGTTACATAAAGACCCATTTAATTCTTCCCCCATTTTACAAAGCATAAAACCCTCAAAAAACATGATATACTAAGTAAAAGTGAATGAATTATAAAAATAAAGCTTTACTCCAATTTTCACTTTCCTTTGTTTTATTTATGATATTTTGAGTATTCATTGTCCCTTTTCATATTAACACTTAACCTATTTTATTAACTCCCTATCAAATATCCTAGTCCTATTAATATAACTTCTTTTTTATCCCAAGAAAACCCCCCTTATTATCTGCTTTTGTGTCAAAGATATTAATCACATGTTGAAATAACATCCCGAAATTACCACTTTGACACAAAACTATCTATAAAAATATACCCCTTTCCCCTATGGTTTTTAGACTCCTCCGCAGTCTAAAACTATATAATAATACAAAAAGGCGCATTTTATTTACATTTTGTGTATTTAAAATAACGCACAAAAAATACTTACATCATTGTACCCTTCCCCGATTACCCTTAACCCAAGGTTAAAAAGCCTAAGCTTATTTTTGCCTTAAGCCTTTTCCCCTTCATAATATGTGAAACCTCATATTTCATAAAAATTTTGAACCTTGGTTAAACCTTTATTTAAACCGCCTCATTCTATATATAAACTCATTTTATATATTTAAAACCCATTATCCATTCCATTTTCGCAGCGTCGGGTTCAACCTCAACCATCTGATCATCCCTATCAAAATCAACATATGATATTGAACTCAGGTCCCACTTTCCATTGCTTCATGCCCTACATGTCCTCGATATTGCATTTGTCTCACACCATAGATCTTAAACTTTCAAGATCAACGGCGCACTGTAAAAGCCCGGCCCCACCTTACTGTTTCCCCACAGCTTCCCAAGAAATCTTGACCATTCGCATCGTGTGATCAAATCCAACGGCGCGTATTCAATATCGCATAACAAAAGTGATCGGGCACAGTGTGTAAAAAATAATGCGATAAAAGTTGTTTCGTGAAACCACCACCTGCTACGTGTCTCATTTATACTGGATCACATTCCAAAAGTGAAAAAACATTTACCACCCAGGAGCAATGCGATAACCACTAATGGTTTCGCCTTCAATGCGAAAACCACTCCCGCCATTTCAACTTGACCTGTAATTAATACTTCACATATCCATAAAACCTACAGTTTTAACCTTAGTTTTTCATTCTTTTGCATACCTTTGCGCCTTTGCCCTCTGAGAAATCATTCACAGACACTATTGCAGAGCTATTTTCGAACCAATTTGTCGTTCTAAAACCATTTCCCCTCTAAAATTCACCGCCAAATACTCTCAGTGCCTTCTACCAAGCAAATGCGACCAGTTTGAAGACTAGTATAAACCTGGAAACCCTCTTCGACCACAACCCTACCTCTTCAAGGTACTTTTCAGTAATCCGACCTGCAAAATCTTAATTTCAAAGAACAAAATTAAAACACTTTGAAAATATAAACCATTTGAAAGTATTCAAACCCTGAAGAAACAGGGGAAACCCTGTCAAAATTTTCTCAGAATTTGCCACTTCCGCCTGAAGAGTTTTTGACCATCCAAAAGCTATTTCTACGGTTAAAATCCATTTGAATCACTAAAAAAACCATTAAAATCCCTTTCCAGTCTTCTGCACATTGTAAGTCTGCATTTTCCTCCTAAAACCCTCGCCCAAATTCTGAATTCTTCCCAAAGCAGCTCAATTAGCCTTCTATTTCCCAAAAGAAACTAAGCAAACAGTCTAATCTTGTTCAGTTTTATTCAGAATGACAAAAAAGCAAGTCACTCCTAGGACTGGAGGTCCCAAACCTCAGAATCCTGCCTCCAGCAAGCTTCCAAACCCTAAACCTTCTAAAATCGATAAACCTACTCCTGCCCTAACTGCAAATTCCACTGAAGTAGTCAGACCTTTGCAGCCACCTATCTCCTCTGAAGAGAACAGTCCCTTGATTGATTTACACTATAGAATTGCTGATGCTACCTTAGAGTTCGATCTACTTGAAGTACATAACTCGTGTCATGAAAAATTTGAGAAGAAAGTGGAAAATGATATACATGTATGGGACTCCAACTTGCCTAAATACGTGGTTCCCATTACCCATCATGCTCAAGATTTCATTAGGTTGTGTCAGTTACACTATATCCCTGACCAGATATACATGGCGAACAAAAATAATGAGGTAATGTTTTACATAACTACTAAAGCCATCAATGATATGCTCCAACTAAGCCATGATCCACGAGCAGTATCATTGTCCATTGAAGATTTGACTCAGATGTATTTAGACTTGGATTTCTCTAGGAAGTTTATGATCCTCCAAAACTTCATGCCTAATCATGTTAACGTTCCTAAGGTAAATCCACCTTATGATACTTTTGATTTCCCTGAGGGCTCAAGACAAATCATTTCAATGCTTTCATTCATACTAGGCTATGCTAATGATGAGTTTACAGATGCCTCCATTCTAGGTTTCCTCTCTACCTTGTCTCCAGGAGAACATCCAGAACTAGTTTTCAACTTTGCCAAATTCATTGCTGATAATATGCATTATCAGTTGATTAAATTACCTGATGAAGGAGTATTCAGATATTCATCATATATGTTACATCTCTTCCTATTTTTTCAAGCAAACAATTTCCTAGTTGCATTACAAAACATGGATGTGGAAGGGAAACCTCTTTCAGTGATATTCTGGACTTCTCTACTCAGGAAAAACTGCAGTGAATACAGCTACAAGGACTTCAATGATTTGTTTATTAAACCCGCCATTAGTTTGTTGAACAAAGCAGAGCCACCAAGGATTAATGAAGACATCAAAAGAATTTTACAGTTGTTTGAAAACTGTAAGGTAGGAGACTGGTATTTGTACGAGAATCATACAGAAATCAGAGTGTATGGTGCACTCCTGGCTCCTTACAAATTACCCAAGTTTCTAACTACCAGGATTTTTGCTTTGGAGTACTTAAGACAGATATTGAATGTAGATGCAGTGAATTTCATAAACTCCAAAAAGAAAGCACAGTTAAAGCTAAAAAGTCAAATTGGCCCCTTCATAGTCAATAGCAGAGATGCTTTGAGAGACATAGTCAGCGAATTATCAGAATTTAAATTCCAAGAAAGCTTTTACTGGAATTATGACCCTCAAGGTGTTATAAGTAACCTCAGGGTCAAGTGTAAGTTAACCCCATTCCTCCATGATTCAAAGCCACAAATTGAAAAGTATGCTAACCAAGTTGAATGGGTTGCAAACACATTGATTGATGATATTCAGGAGATGCAAACAGATAACATGCAGGAAAAACAAATGGATAATACACAGGTGATTACAGTTGGCAAACAAGAAGAACTGTCCAATAAAAGACCCAGAAAAGAAGAAGGCTATTTAGCAGAAACCATTATAGAAAATAAATTTAAGACAATTTGCAGCAAGAAGGCCAGAATGATTACTGAAGTAGAAGAAAAGGCCATACAGATAGATGACAATGAAGATCAATCAAACAACAATGATCAATAAACAGATGATGAGGCCACAATAATTGTCAATGAAACACTTAAAGAAATTCAGAATGAGCAGGTACTATCACAGGGAAAAGGCAAAGAAATGGTTGAAACACAGATGAATACAGAAGCTTCCTCCTCTTCTAGAGCAGTAGAAGAAACTGATTCTGACATCCAGAAAAAGTTCAAGCAGATTAGAGAAAAGGATGAGGAAATTAAGAATGAGGTCTATTCTAAACTCCTTAAAGAAAAACCAGGAGACAAAGACAGACTTGTGACAGCTTTTGATTATTCAACAAATAAAATGATTATGTCTTTTCTCCAACCAATGGTTACAAACCCAAAGTCAGCTACAGATTACAGGAAAACAGAGTTTGAAGTAAATGCTTATATTATACATGAACTTGACCAAATAGAGTTTCATAGAAGATCTTCAGAAATGTTGTATTCAAAGGTAGTCAACAAAACCATGAATGCTACCATGCTTCAAAAAACAGTATCTAATTTACAAACTCAAATGAAATTAGATAAAACATCTCTTCATGCTAAGGATTTGAGGATCAAATCCTTAGAAGACTTGGTGATAGAAATTGTAGTGGATCCCTCCAATATTGAAGTTGCTAAAAGTCTCATAAGGCAAAAGAATGAAGATATTGCTGCCTTGAGAAAGCAACTTAAACTTCCACAGAGTGAGCACCCACAGGGTAAAGAAATTCTTCAAGAGAAAACAAAGAAAGATAAACTAATGCAGCTAGTTTTAAAGATGACAGCTCAGATCAAAGAAATGGAGAATCAAACAAAAATTCTAATGAAGGAAAATGAAACATTGAAAAAAGCACAGGAAGTCTCCATTCCTACAGTCATTCCAACTGTCAGTATTGTTGTTCGTTCTACATTGGCAGAACATTTAGCACCAAAAGGAATATTGGCAACTGCAGTGTCAATTACATCTAGAGATATTTCTGCCACTTCATCATCTACATCACGAGTAAATCAAATAGGTTAAACATCTGACATAGTCAAGGCTATGGAAGACATGTCCCTAAAGAATAAAGAAATAATCAACTTGAAAAGCACCATTCAAACTCTTGAAACATCAAATAGAGATGCATTGATTACATCCAAGGGACATGAGCAGAGAGCCAACAGATTGCAGGAGCAGATAAAGATTCTACAACACTAGGTCAATCTCAGTGAACAGGTATCATATATCAAAAACTATCTTTGGAACAACATAATTCAAGGCATATATCTACAGTGGCCTTCAATCCAAATCATTTATGAACAGAAGGATTTACTCAAGGCAGCACAAATTGAAATTTAGAAAACCAAAGAAGAACTGGCTAACAAACCTTCTCAAGCTTTGAAACTTATTACATTTTTGAACAACAAAAACAAAGAAGAGCTTGAAGAGCAGAAAATCCAGGATAGGACTGAAAGCATAATAAAAATCAAGAAAGTCCTGAATAAAAGGAATATGATGAACAATTTGGAGGACAAATGTAAAGACATGAACCTATCAATTACAAGGTTTTGGGCCAAATACACTATACTGACACAAGCAGGGCTTCCAGACATTCATGCCTTAAATGAAAAGTTAATGGCATAGAAGGATTATGATAAGAAAATCAGGGCTTATGCCAAAGAGAAGGTCAGTAAACCTTTACCACAAGGATCCCCAACTGGAAAAGTTATTTTGGAATATTTTGAGAACTTGTTATTTCTACAAAATGAAATTAAACACATCTTCATTGTCAAGCCCAAATTTTCTAAGTATACAGAGACAAATGATAGCTACAGGAAATTGAAGAAAATCAGAATTCCCAGTGCAGAACAATGGCAGGAATTCACTGATTTGATATAAAGGTTTGCAAATAGAGTAGAAAATTACATGAAAAGCAGAATATGACTATTGCCTAAAGGGTAAGATTTGCAGTTAAAGTATATTAGGGTAATGATCAGAGTCAAAGAGTATTAGTCAAAACTCTTTTTTACAACAGATTATTCCTTATTTTACAATAGTAAAGCAGTAAGCAAACAATGTAAAGAGTATCAGAGATAAATCACAGGTTAAAGAATGTGAATTGGAAAGAGTGTCTTCCAAGTTATCTTCTAACAGATATTGTTTCCAAGTACCAGCAAACAACTACAACAAAGCAATAAGTTAAGATAATTAGTCCTATTTTTTATTGATAAGAGGACAGCTTGCCAGTTTGTTTTGCAGCTATCCCTCTTTCTATGTAATAACCTTTATTTTTTCCTAGAGATATTCTCATATCTCTTAGATATTTTGTAAACAATCGATTTGTATAAATACTTCTCTTTTTGAAGTATTAAGTGTGGAATAAAATTTGTCAAGACTACTATAGACATTTTTGCTGAATACATTGGAGTTTGTGTGAGTCGATTTGTAAAGCAGCGGACTGGAACTAAAGTCAAACAGACATCATAACTCAAGATTCTTGTACTGATCAAATAAGTCAAGTATTTTCTTGTTTTGAGTGTTTATCTTTCTAAAGTTCCATACATACATTTTAATGTTTTCTATCTTGAATGATTGACTAGGAGGATTTATACCGGATTAGAGTCAAAAGCTTCCTGTTTTTTACTAGTTAATTATTGAATTTTTTTTTTCTGCCGATAACCGGACTTAAGAATTCTTAAATGCTCTTAGTCCATGTTTGACCCCTTTCTTTCATCTTCATTTCTATAACTTAAGGATCCTTAACTTCCCTTTTTTTTAGATCTTGGCATTTCATCAAAAAGCCTATTTCCAAACCCTTTGAAGATCATCCACCCTGCCCTTAGTACATTTGCTCTATTGACCTTATTTCCCAGCTCTTCTCGCCAAGAAGTTGACTCCATAGCCCAATGGTCTGGTAGATCCCTCTGTGGTTTACCTTGAAGTACCTTTTATTCCCACCAAACATTCAAAATAAACCAATTGTCCAATCATACCTAGCCTAAAATACTATAACAAAAATCAAGCTAGATCTTGAGGAGAGATCCCTCTCTGGAATTTAGGAAGGCTAGATCCTAGATTTAAAAAGAGTTCCTTGGTTACCCCTAGTTTTCTTCAACTATAAATCAAAAATCCCATGACCTACGAATTACTAGGGTGATAAGAGCGGGGAACAAGTCCCTAAATTATCTCCTTATCCAAATCTACATAATCTGTCCAATATTCTCATAATATTCTACAAAAATAACAAATATTAGGGACAAATATGCAATTACCTTTAAACCTTCCTAAGAACATATTAAAGCATAAGAAAACATTATTAAGTACAGAAGCAGAGATTTAATATATCTTTTATGTGCATAAGGAGGGTTATATGGGTCTAAGAAAGGTTAGATGGGCCTTATTTTATGTCTAATTTGGAGGCTCATAAACGAGGTTCAAAATTGAGACATTTTGTTTTAATTACTGTTGAAACTTGAAACTATTTAACAAAAGCAGAATTGAGAAGATAATGACATAAAGGCATGCATTCATCAGAGGCTAGATCACATTAAGTCCTTGCATCATGACATGCATTTATTGGAGGTTGGAGCACATCAATCCTTGCATCATAAAGATCCAACCATTTTTTAAGTAGGAATACTTGACCACATTAGTTTTCACTTTTCCCCTTTCAACTTGCATTTCACATAGCATTTTTATATTTTCAGTTAGTTAGTGAAAAATTTCTTTGTCCTGAAAATGTATGAGAATCTACTGTATGATCATTAGTTATATTTGATCTAAATGATCACCATTTAGCTAATTGACATTTTTATAACCATGTAACTCTCAACTTAAGGCAAGTTATATGACAATTAACTAGTCAAATATGTGTTAGATTTCGTTGTCTCACCCTTAGAGACAAGGCGTTGATGAGATGTAGACAATGTATCTCAATGTATTGTGCTTCAGGGTTTCCTTCTCGCAAATAAATTTGCTTGGCATCCAACAGTTGAAGAGATGATTTATGTTCTTTATGTCAGTGTGTATTGGCATTTCAATGCAGGTTTCTTACTACTAGATCAAGTTGGGAATGATAAATTGGACGTTTGTCTTATGATGATACATGCTAATGTGTTAAGATGTTCTTACACATTAATTGCCATTTTTTATTAACATCAACTAGTTGTGTTATTTTAAAACCAGATTCTGATCTTATTGATATTATAAGACAATTTATATCACATAGGGAAAAGACAGTACTTGTTTCCATGAGACATAATATGGCCAAGAACTGTATTCTGTAATGATATAAATGGATGGAACCGTTTTCTGTTAACAAGTTATTTTATATGGAAGAACACAATCTGCATGTAATGCAAATTTTTTATTTTTTAATGAACAATAATCATAATTTCTTCTTCCACGGGAATATATTTGAATGAAAGAATAATTATACCATGTTTATATTTGTCTCTTATATATATTTGAAGTGATAAATATTTCTCTTGATCTAGGGTGATTCTATTCATTTAATTTGCAGTAGAGATTAAGTGTGGCATAATTTGTTAGTACATTTTGTGTCTTGCAGGACCACTTGAAAAATATGTTAACAGCTGACCATGTGGTGGATTGGATCATACCTGGGCTACAACTTCCTCAATATGCACATGCTTTTAGATAAAATGCAGTAAATGACCTGAATTTTCCTGCACTTATTGAGGATCACAACCAAACACTATTATATTATTTACAAGTCTAAAGCAATCTTCATTGTAAGAAGATTACATATGCTATAGTGAGGCAAATGTTTGGTTATGGTGTTGTTCCAAGCTCTCCAGAAAATCTGAAGTGTGTATCTTAAAGTTGTGGCATGATTCAGTTTCACTGGGACCCCCATCATTTGTCAGATATCATCCACCCCATAAGTATCTAATAGACAAGCGCATTGATAATGCATCTTCTTGGATGTCAATAGGTGACTCGAAAGAAAATTCCTTTCTAGATAAGGATGAGTCATCAAGGAAAATTTATGGTTATATAATTCAATCATGGGGTGATCATGGTCCATCATAATGGATACAAATCCATACTTTTCACCATTCTGATATACCTTCTTCAAATGACCAATGTGCTATGATGTTTATAGCTGGAAGAGCACAACCAACTAAATATTTCTTTGCATCTAGAAAAGCTTCCAATGCAAAGTTACATGGAATAAAAGTTATTAGAAGGTAGAAAGGTTGGGGATGGATGCACTTGGCCAATTGTCTCATACTCATTTTAGGTATAATCTCAAGACAATATTTTCTTTAGAATTATTTTGGCTTCCTGGACCTTGTTCAGAGCTATGGTTTTGGGCCCAACACATACAAGACTTATGGAAGCTCAAGATAGACAGTATATTCTTTGGAAAATGGAAGGCTAGAACTTTTCAACATTTTTTTATTCCTATCTTTTAATGCAATAAAAATATGGGATCTATCATGGAAACTATATGGCAATACATTTTCATCAAATCCATCTTTTCCATCCAGGAGGGAACTTGTAGCAGAGATCAAAAGTTGTAATGATACTGATGAACATTCAAGGACAACTGAGAGGCTGAAGATTTAGTGATAAGGGCTATTTATAATGAATATTACTTTTAGTCTAAGGTCTCATCACAAACTCAGAGGGGCTCCTTGAATTTGAGGATGATGCAATGTACTACTTCACCCTAGGAAAGTAGAAACCAAAATATTGAAGGTTCTATGAATTCTTTTCTTCTGAATATTCGATTAGCAGATGTTGGAGATACTAGAACTGTTGTAGATACATATGCATATTTGAGAAGTAAATATGTTATGCAAGGGAAATGAATGAAAAGGATTGCAACATGTGGAACAATATATGATAGAGAACATTTAAACTCGTATATTTTGAGCACAAAATGTAAAATACGTAGCTATTCTTCTCCAAATGGAAGGTTTAATAAGTCCACTGAAATTTCAGCTAACACTATGGACATGGTTGATCACAGGAATATTGGGTTCTTCGCAATGCATGGAAGAAATTGATACATGTATGTAATTATTATATCTCAATGATTGTTTAGAGGTAAAATTGAGTTTTTATTCTTATTTTAATATAAGTTTGTATACTACATCCATTTTATAACAAAGAAATTATTTGGCTTAAAAAAGAAACCATGTTCAAGTTATATTAGCAAAAAGAAATCTATTAAATATTTGGCTCTATTATCTACAAGTGCAATTATGAGGGATGAAATGCTAGATTTGATCATTGGCATTATATATCATATTGGAAATTGAAGTTTGAGAAACATTGTTGTCGTGATTGTCAAAATGTTCTTTGTGTTAACCATACATGAATTTATCCTCATGGTCCTCTAGGACGGTGTGGTCTAGAGACAAATGGTGTTTGTCAAGCTTGCTTCCACTGCTTGCCTTTAGAGGTACAGAAAAAACTTGGACATATTAATAAAATTTGTGTGGGACCTTATGAATCTGGTGATTCTTTGTCACATGAGAAGAAAAGGAAACATCCAATTTTGAAAAATGCATTAAGTCACTCTAGGAATAAATTTGTTAACTTTTCTAGCATGAACATCATACATGAATCTTAGAATGAACACCATTGGAGTCACAACATTGCAAAAGATCCATATCCCCCAAAATTAGACTTGGAATATTCTTGTGACTCAACCAGTAGTTCTCTATCAGATTAAATCTAATCTTCTTCTTCTCTATAATCGTTGTGCTAGAAAGCGATCTCCTTTTCTTTGATTTAAACCTTTTGTTTTATATGAACTTTGCATCAAATATTATTTTATTTCATAGAAGGAGGATTTTAAAAACATTATAACAAGATGGAAATTACAAGAATATACCATGTATAATTAATATATTTTCTCCCTCTATCAATTCAGGTCAGGAGAGGCAACATGTCTAATTGATTACCACAATTAATTCCTAGCCACAAACATGTCTTTAACAACAATTTTTTGTTCAATAGAAAATGCTTCCTTTAATTATAAATAAAACCACAAATGCATATCAGTATCTGTTTCCAAAAAAATTGGGTTGTAATATTAACTAGCCCTTAAGGCTTGAATAATCCCTATATAAAAAAAAATATGCTTTGAGTTTCCACTTAATATTTTAGTGTTGCAGTGGCTTCTTGACCTCAAAAATAACTAGAGCCAAAGTAGCACCTTTATCATCTTTTCTAAGGCCAACTAAGCTAAAACTCTTGATTATCTCTTACCATATGACTAGCCTTGTATCTACACTAACCACCACTCCAAGGGGTATGCTTTGAAGGAATTGAAGGCACTGGAGATGGAGAGGTAAATTCTTGACTTATGGTTCGAGGGGTTCCATCCCAATAGTCCAAGTGTTGTCATAGGTGAGAACAATCCAACTTGACTCTCTGGATTTGAATTGTGATTTGGAGAAAAGGATCATTATACCAAACCAGCTTGATAGAGAAAGAAGAAATATATATGTAAGGGATTTATTAAAAATTGTATACATATTTTTTGTTATTTATAAATGAGGTTCCAACTCTAACAAGTTTCCATGTAGTTTAGAACTTGATACAGAAAGTTTGTTTATTATCCATAAGGGAATCCTTCTTGGAAATGGGATTTTGGGAAAATATGGCCAAAAAAGGTCCAACCTAGTGTCGTGCAGACCCCCCCACCTAAAACTGGTTACAACCCTAACCCCCCTCCAAAATCCTCATTCCCGCTCCCGCTTACCGCTCCATTCCCGCACCTTCAGCCTGCACTCACACGTCAATTATTTTCGCCAACCATGTGCCTCCACATAATTCCCTACATCCATGTCAACTACCGACTCCAAGTCATATATCCATTTCATCCCACTCCCACCAAATCAAAAATGAACGTTGGCAATTAAAGTGAACACCGAGTTGGAAAATGGTCAGTTAAAGGTATATTTTTTCCTTATACAACACAGTAATTTCGAGCATGGTTTACAAACAAATGAGAGCTAATTTCTCAAAACCAAAAGATTTTTTTGTCTATAACGGACCCATTTAAAAAAACCACTCAGTTTTCTAACATCTATTATGGTTTGGGAGATTCGAATGAATCTTTGAAGGCATAGTTTCTTGATTTTTTTTGTTTTAGCCACTCTTTTAACATTCGGTTTCCGAATAGGTGGAAATACATTTTAAAAAATTTTAAGATTTTTTTTTGGTAACATACTCATATACAAAAACCTCTCCCATTTTTGTCACAAATATCATGGATTTAGATATTCAAAGGGATCACTAGACCCTATTTTTCAGAATTTCATGAGGAAAAATATCATGGAAAGTTAGTGACTTGGATGCCACCTCATCAAATTAAACTTGCTATCAAATTTTAATTTATCTTCCTTAACACTAGAAATCCTCAAAGATAGTGCCAGGAAGCTTCAACAATTTATATGTCCTATATTTTGTTCTATTTTTACAAACAATTTATGATATTTTGTAAAAGATCTTGAGGTTTTCACTCAAGATATTTTTTGATAATTTTGTATAAATACTTCATAATTTGAAGTAATAGTGATTGGGGCTTGTATGAAGAAATATACTTATGATGTAAATTTGTTCCTTAAGCTCAAGTGGAAAAATTTTCAGTAATCCTATGTCAGACTTATTTGTGAATTTATTTTCTCTTGTTAATGTGTTCTTCTCTATCAATTCATATGTTTCTCTTATCTATGTTGTTCAAAGAAAAATGATAATTTGAATTTGCTTAAGTACACTCAGTTATGTCTTCTTAACAAACTTAATATTTTCAACTGAAATTAAACACTAGAATTATTAATTTCTCTATGTTTAACGGATCCTTAAAATTTCCATCTTTACCATCTCATAAAGCTCATAAGATCTAATAAGTGTGCCTATTAAAATTATCTGTCATTATTGTAATTCATCAACTTGAAACTTAATTGACTCTATTTCCCAATGGATTTCCCTTGTTGTTCCAACCAAACTCTGAATTTCACATCTAGCCTAAAATCCTACAAAGAAAACAAAGCTAAATCTAACAAAAATATCCCTCTCTATGTTTAGAAGGCCTAGCTTCTAAACTTAAATGTGATTATGTGGTTACCTCTAGGTTTCTTTCACAACCTTAAGAAATTACGGAGTGATAACATTCTTGCGACCATACTAGGGAAGAAAGGTTTCATTTTCCTTGGAAAAGACTATTAAGTTTAGATTTGACTGTTGATTGTGGACAATAGTCAGGCACATAAAGGTTTAATCCTTCACCTGATGACTCAATGTTCCATAATCCAGAGCTAAAAGCTTTCATGGCGACTCCATTATAAAAGAATACAGATTGTAGAACACTCACGATGAATCCACTATGTGAAGGTGTGTAATTTCATCAATTATTGTTGATTATTTTCAAGATGAGTGCAAGAATAGAATGCAGGTATGTTCCTATGGAAAGATCTAGTATCCCCGACTTTCCGCATCACATGCCTTGAATATATTAGAATCATATTTGCCAGAGTTAAAAGATGAGAAAGGTAATAATGTGGCTTTACATCTTACCAAATTCCATATGCATTTACAAAGGCTTTAGGGTGAATGGCACGAATATTGTATTATGAAAATGTTCATGCTTACGTTTGAAGGAAATGTCAGGTCTTGGTATGTAAATTTTCCAGCTGCTAGTATGTGCTCTTTAAAGCGTTTTCATTCTATATTTTTTGAGAAATACAAAGAATATTATCCATATTTGTTTCTGGTTCAAAACTATTGTGATCATTTTGAAAATTTTATTCAATATGTGGTATGTTACTATGAAGATGATCAATACAATGATGATGGGATTGTATAGGCTATTCATGGGAGACCTTTCAACCGTGAAGAAGTTGAAGAAGCTGGCTACTATGCAACTCAAGAAAAATTTCAACAAGTATTTATTTCTCCTATGATTGAAAATGAAGAAGAGTCTGCATTTCAATGAATTAATTTCACATGAACTTGTTGATGAAATTTCACAACCTTTATACATTTCAGAGGAACGAGAGAACAAACAGCCCAATTATAATGAAGAAACAAAGATTACAGATGATAATTTGAAGCAATATTCTCGGATTTTCATAAATACAAATGATCATTATAGTTTCCTTGCATTCCCTTCTTCTCTTGAGTTTTTAATTCATGAACAAATTTCTGAAAATCAAAATTCTGAGTTTGCTAGCATAGAAACTCAAGAAAGTCATGATCCATCCAATATTTTCAGCAATAATATGCAACAAGTTTGTTCCTTTAAACTTAATGCATAAGTTTTTGAATATCACATTGTTTTAGACTCGTGGGTGTAGACCTTTTTGTTATTCAAGATGTGGCTACCTTAATTGAAAATCTGCCTCCAGTTTCAGATAATGAATATTTTATTGAAGAAGAACAGGTTGTCCCAAAGCCTATGGATGTTATTTATATTGTGGATGAATTGGTTGTTTCAAATGAAGATGGTAAGATTGATGAACAAATTACTCCCTTTCCCTTAGAAATCAATTCTTTTGCAGATCATCAAAATGTAACTTTCCATGTTTTTAAAATTCCTTTGGCCTATCTATTGCAGTCATCAAGGAAAGTGGTTGTTCTTATGTTTGTGTATTATGGTCAATAGTTTCAGTGGCAGTTTGGGTTTCGAGTATCATATCTTTTCAGCCTTCTCATGAGAAGTATGAGTAGAATTCAGTTAAGCATCCATTTTATTAACTATTTGCATTGTGAATTTGTTATTACTTGATATTGCAATCATTACAACATATTAGAGTGAGTAGGTATGATCAATAAGCTCTATGTTTTGAGCATTATTTTCAATTTCAGTTTTCCACGTAACTTTCAATTTTTAGTGTACAATTTAGGTTTCATTTTAAAGAATGGATTTGATTTAGTTTGAGAATTGGAATAGATTATTAATTGGTTTTCAGTTGCATTGGTTTCATGGCAGAGCATGTTGCAGGCTTGGGATCAACCCAATGGATCAGGCTACTAGTCTACGATGTTATTGGCACCTCACAAGGAGGATACCATCCCCATTGGAGCCTATGTTAGGGTCTTATGACTCATAGGATCAATTGATGATTGTCTGTTGATTTTCATATGATGATATTGTAAATAATGTTTTATTCTGAAAATTATTTCCAAGAAAAAAAATAGGCTTGCAAATCAAAATGAGCCATTATAGATTAATTAACAGTGTTTAGATTAATTAGTCGCATCTATTTTGCGATTAGTTAAAGTTGTAATAAAGTGTTTTGGACACGAAAATTTGTCACGATGTAATAAAAAATGTGCGTTAAGGAATGGTCACAATCCAACCTACCTGGATCAACGACGAAGGATCATCTTCGGCCCCCCAAAGCCCCTCCATTAATGGTTAATCACCGAGGGGTCTCAAAAGGTGGAATCAATTAGATACTATGTTTCTCATCACTACAACACCTCACCCTCCGAAATCCTCTTTCTCAATCCAACTTACCGCTCCATTATTGTGCCTTCCTCCCACGCTCACACATCAATTATTTCGCCAACCATGTGCCTCCACATAATTCCGCCTCCCATGTTGCCTTACCGCTCCTGGAAATAAAAAGCCTCCACGTCATATATCCTTTCATCCCACTTCGCCAAATCAACAGTGAACGTTGGCAATTAAATTCAGCATCGAGTTGGAAAATGGTCAGTTCAAACTATGTTTTTTTCGTATACAACACAATAATTTCGAGCATGGTTTGCAAACAAATGAGAAAAAATTTATGAAAACTGAAAGATTTTTTTTGTCCGAAATGGACCCATTTAAAAAACGCTCTCTCAGTATTCTAACAACTATTATGGTTTGGGAGATTCGAATGAATATTTGAAGGCATAGTTTCCAGATTTTTTTTGTTTTGGCCACTCTTTTAAAATGCAGTTTTTGAATAGGTGGAAATGAATTTTAAAAAATTGAAAGAGGTTTTTTTTGGTAACATACTGATATTCAAAAAACCTCTCTTAGTTTTTTCACAGATATCATGGATTGAGATATTCAAATGGATCATTGGATCCTATTTTTCTAAATTTTGTGAGGAAAATCTCATGGACAGTTAATGACTTGGACGCCACCTCATCAAATTAGACTTGCTATCAAATTCGACTTGCTCTTCCTTATCACCAGAAATCATCAAAGATAGTGTCAGGAAAATTCAAGAGTTTAAATGTCCTATATTTTTGTTCTATTTTTATAAACAGTTTATGATATAATATTTTGGAGGTTTCTATTGTGTAGATTTTGAGATTGAGAATTTGGAATTTCCAAAGTCTTTATTTTTCAGTCTACGTTTCGAGTCTAGAACAAGATTCATCTTCAGGAAAAAATCTACTAAGAAGAGAGAAAGCTAGGGGTAATAAATACAAGGTAGAGAGAATGGGGGAAAATAGGGGAAGGTAAGAGTTGACAAGCGAAAAAAGATAATGAAATTTTGTTTTCATTTTTTTATAATTATATTTAAATTTTTAGTTTATTAAAAAAAACTATATTTATAATTTTATTAATATTAAAAAGTTGCAGTTAATTAAAGTTTTATTAAGATAATATTATTTTAATTAATTTAATATAATTAAAATTAATTTAATATAACTTAAAAATATTAATATATTTTAAATATGATTAAATTAATAGCTTAAATATAATTAAATTAAATGTTTCCTTCACTTATAACTTAAGTATAATTAAAGTTATATTAAGGATAATAAATTTTTGAATATATCTAATTAAAATTAATTATATATTTTTTAATTATTCTAGGTATTTAATAAGAAATTTATAATATGAGGTTAAAGATTTAGATGGAGGATTAATTGACTAAATTATATATATATATATATATATATATATATATATATTATTGATAATATTCATATTTTTAATAATATTGAAAATTTAATTTAATAATATAAGAATGAAAATGAATTAATATATATTTAATTATAAAGTTAGGTTAGAGTTTGCACTAATTAATAAGGTTATATTATTAAACTTTTAATATTAAGATTTAACCTTATTACTAAGGATTTAATTAATTAAATTATAGTGAAGCTTTTTTATTTTATTCTTAATTTATTATGATGGGATTAATCTGTTAGGAGGTTGTAGCATTATGACACATTAATATTAGTAAGGAGGAAGGCGATCATTTTTTAAGAAAAAATCTATAAAGGCTAATCGAAAAAGGTGGGGGATGAGCCTCAAGGAAGAAGTATAGGGATGACAAAAAATTAGGATGAGATGAGGTGGAGTAATGAGATGCCTTGAGGGGAGGAAACGAACAAAGTGAAGGGAGAGGGGGAAAAGAAGAAATATTTGCATATTTGCATATTATGAAGAAATAGGATGTCCATTTATATTAATGCAAATAGTTCTTTTTTTTTCCTATATGTGATGTTATGATTTCATGTATTTCGATGCCATGTTCATCCATTGAATGAAGTATTTATATGATGCTACATAAATATCGTAGATCATTGGCTTGTGTTGCATGATTGTGCAGGTTCTAATTATAGAGATGGGAGCTATAATTGGAGCATTTAATCCAAGAAAGGAGTGAAGCATACGATGGATCATAGGTAGGATTCATCCCATTATCTATTTACTTTAAGGGAAACAATAGCTAATTTTTATTTCTGTTGTTCTAGGCTAGGTCACCCAGTCTAGTGAAGATAGTTATGTCCGCAGTCGTAGATTATGTATAACAACCATGATTGGCCATGGTTGACCATGATTTATTTTACAAAATATGGTTAACCTTGGTTGATCATGATTGACCATGATTGATAATATAAACCCAAGGGAATAATAAACCCAAGATATTAATACTAAAAACCAAAGGGATTATAAACCTAAAGGATTAATATTAAAACCCCAAGGGAATAATATTAAACATGAGGGATTAATATTGTAAACCAAAGGTACATATAAATCCTAAGATAAATATTATAAACCCTAAAATAAAAAATGTTTACCATAGTTGAAAATGGTTGATTTTCATATTAATACAATGCTTGTCACAATGTGACATTGGAGCATGGTTGACCGTGATTTATTTTCATATTGAGATAATATTTATCACAATGCGATGTTGGACCATGGTTGACGAAGGTTGATTTTTATATTGATATAATATTTTTCACAATGCGAAATTGCACTATGGTTGAGCATGATTGACCATGGTTGATTTTCATATGGAGAAAATCTTTGTCACAATGTGACATTGAACCATGCTCGACCATGGTTCAACCCTTATATTAATAAATCCAAGGGTTTAATATTATAAATCCAAGGGAACAATAAATCCAACTGATTAATACTAAAACCCCAAGGGAATAATGTTAAACCCAAGGGATTATTATTATAAACCCAAGTTATATAAACCCTAAGTTAAATATTATAAACCCTAAAATAAAAATGGTTGACCATGGTTGTTTTTCATCTTGAGAAAATCAATGTCACAATGAAATGTTGGACCATGCTTTACCATGCTTGAGCATCATTTATTTTCATATCGAGACAATATTTTTCACAATGCGATGTTAGACCATGATTGACCATGGTTGGCCATGGTTTATTTTCATATTGAGACCATCTTTATCACAATGTGATGTTGGACCATGCTCAACCATGGTTGAACCCTTAAATTACTTAAATCCAAATGTTTGATATTATAAACCCAAGAGAATAATAAACCTAGGGGATTAATACTTAAACCCTAAGGGATTATGAACCTGAGGGAACAATATTAAACCCGAGGGATTAATATTATAAACCCAAGGTATATAAACCCCAAGATAAATAATATAAACCCTAAAATAAATGGTTGAACATGGTTTATTTTTGTGTTGAGACAATCAATGTCACAATGAGATGTTGGACTATGCTTAAGCATGATCTATTTTCATATTGAGACAATATTTGTCACAATGTGATGTTGACCTATGGTTGACCATTGTTGGCTTTCATATTGAGACAATGTTTGTCACAATACAATGTTGGACCATGGTTAACCATGATTTATATTATAAACCAAAGTGAATAATAAACCCAAGGGATTAATACTAAAAACCAAAAAAATTATAAACCCAAGTAAATAATATTAAACCCAAGGGAATAATATTAAAACCTAGGAATATGGACCCTTATAGTAATAAACCCAAGGGATTAATATTATAAACCCAAGGGATTAATACTAAAACCCTAAGGGATTATGAACCCAAGGGAATAATATTAAACCCAAGGGATTAATATTATAAACCCAAGGTATATAAACCCTAAGGTAAATATTATAAACCCAAAATTAAACAATGTTGACCATAGTTCACCATGGTTGATGTTTATAGAGACAATCCTTGTCACAATGCGACGTTGGACCATGGTTGATCGTGATTGATATTCATATCCAGACAATATTTGTCACAATACAACATTGGACCATGGTTGACCAAGGCTGATTTTCATATTGAAACAATCTATGTCACAACGCGATGTTGCACCATGGTTGAGCATGATTGAAAATGGTTGAAAAAGGGGTTAATATTATAAACCAAAGGTTTATAAACCTTCAGATAAATATTATAAAACCTAAAATATGATGAACCCTTAGTTAAACTAAGAGGGCGAGGAGGTGGGGGGGGGGGGTGAATTAGTTTAAACCATTCAAGGACATTTAAAATTTTTTCATTAAACTCATTTACACCTTCATTTCATAAGCAACTTAATACATAATGGATCAACAAGCATAATGTGTGGACAATAAGTAATTAAATAGATTAAACCATCACATCAACACTTAATCATCAAGCACATAGATAACAGATATAAGTGGAAACCCATAAGGGAGAAAACCACATCTTATTATTATTTTGATGCAAAG
This sequence comes from Pinus albicaulis, assembly GCA_034641835.2. Lineage (NCBI taxonomy): Eukaryota > Viridiplantae > Streptophyta > Pinopsida > Pinales > Pinaceae > Pinus > Pinus albicaulis. Next base: position 226,363 of record JAXQQM020088491.1, read on the forward strand.
GCAAGCTCAAACTCCCTCTCACAACTGATTTTTTGTAGGCTACAACCTACAGGAGGCTACTACCTCAAATTCTCCAAGCTACCACTTGCAAGGAAGCTCCAACTCCCATCTATTTTCTGCAAGCTACAAACCACATGAGGCTCCTACCTCGACCAACTACAATTGGACATTTATCAAGCTACAACTTGATATGGAAGAACCAATGTCCTCACACTACAATAAAATCATATGATGATTTACCTAGATATCAGCGCTATTTTACTCCTCCTTCAATGTTTCCCTTCCAACCTTCAAATCTGCTTCATATTATCTCTGGATCTGCACAACATCTCTATCTTCCCTTTCTAATTCTTCCTCTCTCTAACCTTTCTATGCATATTACAATAGCATCATTTATAGAGATCACTTCATGGTTGTTTGCATTCTATATGGGAATATGAAGCGAACATGCATGACTCTTGCCTTCCACCCACTCATTTCCGCACTCAGCATATTTAGGATGTTACAACAATATATACACTCGTTTCAGTATTAAATTGGAGTTTTGCTTTCCCTTGGAGACTTGCGTTCATAAAAAACAATTTAAAATAATTAATACATTTACAGTTACAATCAATATTCACTCAACCCTTTCAGCTTCTTAGCTTTGATGTGTGTTTTTCCTCTTCTTCTTTTTGTCCCTTTGTCTTCTCTCCCTACTGTTATATTTCCAACTGTGCTGCAGCATTACTGTATTACCTGACTTGACCTAGTTATTACATTTCAAAAAATGCTACTATACCCTTCTATTTCTCGTTTCTGCCTATTATATTTACCCACAACATTCAACTTCTCTACACGTACTGTTCGGTCTCTCTACCCAAGTCCATTATCTTGCGTTTAGATTTTCGTTTAACTCACTGCCGCAACTATGTACGACACTGTTATGCATGAGCACCAGGTCCTTTTTCATGCATTCAAACCTTTCCTTTGTAACCCGAGTCAACCTCCACTTCCATGGTTTTCTTCATAAAACCAATGCACACACATTAAACCTTGGACCTAAAATATATTAGTATTTTCCTTTGAACCACATCGTGTCCGCTTCAAAAATCGCACTTCGCACTTTGCGTTCCTTAGAGTTTACGTTGTAATCTCATTTTCCTCCTCCGATGCAATTTAACAAAGAAAAGGCTCTGCATGTGGATTTGAAATCCTTTGGATTTTTCCTTTGAAATTACATCACATCTGGCCTCTTTATCGCACTTCGCAACTTTTATATTATATAAATTTCACAATACTTGCAATTTTGCAATTTCACAAATCACAGCGAACTCCACGTCACAAGCCACAACTTTTAATGTTTAACAATAAACTTATCCTATGTGATCTGCGATGTGCGGTATGCAGGCCAGGTCCATGTCATTGTGCTATGTCACCCTTTTCATCCTGGCCGACTTCTTTACACAAACCCCATGGACCTGTGGGTCATGGCCCACATATATCCCTTTCCTCGTAGCGGATTGTAATATCGAAGTTTTATAAATAGACATACGCGTGAAATCAACAACAATCACTTTATTAGCACTTTAAACAAAACGAAATCACTCCCAAAACAACATGCATACACGCTTAACTTTGGTTGTAGTGTCCCACAATATGGTGACCAATCAGAAGCAATCACACTTCGCAAGTTTCTGCACTTTGCAGTTCGCAACTTATAACAGATACCTCTAAAAACTAAACAATACAGATGCTGATGCGAAATTGTACTGTAATCTCCATTGTATATCTTTGCCAAATCTAATGGCCCCATTGTACCATCTCACATGCCATCTCCCGTCCTCATCACATCAAAACCAAAATACTTTACCTTGCAATGTCTTAATGCTAAAATTTAAAACCGCCGATCTGCAATATGTGCTGGATCAATGTGCCAACACATGGCTCCTCCCTTTATCACATCGCAAGTTATTTTTTTTAACTTGCGAAGTACTTAACACATAAACACTATAACTGCCGATTTGCAATGTGTGCTTTCATTCTCTACCCGACACGCGTACACATCTCTGTCGTTTAATATTAAAACTTCAATTCTGCGATTCGATCCTCGCTATCCGATTCCTCTTTTGGAATCCTTCTAAGTATTTTCTACCTTAGTTGATTTCTTTGATTTCTACGACCACTGATGCAGTAAAATCTTCAATATCCTTCCTGAGATTTATTCATTTTTTAAAAGCACTTATCTCTGCTAAGCTTTTTCTTATGTTTGTTATTCACTCTGACTTGGGATTATCGTGCTTGATGCATGCCTTACTCAATATTTCAATCGAGAATACAGACCACCATTCTGTACTACTTGTCTGAATCCAGAATTCATGATTTTTTTCTTACTCCTTTGCCTTTGCTGATGGTCTAATGTTTCTCCTTGCCTCTATGTTGCTCCTCTGCCTCTCTTTTATGCTTTCACACTACATTATTGCCTGATTCACTTCTTTTCCTTATTGTTGTTTCTTCTCTGCTCCTTTGCCTTAATGATAGTTCTAGTGCTGCTCCTTTGTGCTCCTTTTCCATCAATGAAAATATTTCCAATAGTCGGCATTGATGGCAACACTCCCTCCAACACTCCAATACTTCCTCCAAGACTTCCTCCCCCTTTCATTCTGAGAGGTGTCTTTCTTCCTCTGCTTTCTTTTCAGAAGAGCCTTTCTTCTTCTGCTTTCTTTTCCTCCCCCTTTGACATCAATGGAAAAGGGTTGCACATTTCCTAGTGTATTTTCCATCTTTGCATCACTTCTCTCTGAGTTGTGTATAAGACTTCTTCTTTTTTTTGACTTTATACCTTAATGTTCTAAACTGGTGTATAAGAGGTGTTGGGAGAACACTTTGAAAATTATTGAGATTGCATGAATGATGTCCCTTACTACTTGATAGAGGTGATATGTGTTATAATTTTGATGTACTTTTGTATTGAAATCCGATCTTGAGGACCTATACCATACCACTGCTCCACTAATAACACTTTGTATTCTACTGAAAGGCGGGCTGCTTGCTCCAAATATCAATTGATGAGTGATGTAATGATATAATCATGACAACCATTTCTCTTATTCATCCTTCTTAAGAACATTTTGTTTCATTATTAACACTTTGCAGAAAGACATACAGTATAATGATCCTCTGTAGATCTTTACCAGCTCCATAGCTCTAGCTCTTCTGTGACAACTTTTATGGGTTGCTCTCCCCCTGGAATGATGCTTCTTGTCTGATACTGACTTGTCTACTGCACTATTTCTGTTCCTTATATGGCATCCTTTGCTGGTGTATTTCCATCATCATTTTTTTTCATATTAGAGAGTATCATCTGTAGACACTGCCCCTAGTTTGTCTCTTAGATATTCGAAAGGTTCTCTAGCAAGAGGTTTTGTGAATATGTCTTTTGTTTTTTCCTTTGTTGGTACATACTCCATATTTACTATTTTCTCTGCTACTTGTTCTCTGAGGAAGTGGTACTTTATTGGGATGTGCTTGGTTTTCGAATGAAGTACTATATTTTTTTATATACTTATTGCACTTGTATTGTCACATTTGATAGATGTTGTGAAACCAACTCCAAAAATAGAAGAAAAGAGATATCAACGCCTTATAAATAAGCCACTTTGAGGGGAAAACCTCCAATACATTACATGAGTGAACAATTATTGGATGATACAAATGACAAAACCTCCTTTCTATATATAGGAGTCCATGGGGCCACAATGTAATCCTAGTGGGGCCACAATGTAATCCTAGCTGACCTAACAATAATAATGTAAGGGCATAATAATAAAAATATGGGGGTTATGGGGGTACCAAAATAACAATAAGGGGGATACACTAACATAATAAGGGACTACACTAAACATAGGGGCTTAACATGCCCCTCTCCTTCAAACAAGTGTTTTCCTCAATGCTGACATTTCTTGATGCTTCGTATAAAATTCTCATCCTCCCCATGAAATTTTCTACAAGAAAGTTCTTCCACTTGCTAAGATACTCTAAAATTGATCATACTTATCGAGTTCTTGTTTCATGATCGTTCAAAACTTCTTTCGATGTGATGTTGATCTTCATCATGTTTCATTAGAATCGCACCCATGGCAGTTATCCTTTTAGAGTTGGAGAACTTTTTGTTGATGCTCGATGTGATCTTCCACTAATTTATCATCCATATTTAGCTTATTATTTGATCCTTCAAACCATCCAACTTAGCCTCCATTTTTCTTTTTAAACTATCTATGTCATCTTCGGTTGCTCTTCGTAAGATTGAAATTTGTTGCACTTGGTACCATAATTTTGATATCTCATATTGCAATTCTTCCTTTTCATGCATCATAATATAGTTTTTTAAGGGCTTAATGGGTATGGAACTATTTTTTGGAGGCATTATAGAACCCAATACTGATAAAATTCTAAAATATGCCCTTGGAATCACTTCAAACTTCATTTTCAAACAAATTTTATGCAATTTTAAAAACCAAATACACACCTTTTTTCTTTCTTTTGAGGAGCTTGATATTGAAACTAAATTATCTATGTGCTTTCAGATCCTCAATAGCTGAAATTCTGCCGACATAGCCCTCTAAATCAGCTTTCGAATGCCATAGTCCGAACTAATTTGGATTCTTCAAGACAAAGTTATGTCCACTCTCCCACAACCTAATTATGGATGGTTCGGTAGAGCGAAATTTTACGACTTTCCATGTGTCACTGTTTGCTCCTATGGCTCTAAAATTGATAGAAAGGAAACTAAAGTCCATTTAATTCCACACTTTTTACATAATTCCAATCCGATGCCCGAGAGAGAGTTATGAATATTTTCGCACGATCACCTCTTTGCGATGAAATTCGGGAGCTGAAAAAGACCTAACTTCCATAGATCATATCTCCGAAAATGTTGCGAACTAAGCTCTAAAATTTTGTGATGATCATCCTTAGGATTTCGCCGCTCCCTAAACATTTCAGCTTCGAACCTTCATAAAAACGTTATAGCGAACATGCCACGATGACTTGTTTAGGTTAAATTGAGGAGGCCCAAAATGACCTTTCCAACTCATATCTCGAAAATATTGCGATCCAAGCTCGAAATTTTGCGACGATGTTCCTCGATTTTTCCTTCGCACTCTAAAAATTTCAGCTTCTAAACCTTCGTAGAAAAATTTTATAGCAAAAATTCTACGATGACCTGTTTGGAGCAGCGAAACCCTAGAATCCAAAGCTCTGATACCAAATGTTGTGAAACCAGCTCCAAAAATAGAAGAAAAGAGATATCAACGCCTTAGAAATAAGCCACTTCGAGGGGGAAACCTCCAATACATTATATGAATGAACAATTCTTGGATGATACAAATTACAAAACCTCCTTTCTATATATAGGAGTCCATGGGGCCATAATGTAATCCTAGTGGGGCCACAATGTAATCCTAGCCGACCTAACAATAATAATGTAAGGGCACAATAATACAAATATGGAGGTTACAAGGGTACAACAATAACAATAAGGGGGTTACACTAACAACAATAAGGGACTATACTAGTAATATAGGGACTTAACATTAGAAATAGGTTCAGTGATGCTTACCTTCATGTCTTGGTGAGTTTGCTTCATCCACATTACCTGTGTGCAACAAGTTGTTGCTGCTATGTATTCTACTTCTGTTGTAGATAGAGAGACAAATTTTTTCTTCTTACTTAACCATGCCACCAGACTTTCTCCCAAATAAAATTCACCTCCACTTGTGCTTTTCCTGTCATCCACATAGCTAGCCCAATCTACATTTGTATATGCTATCAATGTGAAGTATTTTCCTTTCGGATACCATAGGCCATAATGTGTAGTTCCTTGCAAGTATCTAAATATCCTCTTGATTGCTAACAATTGATTTTGTTTTGGTGTTGCTTGATATATTGCCACAAGTCATACCGCCAACATAATGTCTGGTCTAGAGGTAGTTAGGTATAACATACTTCATAGATCTATAAAGTCTTTGATCTACATCTGTAGATCCATCATCAACACATAACTTGCATCCACTGATCATGGGAGTTGACACAGGTTTGCAGTCTTCCATTTGGAATCTTTTTAACATGTCTCATAAGTATTTTTCTTGTGAAATGGATATGCCTTTGTTCTTTTGTAGAATTTGAAGTCCTAGGTAGAAGGTAAGCTCTCCAATCATAGACATCTCAAATTCCGACTTCATCTATTCCGCAAATCATTTTACTAACTCATCTTTGTTGCTACCAAACATGATGTCATCTACATATACTACTACAGTTAAGATTTCATTTTCATCAAGCTTTATATACAGATCGTTGTCTACTCCTACCTTCTTGAAACCCTGTTTTTGAAAGTACTTGTCCAACCTAGAATACCATGCACGTGATGCTTGTTTGAGACCATATAGGGCTTTCTTTAATATACACACATAGTCATGTTTATATTCTAAGGAAAATCATTTAGGCTGTTCCATGTAGACTTCTTCCTCTAGATCTCCATTCAAGAAGGTAGACTTCACATCCATTTGATATACCTTGAAATCATGATAGCATCCAAAATCCAAAAACATTCTAATTGTTCCATTCTTGCTGCAGGGGAAAAAGTTTCATCATAGTCAAGTCCTTTGATTTGAGAGTATCCCTTACATACAAGTCTGGCTTTATTTCTGATTATCTAACCTTGTTCATTCACCTTATTCTTGAATATCCACTTGGTGCCAATGAAATTTTTCCCAACAGGTCTTGGCATTAACTGTAGGTCTTGTTCTTCTCAATTTGGTCTAATTCTTCATTCATAACATTTACCCAATTTTTGTCTTTGCTGGCTTTATCGAAATTCTTCAGTTCTATCTGTGACAGCATGGCTAGGTACACTTCCTCGGTTTGTTCATATATTTATCTTCTAGTTTGGACTCCTGCACTCTTGTCTGCAATGATTTGATCTTCAGGATGGTTCTTCTGAGTGTGTCTCAAGGGTCCTTTTGGGTTTATTTCTGTATCTTCTATTGTATTACTCTATTCTTTATTTTCTTGATTATCATCTTCATAATAGTCTGGAGGATTGGAGCAATATGTGCTTCTGGTTCTATTTGGTAGATCTTCGTCGAATCTCACATCAATGCTTTCCACAATTTTATGTAGTCTTTTATTGTAGCACCTGTATCCCTTACTCTTGGATGCATGTCCCAAAAATATTCCTTCATCCACTTTGCATCATACTTCCCCAATTTTTCATCATTATTCTTTATGAAACATTTGCTACCAAACACTCTAAAGTACTTGATTGATGTCGGTTTCCTATGTCATAATTCATATGGACTCTTGTAAAAATTTGGTCTAAGATGAGCTTTGTTGAGAATATGAACAACTGCGTGTACTGATTCTACCCAGTAGGTTTGCAGAACATTTCTTTCTTTTATCATTGCTATGGAAATCTGTTGTACTGACCTATTTTGTCTCTTTGCCACTCCATTTTGTTGAGGTGTACCTGCAACTATAAACTATTTCTTTATCCCACATTCATTGCAAAGGTCTGCAAAATCATCTTCTGTGAATTCACCTCCTCTGTTTGATATGATGCATTTTAGTTTACATCCAGTTTGATTTTCTACCAGTGCCTTGAATATCTTAAATTTCTCAAATGCTTCGGATTTGTATCTGAGAAATGCCACCCATGTTAATCTGGAAAAATCATTTATTATCAGCATGAAATACGATTCTCCACCTCGTGCATTTGTTCTTGAAGGTTCGCACAGGTCCATGTGTACAAGCTGAAGAGGCTTACTTATAGATATTTGGTCTTTAGCTTTGAACCTTGTGCGAGTTTTTTTTCCCAGTTGGAAGGACTTACATATGGTCTTTGGTGGCTTATTTATTGTAGGAAAATCTCTAACAGCTTTCTTTTTGCTTAGTTTGATGATGTGGTCAAAATTGAGATGTCCCATTATTCTATGCCATAGCCAAGGTTCGTCAAGTTTGCTGATGTGGCATGCTTCATTCTCTTCTTCTACTATATAAACATTACTCTTTGTTTGAACACCTTTGACCAAGGTCTTTCATGTGGTGATTGACCTTACTTCATAATCTTGGGCTCTAAAAAGGACCTCACAACCTTTATCACACATTTGACTAACACTTAGTAGATTGGCTTTTAGACCATCTACAAATAGTACATCATGAGCCTCTCCTCTTCCATTATTCAGACTGACTGTACCTTTTCCCTTGATTTTCCCTGCTTGATCATTACCAAATATTACATTCCCAAATTTATTTTCATCAAAAGTTATAAACTTGCTTCGGTCTCCAGTCATATTTTTTGAGCACCCATTATCCACATACCATTGATTGTTCTGATCTTGAGAAATTAAAACCAAATCACATTTATTTAGCTTCCTTTTCCATTGCATGTAGCTTTTTTCTCTATAACATTTCTGAGGAGATGGATCACAGTCTTTAAGAGGAAATTCGTTAGACTTGTGCCCATTTTTAGGGCAGCTAAAAATTTTTATTGTATTTCTGAATAGATTTTGTACACGAGTGGATCCATCATTGTTCTTAATTCCCCTTGAGTTTCCATACTCTAGTCTCTATATATACGCTCTGCACTCCATGGCTTTATCACTGAACCCTTTACAAAAAAAACAATACCCATGGAAGTAGTATTTGTCTCTGGCAGAGAGAGTTGTTTGAGGTAGTATTTTCGTTTGTTGCATCTTTTGCTAGTTGGACTCAATTTGCTTTGTCTTACAGTATGCCGCAATATGTCCAGGTTTTTGGTAGGCAAAGCAAGTGATGCTTCTCACAAGGGGAAGGAACCTCCTTTGAAATCTTCCAAATTTGTTCAATTCATCCTTAGGAGTGTAAGAGCCTTTTGCAGTTAACTGTTTCTTCATTTATTTATTTGTCACTTGAGGTTGTTGCTTGTTTCTGTTTGTTTCATTATATATCATGGTCTTATTGGTTTCTAATTCTGTGGATTCCCTTTTTGTTGCTTCATTATCCTTTACATATTTTACAAAAATGATATTCTTGTTATCTTCTGCCTTGGATTTGTTGGTTTCTCCTTCATAGCCTATCCCAACCTTTATATGAGGAGGTCTTTGAGCATTTAGAATTTTTTCCAAACATCCAAAGCTTTTCATTTGAGAAATATTCATAGTTATTTCAATTTGGGCCTTTTCTAATTTCTTCCTCAGGCTTACCACTTCTTCTTCCATTTTTTCTCGCTCCTGGTTTTTCTCCTTTATTTCTCTTGTCAGAATATCCTCTATTTTCCTTGATTCTTCTAGTTCAATCTTTAATTTAATAAGATCTTATGAATCTGGTTTTGTCTTTGCATATTTCAGAATAATCTCTTTTTGTTTCTTACTCTTAAGTTTAAGTCTATATATTTCCTCTAGGGCACTAATTGGCTCCCCCTCAAGCTCTACCTCACCTTCTTCTTCAAATTCCCAGAGATCTTCCTCAAGCTCTTCCTTGGCCATCAAAATGAATGATGATGTTCCTTTTTCATTGGGGGATTAACATTGTTACCGATGAAACGAGAACTATTACCTCAAAACGGGAACTCTAGCCCAAAAAGTCTCAAAAACATGAAAAAATGCCCCAAAAAAAAAGTGTGTATTCCAGAATGCATTTATTTTTTTCTCAAGGTCAAATTTCAACATTTTATAAAATTATGCTAAACACAAAATTTTTTCTTGAAAAAAGGATTGAAAAAACACCCTCAAAACAAAACGAGTTGATGCTGGAATAACAAAAAAAAACATTGTGTCACACTTTTGACACGTTGTAACAATGAAGTTAAAGACAACATATTAGGACATTGAAAAATCGTAAAATTCTAAATGTTTTGATAGATGATGTTAAATATAAACAAAATCATGTCTGAAGGGCTTATCATTTCAAACAATTTTTATCCATGTTGTTAAACATAAAATATCTTGACTCTAAACAACCCTGAAATTGTAATTATTTTCAACCATAACATTAAAGATAATATTTCGTAGCACATAAAAACCTTAATGACAAGTTGTAAATCTCAAGTTTTTAAATCTTAAGTTTTCAAGATACTTGAACCATGACATTATGGAGAAATTGTATGACTTAAACAATTTTTACAAATGAACAAATAAATGAAAAATTTATTATTCATATATTTGTTTGTTTATATATTAAAACATATTCTTTTAATTTTCTTTATTGTTTTTCTATATTTTAAATTATAATTGTATTAGTTTTAAGAAAATAAAAATTAAAAATTAAAATCTTCTTATATATGTTTGTTTATATTTTTATAATTATTTATTTATTTATTTTTTTTTAAATAATAATTGTTTTAATTTAAAACAAATTAAAATTAAAAAATAATTTTTCTTTTATATTTGTTTGTTTATTTTTTAAAACATATTTTTTAATTTGTTTTTATTGTTTTTTAATATTTTAAAATTTTATTTGAATAGTTTCTATATATATATTAAACAATACATTTTTTTATTATAATAGTTTTTGTTTAAATTTTCTTTTTAAATGTAAAGTTTTTAGATAATTTGTGTTTGAAAAAATAAAATAAAATAAAAATTAATTAGCTACCCAGGGGGAGCGGAGGTTAGGAAGCCCTCGACAACGCCGCCCGCCGGCCTTCGGCCCTTAGGCGAAGGCGATTCTTGGAATCGCCTCTACCTGGCCGGGGCGATTCTCGCCCCACCCCCGATTCTAATAGTTGTCCACCCATCCGGCACAAGCTAGGAAGCCCTTGACGGCGCCACGGGACTAACCTCCTAGGGGCGAGGGTGATTCTCGAATCACCCTCCGCTCACCGAGGGTTGCCAGCGCCCTCGACGCCGCCCGCGCTCTCCGGCCCCCGTGGAGGGAGATTTCGAGAATCGCCCTCGCTTCAGGGGCGATTGAAAATCACCCACAATGGGCGCAGTCGAAAATCGCCCTCCGCCAGACGGGGTGATTCTCGAATCATCCTCCACCCGGGGCCGCCCGGCCCTCGACCCCACCGGAGGCCCGGTGGCACCATCAGGCTACTGCATTCGTCCAGCCGGAGGAGATTCCTATAATTTCCTCCACCCAACCGAGGTCCCGGCGGTGGTGCTCGAGGGCTATCCCTTCGCCATGACGATTTTGAAATTACCAGGGAAATTATGAGAATCACCACCACAGGTAGGCTAGGAATCCCTTAAAAGTTGCCCGCCCTCGCCCCGCCGGGCGGGGCGATTCGAATCACCCTCCGCCCGGGGGAGGTGGCCGACGATGCCGTCGAGGGCTTCCCGCCTCCCTCCACCCCCGGGCCGGTGGAGGGAAATTCGAGAATCACCCTCCGCCCGGGTCCATGCCTAGCAACCCTCAACGGTGCCACCTCAGCCTCCCCCTCGGTTGGGTGGAGGGTGATTCTTAGAATCACCCGCGGTTGGACGAAGGGAAATTCGAGAATCGCTTTCCGCCGAGCTAGGGGTGATTCTCGAAATCGCCTCCCACCGAGCCGGGGGTCAGCGGCCGGTACCCTCGGTGGTGCCACCGGATGGCCTCGGCCCCCGCGGGCAGGGTGATTCCGAGAATCTCCTTGCGCCCGGGGCCGGCCGGTGGCGTCGTCGAGGGTCCCTGCCTGGGCCGCCAGGTGGAGGCAGGTGGGAAGCCCTCAACGATGTCACCCGCCGCCTCCAACCCCCGATGGGTGAAGGGAAATTTTGAGAATCAACTCGGCAGGGCGGTTCGAGAATCGCCCGGTTGGGCGGAGGGCGATTTCAAGAACCGCCCGGCTGGCGGAGGAAATTACAAGAATCGCCCGCCAGGCGGAGGTCGATTGGGTGTGTGGCGAGGGCGCCCATGCCTCCGCCCCGGTTGGGCGGACGACGATTCGGAATCACCCCCGGTTGGGCAAAGGGTGATTCGAGAATCGCCCCCACCGGGCGGAGGGTGATTCCGAGAATCACCCCGGCCGGATGGAGGGTGATTCTCATAATCGCCTCGCCCACCGGGCCGGAGGCGGGTTGGGTAGCCCTCGATGGCCCGCTGCCTCCGCCTCAGAGGCCGTTCGGGCGGCACCGCGAGGGCGCTCGGCCTCCCTCGCCCCCGGGGCGGAGGGCGATTCTCGGAAAAACTCTTCGCCCAGGGCAATTCTTAGAATCATCCGCGGCGGGGCGGGCGCAGCGGCAGATCGCGCGACTCGGCTTGCCTCTCCCTCCTCGGCGGGCGGAGGGCGATTCTCACCGTCGAGGGTGCCGGCCCTCCGGCCCTGGTTGTGCGGGCGATTCGAGAATCACCCCGGTTGGCGAGGGAAATTCCAATCACCCCGTAGCGAGAGTGATTCTTAGAATCGCCCCAACCGGCCGGAAGGCAGGCGGCGTTGCCGAGGCCGTACATCCGACCCACGGTTGGGTGGAGGGCGATTCTCGATCGCCCTCCGCCCGGTAGGTAGGGGGGGCGGCTGGCCGCCGCTGCCTCGCCCCTGGCTGGCGGAGGGCGATTCCGATAATCACCCTCCGGTGAGGCTGAAGGAGGCGGTGGCCATCGAAATCACCCTCGCCCACCGAGGGTCGGGTAGCTTGGCGGCCCTCGGCGGCACGCCAACTTTCCTCCAACCCCGCCCGAGGGCTACTCCCGGTGGGCGGGGCCGGCTCGGTCGAGGGCTACCCGCGCCTCGGCAGGCCGGGTGGGGGCGATTCTCTGCGCCTCCACCCGGCCGGGGGAGAAGGCCGGGCACGCCGTCAAAATAAAGGAGATTGGGTTTTGGATCTATTCTCAGGTTCAGGTAAATTTTATTCTACAAATTTAAATTTAAATATTTTATTTTTTACTTTTGATGTATTTATACTAATTTTCTTACTTATTTCTTTTATACTTGATTATTAGGTACAACACTAGCATGTTTCTGACCAAAAGGAAGAAATTGCATTGCCATTGAGAAAGATCGAGTGCAATGCAAATTTATTCAACAAATAATATCTTGAATTCCTTCTAGATGCGAAGCAAGAATTTGGTTTGAGGAAAGGGGATTTTAATGAATCACGTGTGGCAAAAAAAGAAAAGGAACCTCAACCACCATTATATGGAAAGATTAGAAAGGGACACTTTGGAAGATTTGCAGACATGAAAGATCCATTAGAAGATGAAAATGACAAAAATGAAGCAGAAAATGTTGCAGAAGAAGCCATCAATGATGTTCTAGATGATGTTGAACATGTATTAGTTGATATTGTTGATGATCTTTAAGTTATTCTTGCAAACAAAGCTCATTTTTTAGATCTATTAATCAGTTTTACTTGTAATGTTTAGACTTTGATACTTTATGAGAAGAATCCTTATTTTTTGCAAAAAAACATGTGATCACTATTATCTTTTTACATAAAATTCAATAAAAATGCTATTTTCTTAAGTTTTTTTTATTAATATTTTCCCAAAAAATTAGTTTATTTAACATGTTTCTTTTTTACAAAATGTCTCTAAAATTGTATTTTTTGCATTCTATTTATATTGAAAATTTGTATTTTTTTGTCATATCATTCAAAATATTGGTTTTTAACAACAATTGTTTGATGTGCATTGCAAAATTAATTAGCAATACATAAACTTGTATAAAATATAAACTTTATAATATTGACCCTCTTTTCATTTTTTATCTATGTGAAAAAGTGAAGATATCATTACAAATTTTTATTTTAAAAGAAATTATTTTTTTCTTTTCAAAACACAAGTACATAAATGCGCTTAAAAATAAACATCTCACGGAAGAAGAAGACATTAGAAAATGCATAGTGTCAAAATCAATCCTCTAAAAATACGTTGGTGATGATACACCACCACTATTCAAAATCGACATAAAAAGCATCACAGAAAAATAAATAAATAATTCAAGTGTTAAAAACATGCTAAAAAAAAAAAATGATTCTGCATCACCACTTTTCAAAATCGGGTGTTATTCTTGCTACGTCAAAAAGTGGGTACCAGTGCAGTTACCTATTTCATCGGTAACAATGTTGATTCATCTGAGCTCTCAGATGCACTGTTGTCTTGTTGGGCATATAATTTTCTTCTATTACATCTGTTCCCTTTCGACCTATTGTTGAAATTGATTTTCTCTTTCCCTCTTGATGATTCTCTATTTTCTTATGAGGACATTTAGATGCATAGTGCCGCACTCTTCCACAGTTAAAGCACTTAAATGGAAGTTTACCTTTATGCTTACTTGTGCCTTTATCCAATCTTCTGACAAATTTTGCCTCTTCTTCATCAGAGAAGGAGCATGTACCTTCCTTCTCTTCTATGCACTTATTTTCCTTAAAAGCTACCTCCCTCACATTTGTGTTCCCCTTTGGAAGTCTCATCTCATAAGCCATCAAGTTTTCAAGCAATTGGTTCATGGTCAATGTTTCCCAGTTTGTTGTTTCTTCTATGGCAGAAACATTAGGTTTAAACCTGGATGGTAAAGATCTCAATATCTTTTGTAAAATTACACATTCCTTAATGGTTTCTCCTAGAGCAATCATGTTATTCATAACTTCCGCAACCTTTAAGAAGAAATTGGTTACATCTTAATCTTCATTCATTTTTACATTTTCAAACTGAGTTCTATAGGCTTGTAGTTTGGCCATCTTCACATTTTTATCTCCCTCATGGATATTTTATAATGTATCCCAGATATCTTTGGCAGTCTCACTGTGCATTACTTTAATAAATTTTGACTCACATAGACCGCTCAAGAGTGCATTCATGGATTTTGAATTAGCTTTGAAATTTTGTTTGGCTTCTTTCTCTATGTCAGTATCCTTTGGAGCATATCCTTATTCCACAACAACCGAAACTTCTATTCCTAGAGACATTATGTATGTACTCATTCTTATTTTCCAGAAAGCATAGTTTGTGCTAGTAAACAATGGGGCTTTATTTGTTGAGCATCCTTCTAGGCTAGCCATTTTGGGAACCTAGGATCTCCTTCCAATTTGTTAAACTGATACAAAAGGAACTAGCTCTGATACCAATTAATGAACCCTTAGTTAAACTAAGAGGGGGAGGGGAGGGGGGGTGAATTAGTTTAATACATTCAAGGACATTTAAAAATTTTTCATTCAACGCATTTACACCTTCATTTCATAAGTAGCTTAATACATAATTGATCAACAAACATAATGTGTGGACAACAAGTAATTAAACAGATTAAACCATCGCATTAACACTTAATCATCAAGCACATAGATAACAGATATAAGTGTAAACCCATAAGGGAGAAAACCACATCTTATGATTGTTGTGATGCAAAGGCAAGCTTCAAATCCCTCTCACTACTGATTTTCTATAGGCTCCAACTTATAGGAGGCTACTACCTCAAATTATACAAGCTACTACTTGCAAGGAAGCTCGAACTCTCATCTATTTTTTGCAGGCTACAACCCACAGGAGGCTCCTACCTCGACCAGCTACAACTGGACATCTATCAGGCTACAACTTGATATGGAAGCACCAACTTCCTCACACTACAATAAAATCATATACTAATTTACCTCGGATATCAAATGCATTTTGCTCCTTCAATGATGGCCTTCCAGCCTTCAAATCTGCTTCATATCATCTTTGGATCTGCACAGAATCTCTATCTACTATTTCTCATTCTTCCTCTCTCTAACCTCTCTATGCATATTACAATAACATCATTTATAGAGATCACTTCATTGTTGTTTGCATTCTATATGGGAATATGAAGTGAACAGGAATGACTCTTGCCTTCCACCCACTCATTTCCTCACTTAGCATATTCAGGATGTTACAAAAATATATACACTCGTTTCAGTATTAAATTGGAGTTTTTCTTTGCCTTGGAGACTTGCCTTTGCATCACAAACAATATAAAATAATTAATACATTTATAGTTACAATCAAATATTTCACTCAGCCCTTTCAACTTCTTAGCTTTTTTGTGTGTTTATCCTCTTCTTCTTGTTGTCCCTTTGTCTTCTCTGCCTGCTGTTATATTTCCAACTATGTTGCAACATTATTGTCTTAGCCCAACTTGACCTAGTTATTACATTTCAAAAAATCTTACTATACCCTTCTATTTTTGGATTCTGCCTATTATATTTAACCACAACGTTCAACTTCTCTGCATGCACTTTCCAGTCTCTCTACCCGGGTCCATTCTCTTGTGTTCAGCTTTTTGTTTAACTCACTGCCGCAACTACGTACAAAATTGTTCTGCACGGGCTCCAGGTCCTTTTTCATGCATTCATGCCTTTCCTTTGTAACGCGAGTCAACCTTCGCTTCCATGGTTTTCTTCATAAAACCAACGCAAACACATTAAACCTTAGACCTGAAATATATTAGTATTTACCTTTGAACCGCATCGTGTCCGCTTCAAATCGCACTTCGCATTCCTTAGAGTTTACGCTATAATCTCCTTTTCCTCATCCGATGCAATTTGAAATCCTTTGTATTTTTCCTTTGAAATTACATCACATCCAAGCCTCTTTATCGCACTTCAAAACTTTTAGATTATAGCAATATCACAATACTTGTGATTTCGTAAATCGTAGCAAACTCCCCGTCGCAACCCACTACTTTTAACGTTTAACAATAAACTTATAGTATGTGATCTATGATGTGCGATATGCAGGCCAGGTCCATGTCATCGTGACACGTCACCCTTTTCATCATGGTAGGCTTCTTTACACAAACCCCGCAGACCTGTGGGTCATGACGCACATATATCCCTTTCCTCGCAACAGATTCTAATATCGAAGTTTTATAAACGTACATACGCATGCAATAAACCAAGGGAATAATAAAACCAATGGATTAATACTGAAAAACCAAGGGATTTTAAACCCAAATAAATGATATTAAACCCAAAGGAATAATATTAAACCCCAGGAATATGGACCCTTACATTAATAAACCCAAGGCATTAATACTAGAACCCCAAGAGATTATGAACCCAAGGGAATAATATTAAATACAAGGGATTAATATTATAAACGCAAGGTGTATAAACCCTAAGATAAATATTATAAACCCTAAAATCAACAATGTTGACCATAGTTGACCGTGACTTATTTTCATAAAGACAATCCCTGTCACAATGCATTGTTAGACCACGATTATTATAAACCACGAGTATATAAACCCTAAGATAAATATTATAAACCATAAAATAAACAATGTTGACCATAGTTGACCATGGTTTAGTTTCATAAAGACAATCATTTTCACAAAGCGACGTTAGACCATGGTTGAGAATGATTTATTTTCATATCAAGACAATACTTGTCACAATGTAACGTTGGACCATGGTTGACCAAGATTGGTTTTCATATTGAAATTTTTTTTTTCACAATGCGACATTGCACCATGGTTGAGCATGATTGACCATGGTTGAACATGATTAATTTATAAAACACGGTTAACCATGATTGACCATGTTTAACCATGGTTTATTTTCATATTGACCATGATTTACCATGGTTGACCATGGTTGAGAATGATTGATTTTCATATTGAGACAATATTTTTCTCAATGTGATGTAGGACCATGATCGACGATGATTGAACCCTTATATTAATAAATCCAAAAGTTTGATATTATAAACCCAAGGGATTAATACTAAAACCCGAAGGGATTATGAACCCAAGGGAATAATATTAAACCCAAGGGATTAATATTATAAACTCAAGGTATATAAACCCCAAGATAAACATGGTTGACCATGTTTTATTTTGATTGTGAGATAATCTATGTCACAATGTGATGTTGGACCATGCTTGAACATGTTTGAGCATGATCAATTTTCATATCGAAAGAATATTTGCCATGGTTGATTTTCATATTGAGATAATATATTTCACACTGTGACGTTGGACCATGCTTGACCATGATTGATTTTAAAAAACATGGTTGACCGTTGTTTACTAGAATGACCATGGTTGACCATAAACCCAAGAGATTAATACTAAAAACCCAAGGAAGAAATATTAAATCCAAGGGAATAATATTTTAAACCATAGGAATATGAACCCTTAGATTAATAAACCCAAGCGATTTATATTTTAAACCCTAAAATAAGAAATGTTGACCATAGTTCACCATGGTTGTTTTTCATATTGAGATAATCCCTGTCACAATGTGACATTGGACCATGGTTGAACATGCTTGACAATGATTGATTTTCATATCAAGACAACCTTTTCTCACAATGCGATGTTGGACCATGGTTTACCAAGGTTGATTTTCATATTGAGACGATCTTCGTCACAATGCGACATTGGACCACAGTTGACCATGATTGATTTTATATAAAATATAATTGACCATGGCTGAACATGATTGACCATGGTTGACCTTGATTGCTCATGGTCGACCATTTATAAACCCAAGAGATTAATACTAAAAACCAAAGGGATTATAAACTCAAGGGAATAATATAAACCCAAGGTATATAAACCCTAGGATAAATATTATAAACTCTTAAATAAGCATGGTTGACCATGGTTAATTTTCATATTGAGACACTCTTTATCACAATGCGGTGTTGGACTGTGGCTGAACCCTTAGATTGATAAAGTCAAGGGACTGATATTATAAACCCAAGGGATTATTACAAAAACCCCAAGGGATAATGAATCCAAAGGAATATTATTAAACCCAAGGTATATAAACCCTAACATAAATATTATAAACCCTAAAATAAACATGGTTCACCATTATTGATTTTCATATTGAGACAATCATTGTCATAATGTTATATTGCAGCATGGCTGGCCATGCTTGACCATGATTCATTTTCATATCGACACAATCTTTGTCACAATGTGATGGTGGACCATGGTCGACCAATGCATATAAACCTCAAGATAAATATTATAAACACTAAATAAACATGGCTGACCATGGTTGACCATGGTTGATTTTCATATTGAAACAATCCTTGTCACAATGCGACATTGGAGCACGATTGACCATGCTTGACCATGATTCATTTTCATATCGAGACAATCTTTGTCACAATGCGACGATCGACCATGGTTTACCATGGTTGATTTTTATATTGAGACAATGTTTGTCGCAATGCGATGTTGGACCATGTTTGATCATGATCAATTTTATAAAACATGGTTGACCATGGTTCATATAAAAAACCCAAAAAGTTATAAACCCAATAAAATAATATAAATCCAAGATATTAAGGTAAATCTTATAAACCTTTAAATAATCATTATTTAATTATTAGTTAACTGTTAATTATTAATATTATTAATAAATCATTAAATATTAATTATTATTTAATTATTAATTATCAATAAACCTTTAAATAATTTTTAATTATTATTTGCTTATTAATTATTAATTACTAGTGTTTATTATCGCATTTTACAAATACAGATTCCAATTTGTAGTATCAAATCCATCCAATTTTAGTTATTTGAGATCTTTTCATAGCTCTATAAATTAATCTTTTTGAATAATGTTATGTCGATGCAAAGGCATTTTACAGAACTTAGAAATATAGATATGAAACTAAAAGGTGAAGCGGAAACATATGGAAAAAAGTTCCATAGATTTGAAAATTATTTTAATTATGTCCATGAATCTATTGCTAAGAACTTTTTGTCCATGAATCTATTTCTAAGAATTTTGATTCAAATTTCTTTGGATGTTGCTAAGAATTTTGATTCAAATCTCTTTGGATGTATGCAGGGAATAAATATATTTGATATGCAAAATAGATTGAGTATGGAAGAACAAGTATTTCTCGTCAATAAAAAAAATAAGTATTTCTCGTCAATAAAAAAAATTTATGACAACAATGTGTTAATCTATTGCGTTTTGGTTATAGCTTAAATTTAAAAAATGAATGGAAGTGTACAAAGAATATAAATATAAACCTTTCATTTATGAGGTGTACAAAGAATTTTAGTTTTTTTCATAGTGATAAACTAGCAATTGCACCTAATGTTGCAAAGGAAACGCCGTAAGGAAGAAGCTAGAAAGAAAGCAACTATAATTAATTTGATGTGACCTTATATTTATGTTTAGAATGTGTACGTTACAACCTTGGTATAGAGAAACAAAAAATCTCCTTAAGTCATGGCAGTAAGTTTATATATCTGTCTCTGAAGCAACAGAATGTAACTGGACAAAAATATGCAGATGTACATTCTTTTTCTATAATAAAAGTGTTTTTTCTTGAGAAAAATCTAGTTCTTATAACTTTAATTAAAAAAAATTATATAAAAAACTCTTATAAAAATTACAGACTATTTCAAGCTCTTCAAAGTGGTTTGCAACTTTACATTAGATTTTTACATTTGTAAATTCAAATTCAAGATGAAACATCTAGTGCTTAAATTGGCTAAGACTTTTACAAGAGGCTACATCTCAGCTTGGTTGTATCACAAATTACAGAAGGGCACTTTTTTTCCTGAAACCTCTAGTTGAAGATCATTCAAATTGAAAAACTACCTTCTTCCTTTTTTGTCACTTTCTTCTTTTCACTATAGACTTTAAATAAAGTGATCTGCAATAGCTACTGGTTGGAATGCTCTGTATCCTTCTTAGAATGTGGATTGGCAATTCATCATCAAATCTTTTCATTCATGGGATTGTTAAAACCTTTAACAAGAGATATTTTTTTTAAAATTAATATGTATTGTAAAGGTCTCGAGGGATATTGAATTTTAGGATTGATTTTGATTGCGAAAAAAAAATCTGAAGGGTCAGAAATAACTTGATACTTCGTACCAGGGCATTAAAGTCCATACCATAACTTGGAGAAACTGTGCCATTGCCCATGCTCAAAATTGACACAAGTTAAGAATAACAGTAATAAATTGTTTTTTCTCCCGGAGGACAGGGTGTCATTTGCCCACCAGCCTCAACGTTTGAAACACCTGATATTTGGATAGGCAGATACAATAAAACGTTGTGGATGGCTGAACCATTGAAAAATGAAATTGAAAGGGAATGGTCACCCACAGTAAGACATGAATACTGCAAGAGCAGGACAAGCTGCACCAGTCCAGTGCAAAAGAATGAATAAATGGTTTTGAAAATGAATAATGTTTATATTCTCATGGTTCCCTGATGCACAGGAATACGAGACAAAAGAATAGGACATGCATCTCACAAGCACAATGTTACAAGCATATACTGGGGCAATGCTCATGGTATAACGAAATTCATTTTTCTGTAAGCCAATATAGGAAGCACTTTTGGTATTATTGCCATGGCAGCAAGTGAGTAGTGAGATCTGTGAAGGTTTGGAGGGTGAAATTCCTGAGGCCTGTGTCTGAAACTTCACAGAATCTTTCAGACCAGTCCTCAGGCTCAACAGGTTCTGTTCCAAGTCCAGGAGCTCAGTCCCTGGAACTTTCGTTCTGATTCTCTTGCCAGTCTGTTACATAAGTTGCAACTTCTGAAGAATTTGGCCTTAAATGTGTCCCAAACTTGGTATTTATTGTGATTGAACACTGCAAATCCTCTAGGAAGGTTCATATAATGATAGCCCTGTCCGAGATGAAAATGATGGACTACGTTTATCAGGCTTTGGTTCAATGCCGATAAGAGAACGATAGATTTATGCCTCTCTGTTCTGTTCAGCCTGCAGGTGTAACCTGCTATCACACCTTCATCTGGGTGTTTCTTCAATCTAGATGGGCCAAAGCTATGACAGTCAACTCTGATTTCTCCTATTTTAACTAAGCCTGAATATGCAGATGTTGCATTATTGATTAGCCTTTCCATGACTGTAACGCCTGTTTGAGTAGAATATGTTGGCATGGTCTCATTCTGAATGTATTCTATAGGATTCAGAAATTCATCTACGTCCATGAATGCCACCCATTCACATTCCTGGCGAGCTCGCAATGCGCAATGGGAAAATCCAGCCTCTTGGGTTTTAATCCATGGCCACATATGTCTACTGACACTGAAAGAACCCAAGGATGCTACCACTTCTTCTATGTTGTCATCACTGTTGTTATCATAAAGAAACCACCTCTGGACACCTAGATAGCCATGGTACATGATCCATTCTCTGAGAAATGGAGCTTGGTTCCAAAGCATTGTGCAAGCACAGACCTGATGGGGAGGCCTCAACATCTGCACAGCTTTCGAGCTCATCATGGATTTCACTTCAACCCTAGCTACAGATGGAAGTAAACCACCTCTGGATCTCCATACAAAAGCCTTCATTCCTTCAATTTCTGGTATTTCTAAGCCATTAGGCTTCTCACATCTGATCACTTAATGAGCAGCCATCAAAACCTTAGTCTTGAAAACCTTGATGCCCAAATCCATAATGCCCCATTTCTTGAAATCCCTGGCATTAAGAAGATCGGTGTCCAAATTGGAACCAAAAACACAGACAAGATTATCAGAATCAGAAATCCTGCCTCTTCTCAGGTTCAATCCTTTGACGAACAGAATCACGCTGTCTGGTTCTACTACTGCCTCATAAACAAGCATTCTCCATGCAAAATTCTTTGGATATGTAGCTTGCGAAGGGACCAGCATTCCATTTTCCTTGAGTTTTATAGTTAAGGTCAATCCCTCAGCAGACTTTGGCTCTGGAGGATGTGGGCACCTCACAATCTGCAGGTCTTGGTCTTTCGTATCCACAGAGATGGCAGGAGTTCGGAGGCCTTCACCATACACAAATTCAAACTCATCCTTCTGCAAGGCAAAACATCCATCACATGTTTTCAAGAGCAGCAAAACATGCTCTGGCAAAGTGACAAGATCCTGGACCAGAAGAGAGTTATCCTTGTCCACAACTCGTTCTTCAACTGCATTATTTCTGGGCAGGAGTTGAGAATGATGTGCTTGGATCACAATCCTTCCTCCAGGTGGAGGGTAAAAAGCTGCCACACAATGAATCCCAAAAATCAAAAACCTAAAACACTGCATCTATCATCTATCATAAAAAATTGCAACCTAATTTTCCCATCAAAGATTAGCTTTCAAAGTCTGCTACAAGTCCTTGGTCACCGAGGAAACAAAATACCATCTGTTGCTGTATTGATGTAAAAGTAAATCCCAAGATAGGGATATAGCACTGTAATAAGATAGCATGCAACATCTTACATAACAGCCACAAGCCAAAGACAACCCACAAGGCATGACAATGAAATTGTGTGCCACAACCCACAAGGCATGACACTGAAATTATTGGTCATGTTATTACCAGAGTGAGGGACGACATTTTAGTACCAGAATGAGGGAACACAGGGGACTTGCGCCCTAAAGGCAACTTCCAGATTGGCAGAGAAGATGCAAGAATTGGTTAAATGAATCAATTTATTCCTCTTGGACACTGAAGATTGGGACCAGCATGTCTACGATCCACAAATAAAAATGTTGAAATCTTGAAGTCCTTCAATACCAGCATTCTCTTATCTGGTACTTAACGGGTTTCTTTTGTCAACAAAAGTAAACACCTCAGTTTATCAAGAAGATTACATTCTACGTTCTCTGATCAATAGGTTATGTAACAGTTACTCAGTAGATAATGCAGATACTAGTTGCAGTCAGAAACTCGGGAAACAATTGCAGAGCCAGTATAGTGACATAGTGGATCAGTAGATTGTTCTCAGTTGCAGTAGTTGCAGCAACAGCAGCAAGAGATCAAATGCAGCACGGAGTAATGTTGGCAACAATGTAGGGTGGCACAGTGCAGTGTCAGTAGCAACACATATACAGGATGGTTCAGCTACAAGGTTAGCAGATGAATTAGAGTATGCGCAGTAGCTTGGTGGGCAGTGACAAGTTGTTACAAGTGCCAAACATCAGCAGCGTGAGGGAAGATGTTATGGGAGACCTTCCTCACTAAGAGGGAGTGTTATTTTTTGTAGCTTCATTTCAAGGAATTTTCAGTGTGAAATTTAATTTTCTAACCGCTAGGATAGATTATGGTGGATAAATGAACTTGGTTCTACAATGACAAGCTGAAGCCCTCGAAGCCACATTCTAAGACTCTTGTAGTAACATTTAATTCAAAATTTCTGAAGAACACAAGCAACTAAAGACAAATCAATGTTCTTAGATGACCGATGTGACACTTGTAGTAACATTTAAGCCATGAGTTTCGAGACCACGAGCAACTAAAGAGTTAGCAAAGCTATAGTGAAAATAATTAAGACACCAAAATGTCAAACCAGTTGGTATCAAAACCAAGGTAAAAGCTCACAGGCACAAATATTTTCAGATCACTATCCATTAGAATCATTAGTTTAGAAAATTATTTCCGCAATAACTAATACAGTATACTTGCTTGCGTCACAATACTGCTCATTATTGGTGACTAGTTTATAATCAATACATGCTTCTTTTTTACTCACAAATTTCATCAATGACAGTAGTGCACGCTATCTTAAATCACAAAAAAACTCGAGGATTGATGGATGCTGTTAAAGAGCATAACAAATATTTAATAGCAAATAGTCAGCATGAACAAACAACATGCATGGTAGCAAATAGAACATATTACAGTAAATGAAATTTGAAAAATAGACCAACAAATAATAAAATAGTCAGAGATGAAGGGAAAGCATAGAGAACACGAAAACCCAAACAGTCTTGCCTGTAGACTGGATGCAGCTTCCTAAACGAGCTATCCAAGTCCAAATTCTAAGTGATAAAGAAATGGGGAGAATTTAGGTCGTCATGTACTTTAGAAAGATTGATCATTGAACTAAATCTGTTTCGATATGTTTAACTTGAATATGCAAGTTAGTGATTTTAAATCTCTTCAGAAATCTTACAATGGATTAAGGAAGCAGTTTACTCTGCATATCACATGCTACCCCTGCTTCGTAGAGCCACCCCAAGGTTTTTGTTTTCCTCTTATACTGTGGTTGCATTTATTCTTCATTATAAGCATGGCGAAGAAATCCATGTCACAAAAAGTAACTACTGGAGACTAATCCGACCCTTTATACATGGTTTTAATGAATTATTGAGAAAACAGCAAATGGAAGTAACCCATAGATAAAAATTTATGACAAGTGTACCATGTCTGTGTAGTTAGATTTTCTCGAGTCTTCATCACCACCATAGTACATGTGATATTTTTCATACCTACAAAATTATAGAAAAAAACAATCAATTTGAGATTTGATATTGCATAGAGATTCAGAATCTCAACCAAATATAGTCAACAAAACTCAATTAAAGAAAAATACAGTTTGCAGAGCTCATAAACAATCTTTTGAAATTCTTGCTGATGTAAAGACAGACTTCTATCGTATTCTTATAGATGTAACATAAGCCTTACTTCGGATCCAACACAGTCAACGAGTTTCTTTTGGAACTAAGGAGAATTCTATGTCCTGTTTGGTTTGTATTATATGGCACTATTCACCTGTGCTATCATAACAATGTTGTCAGGCTCAAACTCTTTTAAGACTACGTTGGCCTGTGACTCGGCATGACTCAGCAATTCCTTTCAGTTTTGGCAAAGAGACATAAAACTCAAAATATGGTAGATTTTGTGTGTGAAAGATATACTAATGACATTTTCAATCCATATAAATTATAAAACCACAGTCTATGCAGAAATTCATAAGATATCTCATAAAATATCATAACACAACATTTGACTCTTGATATTTGAATGCAAAACAAAGAACTGAAAAGAAGATTCCATAGCCAAATTCACAAATATTACTCAATTCAAATACATAACTCTCGTAGTCTTATAACAGAAATAGAAAATCAAAATAGAAAGTGTCTTCAAGTCAAACTTGAGCATGGTAGGATACAGGTTTGGCATCATTTAATTGTTTTATGGACCAGGTCTGTAGGCTGAGATGTCAGTCTAGAGGCCTGTAGGCTGATTACAAACTATAGGCCAATTCATCTTACATGAATTTGGGATGGCAGCCCCAGCCAGCCTACAGGCCTGTAGTCCGCTAGTATAAACTAAAAAGCATAACTAAGTTACTTTCATACGGTCAAATTGCAAATGTGGGGTTCCTTATATGCAAGTTAGTGATTTTAAATCTCTTCAGAAATCTTACAATGGATTAAGGAAGCAGTTTACTCTGCATATCACATGCTACCCCTGCTTCGTAGAGCCACCCCAAGGTTTTTGTTTTCCTCTTATACTGTGGTTGCATTTATTCTTCATTATAAGCATGGCGAAGAAATCCATGTCACAAAAAGTAACTACTGGAGACTAATCCGACCCTTTATACATGGTTTTAATGAATTATTGAGAAAACAGCAAATGGAAGTAACCCATAGATAAAAATTTATGACAAGTGTACCATGTCTATGTAGTTAGATTTTCTCGAGTCTTCATCACCACCATAGTACATGTGATATTTTTCGTACCTACAAAATTATAGAAAAAAACAATCAATTTGAGATTTGATATTGCATAGAAATTCAGAATCTCAACCAAATATAGTCAACAAAACTCAATTAAAGAAAAATACAGTTTGCAGAGCTCATAAACAATCTTTTGAAATTCTTGCTGATGTAAAGACAGACTTCTATCGTATTCTTATAGATGTAACATAAGCCTTACTTCGGATCCAACAAAGTCAACGAGTTTCTTTTGGAACTAAGGAGAATTCTATGTCCTGTTTGGTTTGTATTATATGGCACTATTCACCTGTGCTATCATAACAATGTTGTCAGGCTCAAACTCTTTTAAGACTACGTTGGCCTGTGACTCGGCATGACTCAACAATTCCTTTCAGTTTTGGCAAAGAGAAATAAAACTCAAAATATGGTAGATTTTGTGTGTGAAAGATATACTAATGACATTTTCAATCCATATAAATTATAAAACCACAGTCTATGCAGAAATTCATAAGATCATCTCATAAAATATCATAACACAACATTTGACTCTTGATATTTGAATGCAAAACAGAGAACTGAAAATAAGATTCCATAGCCAAATTCACAAATATTAGTCAATTCAAATACATAACTCTCGTAGTCTTATAACAGAAATAGAAAATCAAAATAGGAAGTGTCTTCAAGTCAAACTTGAGCATGGTAGGATACAGGTTTGGCATCATTTAATTGTTTTATGGACCAGGTCTGTAGGCTGAGATGTCAGTCTAGAGGCCTGTAGGCTGATTACAAACTACAGGCCAATTCATCTTACATGAATTTGGGATGGCAGCCCCAGCAAGCCTACAGGCCTGTAGTCCGCTAGTATAAACTAAAAAGCATAACTAAGTTACTTTGATACGGTCAAATTGCAAATGTGGGGTTCCTTGGTCCCTATTTTTGGGTCAGCTGAGCCTAGGTCAGACTCCCAAGTCTGAGGCCAAGACTCCCGAGTCTGGAGAGTGGGGAGTCTGCGAGGAGGGTCTCTGGGAGTCACTTATCCCAGCGCTGACTTGGTGAGACTCGGCCAGACTCAGGAATCTGAAAAGAATCTGACAACACTGGTAGATATTACTCAGGAGTCTGAAGAGAGCCTGGCAACACTGGTACATAATATCTAGGTGATTTAATAGCAACTGTGCTGTTTTGTTGGAGCAAATGACGAGGGCAACAGTACAACAACTTTTAGTTGCCATGGTAAACCCATGTCAGGTAGTTCATAGTTGAACTATATAGCTATGCAAAGAGGACATTGAATTCCCGCACACACAAAAACATATGTTCTGGAAACACGAAATTAGAACTGAAAAAGAAACAGGGCTAAAGGGTCTTGAGGGGTAAGAAACATGAACACAACCCAACCTATACTATGCATATAAAATTGAAGAACATCCTGAAGAACATCTTTCGTACAAACTTCGCATGTCAGCAAGCAGATCTAACCAAAAAGAAAGAAAGAAAGGATCGATGCAGAATCCTTTAAACAAAGCTTAAGTAAAGCTCCTAGACATGATTTTTGCGTGGTGGCAAACAGATCTCACAATAAGAGGTAATGTGTGTACCTGAAACAGAGCTTTAATAAGCGATTCAGTGAATCTTTTTGAACCCACAAAAATCGTTAATGGCCTCACTGTTAGGAATTAGTGGCTATGGGATCATAGGGAGCAGAAGGAATCCCTGCCCACAAAGTAAATTACTTCGACTTTTGACAACGCAAGCATAGCTAGTGGAAATGAACCGAGATTCAAACATAAAACCAAGCCAGCTATATAATGACAACTGAGATTCGTCTGTTTCGGTGGCAGCGCCAGGGAATTGATCGTGCAACCGGTTTTTCAGGGAGCATTAACTCTCTCAAAATTAGAAATTTTCAAACGAGTTTCGCGGCCTAATACTCAAAAATTTCTTACGGGAATATTTACTTCCAAGCTAAAATTTAAAAAGCAAATAGTCTGTACAATCGAGGATTGATTTTCAAACAGAAAGCCAAATGTCCATCGCTTAAAACAAAAACGCCAAAAAGAACTACCATCCCGAACGCAAAACAAAATTTCTGGTGGGTATTTTCTGAAAATTTCAAAAAGGCCAAAATTTTATTTAAACTTCACAAAAATGGAAAGCGAGTTGGATTCGAGATTCATGTGATATCGGAGGCAATCTGGATTCCATCGGAGCCATCGGAACTCATTGTGTATTCTCTTTGTTCCGAAATAGCGACGGGCGGTAGGAGGAGGCATGATAACTCTGCGAGTTAGAGAACCCATAACAGGGCCTCACACACTCATAACATCTGAACAACGAGTGTGGGCGGGAGCACCGCAAATCCTCTGGGGCAGAATCCTTGCACCTTCCGGCTCTCAACACCCTGAACCCCAGCCACACGGAAGGAGGAACAAGCTCCTTTCTCACGGGGTCCGATGTTCGAATGTCGCCTTTGCCCACCTGGCAAGTTCCACTTGGATTGTGGGGTGAAGCTTGGGCCTTCGCCGGCCGCCCCCCGTATGGCCAGGATTCCTTGAAGCACGGTCCAAGCTCGGAGTCGGAGGACCCGGGGAAAGGGTTCCGGGAGCCCATTCTTGTAGAATTCAATCGTGGCTACGGCTGTGCGAAGAGTAGCTTGCCGGTCCGACGAGCTACACGCGTAATCCATGTAGAATCCCCGCTGCCATGCAGAGTGGCGCCATGTCGTCGGTGGTTGGTTCTTTGCTTGAACAAAGCGCGGAACATCATCTCTGCTCTCCCCTTGGCTTTCTCTGCACCCACAACGAACACCTCTCAACCAATTCTCTGCCAATATGATCATGCTTGTATGTAGTTTTCCATCTAGGGTTGAAAATGTTTTAATCGTCTAACATCCAATCTAACGGTTTCACATTATGACGGGTTGCACATCGGCAAAGTTGTTTTCAAATAGGCTTGTACTTACGCGTAATTAAACATTAGATTATTATTATTATTTCTTTAATACTAGTCTCTACGTTAAAGGTTGAAGTTGTCTTTAGAGGCATGTGACAAATATAAATTTAAAGTTTACTTTTAATCAAATAAAATAATTATATTCATAATAATTATTTATTTTAGTATAAAAATATTTTTAATAATATTTTATTTTTAGTTTAGTGGGCATATAATAAATGGTGATGTGGTGTATTTTTAACACACTGCTTATAATGTTAATATCATTAGTTGAAAATTTTATGTGAATAAAAATCCAACCATATTAAAAGATTAATATGACTCATGCTCGATGTGATCCTTATATGATTTTGATTACTTAAATGCCTTTCAATTATAATTCCTCAAACCAAAAGTTAAACTTACAATAAATCTGAAAACTCACACAACTTAACAAAAAAATAAAATAATTTATATTTAAAAATATTTTTCATATATATTAATATATAATAAACAAATAATAAATAAATGCCCCATTGTATCTTTATCCATTTAATTCCCAAAACATGTTCATGTTATTTCCTTACCAATATCGTGCATATTTAAGTGAATCTCCAAGAAAAAATTTAGTAGAATTCTTTAAAAATTTCTTGCTTATTGTAATTCTAGCTCAATGACAATGGCATGGCAAGGTCTCGTCACATTGGAAATACCCAGGGTCCTCCTAGTGCCTTCTCCATTTTGTGCACATATCTCTCTTTTATATATATATATATAGTTTTTTATTATTATTTTAAATTATATTTAATCATTATACATTATTTTGATGTATGTTTTTATCATATTTATTATTTTTCTAAATAATAATATTTTTTAATAATTATTAATTAGTAAGTGTGTTTTTATATTTTTCATGAGGTTTTCTCTCGATAAATCTATGACATAATATATGTATTTTTAATATACCACCTTAGATTTATCTTAATTTCGGATCTATCAAGTGCCGAGAGGGATCAAATCCTCTCGATATGCAAACCTCCTTATTTTTCTCCTACTTTCGTGTGGAGATTTGATCCCTCTAGGCGCTTGATAGATGGGGTTAATATGGATCTAGGTTGGTTTCAATGGAAGTGTGCGGGTAAGGAAAATCTATTGAATATATGATTAATTTTAATAATATGTAAATGCATCTAATATAATATAATCATTTTATATATATGCTAAATATGTCTCATATTTATCTCGTCATTTTTATTTTAAAATTTTCTTAGTTACCTCAATTTGTTGAGATGATAAATATTGTTAATAACTTTAATGATGAAAAAATGATAGAAATAATTTTTTTGAATGCAAAGTGACGATGTAATAGTGTTAGATGATATAAAATGTGAATAATAAGAATGCACTCAATTACAAATAGTATTCATTGTGATCAATCTCAAATTATTTCCTTCTACTATTCTTGTGTGTTCCTTGTTAGTTTTGTCGACTTTTTCATATCAATTATATGAAAAGGATAGATTGAAATCATAAACCATTTAAATATTTAGCTCGAACTATTGCACTAAGCATCATGCATTATCTCTCTTGCTCTCCAATATTAATATTTTTGATTACTATAACGGAGAAAAATCAATGAAATTTGTCAATAGTACATGTGCTTACTTGAAATCAATGCATAATGTTAATCCAATTTCTTTAAAATGTACCTTCATACATCCAATTACATCAAATAAAAAATCAACGCCTATTTGAAATAAATGCATCTAATGCAAACAATCAAATAAGATTAGAAAACAACATCTACACGAAATCAATGCATCTAATCAGGTAATAGAATAGGATTAGAATTCAACATCTACTGCTTGAAATAAATGCATCTAGTGCAAGTAAAGAAAATAATATTACAAACCAACATCTCTTCTCTACTAAGTAAATGTGTACTAGTGCAAGCAATCAAATAGGATTAGGCAACAACATCTACACTAAAATCAATGCATTTAGTTGAAGCAATCAAATAGGATTAGAAATCATCTGCAACGAAATCAATGCATCTAGTGCAAGCGATCAAATATAATTAAAAGTCAGCATCTACGGTGAAATGTGACACTCAGTGAAAGAAATCAAATGGACAAAAATCAATACACAAATGAAATCTTCTGCATTTGTACTTGAGAAATAATATAGGATTAGAAATCATCTACTTTCAAATCATTGCATCTAGTGCAAGCAAATTAAATATAGTCAAAAATCAATATCTACACTAAAATCAATGCAACTAGTGCAAGAAATCAAATAGTATTAGAAATCACCATCTGTGAAATCAATGCATCTAGTACAAAGAAACATCTTCCCTCTCTCCCCCTTCCTTCCTGTTTCTCTTTCCCTCCCGTCTCTACTCTCTCCCATCCTTCCTCTTCCTTTCTCTCTCTCCATTTCTCTCCCATCTCTCTATCTCTCTCTCTCTTCACCCTCCAACTCTATTAATATATCCATCCTCTCTCCGTCTCTCTTCCTTGTATCCATCTCTCCTTATTTATCTCTTTTTCTCACCTTAGAAATATACATACTCTATCTCCATCTCTCCTTGTCACTCCATCTCTCTCTCCACTTCTTACTCTCTATGTAGTTTTTATTCCCTCCTCTCTCCCCCTCCAACTCCATCTCCCCTCCCTCCCTATCTCCTTCTATCTCCCTCACTCTATCATCCTCTCTCTCCCTCTCTCTCTCTCTCTCTCTCTCTCTATCTCTCAATCTCTCTTTGCCCTCCAATTTTCTCTCTTCCCCCATCACTCTCTTCTTTCTCTCGTCCTCTCTCTTGCTCCTTCCTGTCTCTCATTCTCTCTCGTTCCTATAACTTTTCCTCTCTCTCTCTCTCTCTCTCTCTCTCTCTCTCTCTCTCTCTCTCTCTTTTCCATCCAATCCTCTCTCTCTCTCTCTCTCTCTCTCTCTCTCTCTCTCTCTCTTTTTCCCCTCCAATCCTCTTTCTTCCCCATCTCTCTCTCTCTCTCTCTCTCTCTCTCTCAACATCTACACAAAAACCAATGCATATAGCGCAAGAAATCAAATGAGATTATATATCACAATCCACACTAAAATCAATGCATTTCGCTCAGAAAATCATCTTCCTTGACCCCTCCTCCAAATTTATCCTCTTCTTTCCCTCCATCTCTCCGATCTCTCACATCCTCTCTCTCTTCCTTCCCCTCTGTCCATTTCTCTCCCACCTCTCTCTCTTTCTCTCTCTCTCCAACTTTGTTACTATATCCCTCCATCTCTACTTCTCCCCCATTCTCTCCATATCTCCTTATTTTTCTCTTTATCTCACCCCAAAACATACACACACTCTTTATATTTCTCCTTTTCCTCCTCTCTCTCTCCACTTATCACTCTATATGTATTTATTCTTCATCCCTCATCTCCCCCTCTAACTCCATCACTCTATTCCTTCTCTCTCCTCCTATATCCCTCCATATCTCCTCCTCTCTCTCTTCCATCCTCTCTCTTACTTCCTCTCCTACATCCCTCTCTCTTCCCCCATCTCTCTCTCTCTCTCTCTCCTCCTCTCTCTTTTCCCTATAATCTATCTCCTCCCCCCATCCTCTCTTCCGCTCTCACATCCTCTCTCTCTTTCTCTCTCTCTGCCATGTAATCATCTCTCTTCCCCCATCACTCTTTCTCACTCTCTCTAAAACTATGTTACAATATCCCTCCTTTCTCCTTCTCTCTCCTTCTTTTCCCGATTCTCTCCATCTATGCTTCTTTGTCTCTTTATCTCACCCCCAAACATAAAAACTCTCTCTCCATATCTCATTTTCACTCCCTCCATATCTCACTTATTTTTTCTCTGTATCACCCCCAAACATACACACACTCTCTATATTTCTCCCTTGTCACTCCTCTCTCTCTCCAATTCTCACTCTCTATGTATTTATTCTTCCATCCTCATCTCCCCCTCCAACTTCCTTCGCTCTATCCCTCCCTCTCTCCTCCTATATGCTTCCATCTCTCTCCTCTCTCTCCTTCCTCTCTCCTACCTCCCTCTCTATTCCCCCATATCTCCCTCTCTCCTTATCTATTTTCCCTACAATCCTCTCTCTTCCCCC
Source organism: Pinus albicaulis (assembly GCA_034641835.2). NCBI lineage: Eukaryota > Viridiplantae > Streptophyta > Pinopsida > Pinales > Pinaceae > Pinus > Pinus albicaulis. Next base: position 259,718 of record JAXQQM020088491.1, read on the forward strand.
ATCCTCTCTTACTCTCTCTCTCTCTCTCTCTCTCTCTCTCTTCCCCCATCACTCTCTCTCTCTCTCTAACTATATTACTATATCCCTCCATTTCTCTTCTCTCTCATTCTTTTCCACATTCTCTCTATCTATGCTTCTTTGTCTCTTTATCTCACCCCAAATATAAAAACTCTCTCTCCATATCTCACTTTTACGCCCTCTCCCTCTCCACTTCCTCATTGTCTATGTTTTTCTTATTCCCTCTCTCTATCCACTCCAAATCCATCCATCTCTCTCTCTCTCTCTCTCTATCTCTCTCTCTCTCTCTCTCTCTCTGTGTGTGTGTGTGTCAACCCTCCAATCCTCTCACTATATCCCTCCATCTCTCCTCCTCTCTCGCCCCTCCATATCTATGTCTCCCTCTCCTCTCTTGCCTTCTCTACCTCTCACTCCCTCTCCCTCTCTCTCTTCCATTCCTCCTCTCCCTCTCCTTGATTTTATCCTCATCTCTCCTTGTCACACATCCTATCTCTTCACCTCTATCACTATGAGTATTTTTTCTTCCCTCCCATATATATCTAGAGTTCACATATATCATGATCTATTAGTGTATATTATAATATAACAAATTTAATATGGTATTAATCCAAAGTTATTAAATTTAATAATATTAATATGAATATTGGATTTAATAATAATAATAATAATAATAATAATAATAATAATCTCTTAATATTAATATTAATATTAGGGCTAATAATGTGGCATGGTATTAACAATAATTTGGCCCTCGACTTCACCTAATCAGCTTTGTTTTTGGAGTGTTTGTAAATATAAAGAGGTTTATGGAGTAAATATCAAGAGGTTTTATTTATTCACCATACCTCTTTTATTTACCCAATTACTGTATAGGATTGTTATATAATTAGATGTTGATTTATAATTATATTCAATATGTTTTTATATATTTATCATGCATCTTTATACCTCTTTTATATTTGTATTTATTTATTTACCATACCTATTTTATAAATATGGTATTTGGCCCATGGTATTAATAATAATGTTTGTCTCATGGTATTTGGCCCTTCACTAAATAAAACCTCTTTTTTTAGTTTATTTAAATATAAATAGGTTTATGGAGTAAATATAAAAAGAGGTTTATTTATTTACAATATCTTTGGAGTAAGTATAAAAATATTTTTTTATTTATTTATAATACCTAAACCTCTTTACATTTTAAGATTTATATTACGTTTATGCACATAATAATTAGGTTTATTTTTAAATAGGACAAATATTATCAAAAATGTTAAATTTTAAACATTACATTTACTTTTACATGTTTACTTTTCTATGTGAGATCTACCCCATACTAGGTTGTAGAGATAATAAATTGCTATATTTTAATAATTAATATTACCCTATTAAAAAGGTTAAAAAACTATATATAATATAAAGAATCAAGTTATATATGATTTAAGATTCAAGTTAATGTTTTGTGAGACATTAGCATTTTATTAATTTTTTAAGACACAACAACCTTACACATTGCGCCTCTCGGCGTAATAAAGAAAATTAAAAATTTTATTAGATATTGATAAGTACTTCCCAAATATTTTTAATCAACCCCCTTATATGATACACCATTACAATAAACTAAAAAATATATTTACACTAAATATTCTTTATTTTTACCAAATATCTTTTTTTTAAAATCAGGATCTCTAAAAACTCCATCTGCCCACATCCCCTCCCCAATACACACAATGTATTGGTTCTATTTCACAATTTTAAAAACTCGAGGTAAATGTGATAATATATTGGTCAACAAAATGACACCTTATTTATAATATAACCAACTGAAAGAATCCTTTCCCATAGAAGAGAATATCATAATCAATTGTTTCATCTCCTTCATCTAATTTCTCACCATCCCATTGTTAGGCATTGATACACTATAAAGGAATTAAATATAATCCTATGAGTAAAATTTTTATTGATGAGTAATGGAGAAATGGAAATACATGTTATCCACATGAAGAAACTCTAGTGGATGGAGAAAAGAGGGAGATGAAAATAGACTAGATACATAAATTCTACTCGGGAGTGGATTTATTTCAGTGGTTTGATTACTCAATCAGAATTATTTTTTATTGTTATTATATATGGAGTACTTGATTTATAAGAAATTATTTTAGATATCCCATTGGAACAATTTATCACAATAGATTTTGTAATATTTGAAATATTAGGTTATGCGATTTATTTTCTTTAGATTCCAAAATTAATTATTATTTTTTTGAAATTTGCAAAATGGTAATAAGAATGGTAAAAAGAGGCACATAAAAATATCATCAACACCAATGAACACAATATTTATCCCATGAAATCTAATATAGGAGAAACCTAGCTAGAAGGTGAGCTTTATCCTCTTCTCTCTTTAGCAATAATAAAAATGTGCATATAGAAGAATGAATTTATTACGATCCTACTCCTCATCTATTATCTTGTAAAAGTCCACTTTTATATGTTTGTATCAACTATGGAACAAGTACAATGAAAAATAATGAAACCCATTTTAGTCTGGTGAATCAATATTTAACATATCCCGGTAAGCCATGAGGTGTAGCAATTTGAGTTCCTAAAATCCTCCTTTGTGATAAGGTTTCATTCATTATATAATACTTATAATTCGTCATGGTTATCCCCACACATGTGTGAGTAATAGAGGTTTATGTGGCATCCTACCACACCACGGTGGTCAACTAGGTATCTCAACTTGGAAAGGCGAGAAATGTCACATATGAGCTCGATTGAGGTGATTTTCACACCATCCAAAGGTATCCAAAATGTAGAAAAACATCATGTGGGTGGAGCTATGCTCAAAACGTTTTGACTTAAAAATAATTTGATTACTTAAGAAATGGCTCTAAAAGTTTTTGGATCTCAATTTTGCAAATTGGGACTTGCCACTTAAATGTGGTCTACAAGCCAATCCCTCCATTTTTTTCTATCTAGGAAGTACAAAGAGGAATATTATAAATTTTATGGCCGTTCAATATATATTTAAATTAATGTAGACTCATTAGTTTAGTATCTGAAGTATTATATGTCGTGTCAACACATATCAATAATGACACCATATGCGGTCAATGGAGTTCACATGAAACTACCCACTAAACTATGTTTGTATCTAGGAGAGAACACATGTTAAGCCATTCACTCCATTGTGATGCATTTTAGTTTGAGTGTAAAACGCTACATTTAATACATATTACAAAGCACATTAATCACAAAGTTTTACATAAAACAAATAAAGGTGGTTTATATATTTATTACGTTGGGGTTTGAAATGGCTAGTTTGAGGCCTTAAATAGTGGCCATTAGGACTGAAACTTAGAAACATTAGTACTAGACCCCATGTCACTGCTGCTACCATTCTATTGTATACGCAATAATGACCCTCCAAAAATTTTTCCTGTCTCATTTCACCTACCCTAAATTTCGTTTCAAACATGCATCGTCATGTGGTTTGATTTGATATTTGTGTCTTTCTCCCTAGTGTCTCATCCTCCCAAGTCAATGTTTCTCAACTATAATTTTTGTTAGTAAGTATATGGCAAGTAAAATCATGGTTCATCATGACTTCGAAACTTTCCTTCCGTAGTCACACTCAAAAAGAACACAAGAGTGGAATAAAAAAGATGAAAACAAAGAAAATCTCTCAAAAAATAAAAAGCGGACTTTCGGTTCACGAAGGATCACAATTGAGTTGAGCGCACTCCTTCCCGTGAAGAAGTTTGCCCCTAGTGGGTACGATCATTCGGGCAAACACGTGCACCCTACCTTAGTAAACTCCTTCGTGTTGAAGACATGCACCATGTTCGGTTGCATGCATGACCCAGCTTGTTGCATGAGGGTGCACATGTAAAAATAGGAGCTACTTTAACTCCTTAACTAATCCTTTCATGCGAATACAAGTGGCACTCATGCATGAATCAATTTTGCATGTTAATCTCTTAAATAAAATCAGTTAATCATGATTTCCATCATCATTTCATACGAGTTAGTGCACAACTAGAGAATCAAAAACTGTCATCAAGCAATGCCATAAGTAAGTTTGCATGCTCAAAAGCGTTTACCATTTTTCATGATTTCCACTATCAAGTATTTATTTGTTTGCTTCTAATCACTTTTTTTTGTAGTGTTATTTCTATTTTTTTGTTGAATATTCATCTTGAAAGTGTTCATCGGCATATACTTAAACAAAAAACTCTTCCTATTCTTGAAACCATTCATCTTTTTCACCATGCATGAGACAGAAACTATAAATCATTATAGGTCCTTCTCTTTCTCATCTTAGCATTGAATTATGTTGTTTAAACTTGTTTACGGGCTCTTTTCATGTATAGAAAAATTCTGAAATTGAATTTCCTTTATCTGGCATTCTTTCCCTATGTAAGCCAGTTTTCATCTAGAGCACATGAGCAAATCTGCAGAAAGCTGAACTTTTCCTTTGACCTGTCAAAAGTAGTACGATTGTCCCTTCTTTTCTTTAGTGTGCATAGATGCGGCATGAAGGCATGAAAGCATCGACTGTATGACATGCTAGAGTGCACCCTCTGCTTTGCGTTGAGCACATAAGCAACACGAAGACCTAAAGCTCTACTTCCTTCACCGTTCATTCATTCATAGTGCGATAGTGCACCACAGGTGTCTCCTAAGGCACATGGGCACATAGGGGAAGACCTGAGAGGAATTTTTCCCATTCCTTCGACCCTTTGTGGTGCTACGGTGCTGCAGAGTAGGTTATTTGTTTCCTCTTTCTTGAGCACATGAGTGCACTACGAAGCCTCGAATGACCATTCATGTCCCCTTATTGATTTGAAATTGTGCCCTCCTACTTTTCATGTGTGTTTTTCTTCCATTCAAGTTATTTTTGGTTTTCTTTTATAGTTTTTGTAATACATCATACGTGATGGTTGTTTGAATGTGATTAACAAGTATTTTTTCATAGTTAGCTCTTATAAGTTTATCTTTCACTATGAGCGTGATCCCAAAAACATGTGTTCATGCCAAAAGTGTTAACACTTTGTCATCATATGTTGGAGAACTAATGATTATGTTGAAGTTGCAAAGCCAAGTATTCCTATATATACGGACACACAATGTTTGATTTACAAGGCCACAAAGGTCACATAGAGCAACATCTATAACAAAATCACGAAAAAAAAGTTTCCTAAGGACTTAGAAGATGTTCATGCATAGATCAACATTAAGAAGTCCGGGATACAATATCACACGCGGTTCCGATCATTCCTTGTATTGAAGCTATTGAATGGATCATCACACATGGATATGAAGCACCTTGTGCTTCGTAGTTAGAATGGCGATCATCTCACCACCTATTATGGGTGAGGATATGCATACATACTATTAGATGCTCAATGCAAATGAATATGAAAATGAAAACTTCTACGAGAAAATGGGATTCCTTGACCCAAGCGGTTTTATCAAACAATGGTGTCAAGAGCATACCAAGTTTCACCATCATCCATTAACATTTTATCGAGAGAAAGATCCTAAAAGGCATGTATCGGTATTTGATGGCTTTGTAATGCTAGATGTTTGGGTTCCAGGCCCGTGGAGTGTTCCAATAAAATTGGATATATGTAATCTAGTGGTGAAAATGTGGTAAAGCTTTTAATTAGGAATATATATTATCATATGAATTATCTTGATAGGTGGGGCGGAGCTTAAAAACATCTTTATAGGAAAAATAAAGAACAAGAGTTTTACATGTCTACATTTCTTCTAGATGGAATCTATGCATTGTATGTGTTTCGAAACTATATTGGAAGTGGACTCCTAAAGATAAGTTCCTAGTTTAATTCTACTACAAGGTGTTACCATAAAGAAGCTTTAGAGGCACATATGGCCAGTTAATGCTGAACATTTCCTTGCATCTATTTTACACACGATATTCTACATCAATCCACCAAGCATGATTATTCAGAGTGAAGGATTCACTTCCAAGACATATAAGATTGGTTTACGGCTCATGAAGGCACATATATCATATGCTTCATACGAAATAACCCATCATGCGATGTCGCGATATCTGAAAAAATGGAGTGGTCACACGGGAAGTGGGAAATCGAGTTGGATAGGCGGTTCTCGAACTCTTCACAAGAGCAATAAATCCCCATGGACTATATTTCCATTTAGGATCATATTATATGAACTAAATTGTAAAAGGCATTATACGTAGTGATAAGAAGTTGATACGCCTACATTTCACCACCAAAACCCATGTAATATTATAGGAAAATTGTGAGGTATCATTGTCAAAGGATTTGTCATAACACGGGTTATTCATCAAGATGAAGACCAAAAGATGAAAAGATACAAAAAATGTACTATCCCAAAATGAAGATGCGCCTAGCCATGAATACCAATTCACCCCAATATATAATATCAAAGGATGTACGAGAAGATTAGGATAGAGGAGGAAAAAAACACCTCGATAAAGATAACTCATGGGAAACATATAAGGTATTCATCGGGTGAGAGAAGCATATGGATCCTTTAAACAAAAGAGCTACGAGAAATAGAACGAGAGGAGAGGAGATAAGGAGAAGAATAAGAAGAAGAATAAGATGACGAGGAGGAGAGTAGGAAGTAAGGATGAGTTACATGAAAATCAATAGAGATAATATGAATATAGGGGAGACGAGATAGAGGAGAGAACAACGGGCGATCTTAGGAGGAGGAAGCAACACATAATTTGGAGCAAGAATATTTGACTCATGAATTATAGGAGGAGTAGTATGAGTAGAAGACACCATCCAACCTATGGATGACGACCAAAACTCTCAGGATGAAAAACCACTCACATGAGGTCATATTCCATTATGCGAGATAGGGACTAAACATCCACTAGCCGAGATAGAGTCATGAATGTTTGTAGTGTAACATTTGGTGAGATGAAGAAGAGGATCATGTAAGAAAGGCATAAATAATTTCCCAATGATAATTAGAATGCAATATTAGTACCTAGCATAAGAGGTGCTCACCTCCAACACTAGAAGAAATATAACGAAGTTATGGTAAAAAATGTTACATTCGCTACAAAAACATATGACAAATCGAGTACTCATTGAATGAAAATGCTAGTTTGATAAGAAAATTGGTTACATTGAACAAACATGTATAACATCCATCGGTAGAAAAAAATGGTTATTGTTGTAGAACACGGATATTGCAAAATGGAAGTCAACCATGCTAGAAAGTTGGTACCAATAGAGTATACCATGGCGTGAGTATAGCAAGGAGATGATATTGATACATTAGGTCATGGCCCCTCTCATTGCATTGAGAAGAATGGGCAAGAAATGGTGAAACTCTTGAAGATATAAAATAATGTAGTTGATCAATGTAGGAGTGGGCTCCCAAATATCTAGATGCTCGCAACATATGGAAAGGAAATAAAAAGTCACCGCTAAGATATACATGAGAGTGCGGTTAGTCTCCACAATGTAATTACTTTCACCTTAGATCATAGACGGTTCAATACTATGGCTTCCCATCCTGACCAAATACCTGATGGGTTTGAGTCTCTAACACATAAACACGATATTCCTGCCATGAACCCTTAAACCAATCATCGATGGTGAGGTCATTTTCCATGATGCGAGATGGAAAGTGGCATCCACCCATGGTATTTATCGGCCCATGGAATTGTAAGTGGAATGTATCGATGGTATTCATTTACCCATGGTATTTATGCACCCACGGTATTGATTCGGCCATGAAGGTATTTATCCACCCATGGTATTCATCCACACATGGAATTTACCCATGGTATTATAAGTGGCATCCACCAATGGTATTCATCCACCCATGGTATTTAAAAATCCATGGTAATTACCCATGTTATTGTAAGTGACACCTATCCATGGTATTCATTCACTTGTGGCATTTACCCATCCATGGAATTTACCCTCGGTATTATAAATAAAATAGCCTATAAGTAACAAGTGATATTTTGTAAAAAGGGTAGATTGTCCATAGTAATGTAGCATTTACGAGTTATTCTCTATTTTAATAAAAAAATTGTTTGTGGTTTGTTTACTATGTGTTATCTATTTTATTCTATAATTTGAATTTTTTTATATCTTTGGATCATGCCCCAAGATTTAGATTAGTGGTATAGATTCAAGTTATGGCTCCACATGGAATGAGGTTTGAAGCATATTTCAGTTTCAATTTTTTGCGACAATCTTCAAAAAAAATCATACAACTTCCACAACCTCCACATATCATATTAGACTCGAGTTCCAAATAACTCATTTTAAATTATATTTTATTAAATCAAATGCTTTTTTAAATATAATTTGAATTTGTTTCTTGATTTGAATATATGATAAATTGAAGTTATGCATGTTTGAAATGTTGACGAATACATATACCATAGGTTTCTAGAATCATTTTCTCACTCTAACATGTCATTAAAAGTTTAAGTGTATTATATTAGTGGAGATATTTCTTTAATACCTCAAATGATTATTTCACGAGAATTTATTTCATCACACATGTAAAAGTTGTTAGAACATTTGCAATAGGAGGTTGTAATGTGAAAGAAGCCTCTAAAACATCTCATTGGAGATGAGAATCTATCAAAAAATCCACTATGATTTTACCAAGGAAAATTTGGAAAGCATAACATTTATGGCTCACTTACAAACCCGAGGTTATGGGTCAACCACATAAAACCCTTGTCATCAATTCCATATGCTAGGCCACACATTGTTATTATCACGGTTGTCTGACAATACAAGTTATCTCTATCGTTAGATTTTGTTTTTCATGTTTATGGGTCATCCACAAACCCAAGCATCGAAGTCCATTTTCTAAGTGACACTATTAGTATCATAGTTGGTCGAAAGCATTATAGGGTATCTTTATCTTTTGGGATATTCATTTATCATAGTTATGGGTTAACAACACAAAACCCTTCTCTTTAGTGGCTACTCATATTCAAAAAAGTATTATTAGGAGGGAACTTTACGTAATGGGGAAAATTTCTTCTTAAGGCGAGAGTAATGAATCCAAACATAAAGTGGCATTCACCCATGAGTATTCATCCATCCATGATATTTATCCACCCATGGTATTGTAAGTGGCATCTATCCATGGTATTCATTCACCCATGCTATTTATGCACCCATGGTATTCATCCACACATGGAATTAACCCATGGTATTGTAAGTAAACGTATTCCATACTATTTATCCACCCATGGTATTTATCCATCCAAGATAATTACCCATGGTATTATGCGTGACACCTAGCCATGGTATTCATTCACCCATGATATTTACTAACTCATGGAATTTACCTTTATTATTGTAACTCAAAATTGTATAAGTAACTTGATCTCATTTTGTAAATTGATAGATTTTCCACCACAATGTAGCTTTATAGTTATTCTCTATTTTAATAAAAGGTTTCTTTATGGTTTTTCTTACTATGTGTTTTCCTCTTTTCTTATGGAGATTTCAATTTGTTTACTATCTTGGGGCCTTCCCCAAGATCTTGATCATTCCAAGAGATAAGGATTACATTGAACAAATCAAGCAAGTAAAATACCACGAAGGCTTTGGAGGTGACTAAAGATATTATTCAACAATAAAGTCAAATCACACATGCAACTTTCATGGTTGTGGATTAATATGAAGTTAAGCTTCAAGAATATACTTATGAATTCATTGGAGGTGAAGATACACTACAAAGGAGACCTTCTGTTGGATCAAAGACATATCAAAGCACTCCCGGGGAAGAGAAATATCTTGACATCACGAATGACCTCCATAAAGAAGAAAAAAATATATATCCATTTGATGATTATTTCTCCTTTAGTAACTTTGTCTTATTATTCCACCGTCACATGTGTATATTTTCTTATGTGATTACGTTGTAATGAAGTCAAGGGACACATGTGGAATTAAAGCCACCGTTGGATAATTTTTCATTTAGAATATGAAAATTGATAGAAGTAAAATAGTCATGTGGAATAAAGTCAAAGAGTCATGTGGAATATCAAAGCTCATTATAATTTTTTATAAATAGCTCCTCATAACTCAAGAAAAAGCGATTTTTGGCTAGGAATTTTTTGAAGGGCTTAGACTTGGCTTCTCTTGCACCACATAAGAGATAGATTATTCTTTGGAGAAAAAATTCGAAAGCTTCATGTTCCACTATTCCATACGATGTTTCATCCATGTAACAATGTACTTGGGGATTGTATGCTTATAGTGGAATCTCAATGAGCCGAAATTCCTTCATACATGTATGATAGATGTAGTTGGATAATTTTGGTTATGTGTATGGTATATGTTGCTTTGTTTTTTCATGCTAATTTTTATGAACTATTTTTTTACATAGCTATGTCAATTATTCAATGAATTTTGTTATAATTGTTGTTTAATATGTGGACTAATATGCAAGTACTCTACAAGTATTTATCCTTTTCTCGGGTCCCCCTTTAGGATAGTAGTACTACTTTTTCTAACCAATGGCTTACTGCTCTCACCATTCTCATAAATTATTCTAGTATAGATTACATTCGGTGTCTCAAAACACTCATTATTGCGGTCAAGAGGTGTTGTGTTCTGTTATGTTCGATTGTAACGAAATAATATCCTAGAAAACCATTCAATGGTGGTCAATTCATATGAAAAGATGGGCCTCCTACACCAAATTATTTGAGATCTAATTAGGACTTCACATCGGGGAGATCCTTATAATGTTGGCGAAATCTAGTATCGTCAACATTTTTGGCACTATGAAGGAGGGCCAAATGAAGGAATTGGCTTGTGAAATCTATTTGAATCTCTTTACCTTAAATGGATTCATCCTAAATCTTAATCCAGGAGTTTTTACAAAACCTTTAGATCTTTTGATCTCTCTATGGAATTTTACATGAATTTTTGTGATTTAAATTTTATGAAAAGGGTACAACAACCATCCTTGGTTACGTCGTTGAATTTTTTTCAATTTTTATTCTCGAACGATGTTTTGGAAAATCCTTGCACAATTTTTACCCTTACATTTGATATTTAAGTGACGGAAAATGGCGCTACTCTTTAACCAATGCTTCTATCACATAATTTCAATAACTTGATAATGAGCTTTATCAAGTTTTTGAGAAATATGAATATCATGATTTTATTGATGAAATTGATCAACTTAGAATGGAATTGAATGAATCTCTGAGAATTTCATTGATCGGCTATTTTTATTATTAGATTATGGATGAGTACTTGGATTGACGGTTATTGGATAAAAGTTTTGATTCTTATTCTAGATGTGAAGGACATATTTTGAATTAGATTCATATGATCAAAAGGAATTCGAACATCCGGAGGAAGAACTAGATACTCTTTGTCCCATGTCCTCGTCCCTATGATGTTTTGTGTAATGTTGGACCCTGAACCAATTATTGGAAACATAATACCATCTTGTGGATGATGAAATTATATTTCTCTCACATCTCTCATCCGATGGTGATTCACATGACCTCATCAATAAAAAAATTCAAATCTTAATATTATTCTTATCAATATTTCACTCGTTAATCTAAGATTAAAATTGGATGATCATGGAAACAATTATTTTCTTATTTTTGCTATGGTAATGGTATTTCAAGAAATATGGATGAATATTTGTTCCCATGTGAATATTTAGTTCTTGAAGTTTCAAAAGGAGTCGAGTTACATTTATAGAAAATTTTCCAAGTATATCTCCTTTCAATCGGGAATACGACATCATTGAATATTTTTTCAATAGTCTTGAACATTTATATTTGTTGAATCTCATGATTTAAATGTTGAATCTATTTGAAAGAAAGGCGACCATATTTTCTCGGAATTTAGAGTCAATTCGGGTGAGTAGGGAACTTAATCTAAGGTGATGGTTATATTAGGTCCTTGTCACCGTGGAAGTATTTGTGATTTCAATCAATTTTTTATTTTTCTACACAAATTTTTCATTGATGTCAACACATACTATGATTATTCCTTGCTAAGGGATGCTTCTTTTTATTAACATAAAAATTTTCAACACTCAAGGAAAAGAAATTTAATATGGCTATTGAGCTTCACCTCTTCATCACATTTCAATTAAATCTCCAATATGTAATGTAGAGACGGGGAATAATCTTAATGAATCTCTTACATCATCAATCAAATAATTTCACGTGCACAACGATTTGGATTTTGGTTAACCTCTTGACATGGATTATGACATGGAGTTGTCCTTGCATAGTATTTCTTGTGTGTTTATCCCTAAAGGTTGTGTTGACAATCATGCTACATATTCATTAGAAAAGTATTTTTTAGTTTGGACCCATGTCTCAAGTCATATATGGTCATAGGACCAATAATTACTATTCTTGTGAAGTTCTCCGTGTGGTAAAAAAATCAAGTCGTGAAGTTTCCATCGGTTAGTGCGGATGTTTGCATAGTTCATTTTGTTGTTAACTATACTTATTTTTATTTTGAGTTTACACGATTGTATCTTTCGGTCTAAGGTTCGATTGAAGATTCTATGGTTGCATTGGAAGTTCCATGTTACATGATACAAACTTGATTTGTCTAGTTTGAGTTAGGTTAGGCTACATGTAGTGAGATGCATTGCATTGTTATTAATTTTTTCATGTCTTGGTTGTATTGGTCCTTATATAATTCATTTTTTAGACTTTGTATGGCTTATGTAACATTTTATTGAAACTTAAGTTGTAGTAGCACTCTCAACCATTGGATGATCTCTCACCCTCTTCCTTAATTTTGTTGACATAACGATCAATGATTTCCTATTATAAAATACAATCCTTCAACCAAGAATATGTAAGAAAACCAAGAAACACGTATCTATTTTAGGATTCTCATTCCCACATTCGGTCTGTTAAAGAATGGAATGTTTTTTCTTATCCTATACGTATAACAGATAAGGGGAAATTTTTTACAGGATTAAAGCATCATAGGTCTAAAACCTTTTTGTCTCTAAAGAATAATCTATTTTTCTATAGATATACAGGATCCCTCTTCCGTGCATTGATAAGTTCTATGCACGATCCTATGAAATAAATAAAAATGAAAGAAGGAGTTAAAGAAGGGAAAGGATTCCTACACAAGGGAGTGAAAGTGACTTCCTCAGTGCACTATCCATGCTCACTAGTAGGAAAGAAAAAGTTGTGTTCTTGAAGTAACTTCTATGAAGTCTTTGTGACCTTTTAGCGGTAGGTTTAATGCCAAACATGTAAAATTCACAATATGGTTATTTTTACTTCCCTATACTATATTACCCTTACATCAACATGATATTGATATGGCTTGTAATATTCTATTATACCGCGTAATGGAACAAGGAAGAATATATATTTAACCAAGTAGAGTGGGGGAGCTAAAGGTAACTAATTGATTGAAAAAATAATTCTTGGACAAATGAGACTTTGTTCTTATCATGAAACCATTTGAGAGAAGTTGGGGTTCTCTCGAGTGTCACCAATGTTTCCCATTGCAAAAACGAACCTCCAAAATGTTTTCCTATGTCAATTTTGGAGCCTATATTGTCTCATTTTCAAGCCTCCATGTAGGCTTTCATGTGGTTTGATTTGATATTTTTATGCTTTCTCCTAGTTTCACATCCTCCTAAGTAAATGTGTATCAAGTGTTTTTTGTGTTATTAAGTTTATTGTTAAGTGAACTCATGGTCCATCTTGAGCTAAAACTTGCCTTACATTAATGCACGGACTCAAAAAGCACGGAAGCAATAAGAAAAAACAAGATCTCACAAAATAAAAAAGACACTTTGGTTGATGAGATTCACACTTGAGTTGAGCCACACTCCTTCGGGCTGAATAAGTGTGCCCTACTTCAGGGCGTGCTAACGAGGTTGATAAAGTACACCCTACACAGGCATAGTCACTAAGGTGAGAAATTTTTCGTACACAGGTCCACTCCTTTGAGTCAAATACATGTGCTATGTGGAAGTGCATGTATGACCCAAATTATTTCATAATGGTGCACTCCTATAAAATAGGAACAACCTTAATTCCTTCTTAATCCTTTCATGTGAGGACAGTGGTACTCATGCATGAACTAATTTTTCATGTTATTCTATTTTGTCCTATTTCATAAGCATGCATTCCATCATAATTTCATCTAAGTTGAGCGCACTCAAGCTGGAGAATCAAGGATCCCTTCATCAACTAGTGCAACAAGTAAGTTTGCATGCTTAATATTTTGTAGTTTTCATGATTCCACTATTAAATATTAGCTTGTCCAATCACTTGATTTTTTAGTGTGTTTTCTATATCTTTAGCAATATTCATCTTGCAAGTGTTCATCCTATCGCAGAAAGACTCGTCACATTGTTCCGACCTTCATCTTCCATGATGCATGCAAAAATGGCCATAAATTCTTGCAATCCCTTCGCTTTGTCATCTTAGCATCAAATTATATTTTTTTGAAGTTGTTTTGCAGGTTCTTTTTAGGTTGAGCGAACTTCCACCGGAAACTGACTCGTTCATCCTCCCAAAACTATGGCACACGCAGCTCATTTTTCTTCCTTATCACATGAGCGCATCATGAAGGCATGAAGCTTTTCAGCCGACCCTTCGAAGAGCTATAATGCAACCTCCTTCTTTATGGAAAATAGGTGCAACACGAAGGCAGTAAGTCTAATCATTCATCCCTTCATCTGTGACAATTTTCCTTTCTTTGCCTTGAGGGGCATAATCGCACTTTGAATACTTGAATCTGACTTCCTTCATCCTTCATCCCTTAAGAGTGCGAAAATGCACCCTCCTTGTATCCTAGGGCACATGGACACAGGGAGACATAAAGGCCATTTTTCCATTCCTTCAACCCACTTCGGGGTGATATAGTGCACCCTGGCTAATTTTTGGCATCATTCTTGAGCACATGAAGCACTACGAAGCCACGAATGGACATGCATGTTCCCTTCATTATTTAAACACACCCTCCTAGTTTGAATGTGTATTTTTCCTTTCATGCAAGTTATTTTTGGTTTTTCATACATAGTTTTCGTAATCTATCATCCATGATGGCTCTTTGAACGCGATTTACAAGTATTTTTGCGTAGTTAGTTTTTTTAATTTGATCTTGTCGCTATGAGTGTGATCCCAAAACCATGTGTTTGTGACATATGTTTTAACACTTTGTCATAATATGTTGGAGACATGCTAGACTCTAAATAAATTTCACAAGGAAAGATTGATGAGCCTATCAACGTTGCAAATCTAAGTATTCCTATATATGTAGATACACAATGTTTCATTGCAAAGGATACATAGGTCACATGATGCTCTATAAAAAATTATTGTAGGAGGTTTCCTAAGGACGAAGATGTTCATGTGTACATCAACATTAAGAATTTCAAGTTACATAGGATCTCATGTAAATTCCTAGTCATGCCATGTGCTTAAGATATTGAATGGAACATCAAACACATGGATGACTCACCTTGTAATTGAGCAGTGAGAGTGGCGGTCACCTTGTCGGCTATTATGGTGATTATATTTACATACATATTACAATATGCTCAAGTGAAATGAATGTGAAAATAAAAACCTATACACAAAATGGGATTTCCTCGACATAAATGATGTTATCAAACAATCGTGTCGAGAGAACTTGTAAATTTCACTATCTCCCATCGGCAGTTTATGTGGATCCCGAAAGACATATATCAATATTTTATGGCTATGTATTATCATATTTTTGGGCGCAAGAATGTTGAGATGTTTAAGAAAATTAGATTTTATACAATCAATTTGGTGGTGAAACATGGTAAATATTTCATTTAGGTAGATATATTTTTCATATGAATTCTGCACGACGATAGGTGGGGAAGCCCAAAGAACCTTTACGGACAAGAAATCACGAGTATTACATCTACGCATTTAATCTAGATTAAATTTATGCATGATATGAATTCCGAAACTATATTGGAAGATGACTTCTAAAGAGAGGTTTAAATTTTACTTCCCTTTGCATGGTTTTTATACGTAGGATGCTTTAGAAACCCATATGATGGGTTAATTCGAAACACTTATTCACATTAATTTTCACCGATATTCAATGCGATCTACCATGCATGGTGAAAAATTGAGAGTCACTTAAATATATCATGGTGGTTTGCGGCTCTTAAGGGAACATATGAAAGTCTTCCTAATGTCAAACAATCCTCATCTAATTTTGTGATATGTGAAAAATAAGGTGGTCATGTAGAAAGTGGAAAATCATCTCAAAATGGGTTGTCGGGAACTCTTTATATGAGGAAAGAAATCCTTGTCCTATATTTCCATTGAGAATAATATTGTATGAATTAAAGAGTCACAAGGCATTAGTAGGCCGAGATAGAAGAGCTAAAGTGCATACATTTCTAAAATGTTTAATGCATATGATCGTAGGTGAATTTGTGAGAACAATTTTTTCAAATAATTGATCATAACAAAGGGTATTCATCGATATGTAGAACAAAAGATGAAAAGATAAAGAACACAATATAATTCCATAATGAAGACATATCAATCCATGAAGGCCAGTTCCTTTGCATGATCTAGCTAGCTCATGACTTGCAAGAGCAAAAGAACGGAGGATGATGAAATAACATCTCAATTAAAGAAGATAGCTCTAGGAAAAGGATTAGGTATTCATTAGTGAGAACAACAAGAAATTGAAGGCTAATTATTTAAGCCTACAAAAGATACAAATAGATACATAGATGATAGAAGGGATGAGAATAAGAAAGGGGAAGTATAAGAGAAGTGTCATGTCTCCCACTTCACAAATCATGCGAACTTATTCACACAATGGTAAAATTTCCTAACATGCTCTCACATAATATTCCTCATATTTATAGAAGGACTATATACTTTGTTTCTCTTTAACCCTAACTTTTTCCTTTCCTCGTTTCTACTACGAGTTTCTTATATGTATATGATTTTATATATATTAGAAGTCATAGGTGAGTATGGTCTAAACCATATCGGGAATCTTCATTATAGCCTTAAGAGCCATTACGTTGTCAATTGGTAATGTGCAATGGGCGTTCTCACTTGTCTCATGGTCTTACACGATCTTAGGCATCTTGGTGTTATTAAATAATATACCATCATGTGGAACTCGTCGTATGAGTTGATTGTCAATAGAATCTTGTTGGTACATTTGAATTAGCTACATTAATTTGGTGAAATGCAGCTCATATCATTGGTGTGGATTCATCTTCCCGGGTTCCGCCTCCACTTTTACTGACTTCCATGTTGATGATTGTCCTTTGTAGTCGGTTTTACCTGTGTTTCTATCCTCCTCATTTATGGCATTTATTCCCTAGTGTAACTCTTTGTCGGCCTACATTTGATATTATTTTGATTTCCTGTTTGTGAATCATCGATCCGTTGAACGTTGTCTCGATGCGTGACATACGTAGGGTCAAGATGCACGAGGTTTCACTCGAGTTATGGTTCTTGTTGTTTACATACTTTTTTACTGGGTGTTCTCTTCTTCTGTGTGGTGTTTTCTCTGGTGTAGGCTCCGGAGTTGTTCATCGAGTGTCCATGGAACTCTTCGCAGGCTCTCCCATGGCATAAGTACAGGCTCTTATTCTGCGTATTTTTCCTCCAATATATAATGGTTTTTCTTCATAGGGCATATATGTCCTTGAGAGCCAAACTCTAAGCTAGCTTGTATACCTATTTCTCTTTGCGTTGTGTTGTCGCTACTGAGACGACCTAGAGTTGTGATAGACCGGTGCCTAGGACATATTATATAGCAAGGAGCATATGGTATAAGGGAGAACTATCAATAACAAGCTCTCATGCTACCTCTTGTAAAACAAGGAAAATTCATGCGGATGGGACCAATACCTTCGAGCTGACACGGGAATAAGGATGTTGCGAGAGGCAAACATAGAAAAAACTCCAATATAAAGCAACGAGACAATTGAGAGACAACTTGCGCCAAAGAGGGCCGATTCAGAAATACCAACGAGAAATAAGTTATCGGAAGATGTATGTAGTGAATGAAATATTGAGAAGATATTGATTCAACTTATTTAGCCGATATCCGGATACACAATACCACCATACATAATCTTACCAATCTAAGAATCCACATACATGATAATAGCGTTTTAAAAAACCCTTCAAAGAAACTAATATAGCGAGAAACATGGTTTAGATGAATAGTGGAACATAATATCATGCATGAGCCATATTTAAAGCACTTGACTAATAGAACATGGGTATCAACTAGGATAAATCCATACCAAAAATGTCAGTGAGCCTTTCATTCCAAAACATGATACAAGAAAGATGGGTGAAATGAAATGATCTATTTAAATAACACATATAAGAAAGTTACGGTGTGAAATACCAAGAAGACCGAATCCTCTTTAACGAGATGGAACTCCTCCTCCTTTGAGACCCTATGGGCTCTAAGCCTTCATACAAGATGTTCCACAAAATGTATACAAAAATCCTTTCCTTTGCATAATTTTACGATAAAATACGGAACCCTTATCATGTCTGTTCTTTGGAGCTTTATAGGGGAACAAGGACTCGAAAAAAGGAGTAGGTGATGAAAATTTAATTATCTCATTAAAACAAAATGGTGGAGACGTGCACGCCCATGCGCTCGATGACTTTGTAATCTTTGTTGTACTCTGTGTACAGTCGCCAAAATAAATGCAACGGGTAGAAATCTATCCGGGGAACATGGAAAATAAATAAAATCATAAACATTATTTTGTCCTTTACGAAGGAAAATGGTCTTTGAAAAGCTTTAGAGTATGTTTTTTGTGAATGGTACTCAACTGCCTTCAAAATCCTAAATTACGGCTTAAGATCTTCAATCTTTGAATGTTGAATTCTTTGATCTTTCAGCGACATTTCTCTGCTTGCTCCATTAATATCTTCATGAAATCGGCACCTTAAATGTCCACTGCCAGGGTTGGCTGATTTTAACCACGCTTCTTTAATGGAAGTCTTATCGATTTTCCTTCCCAAGCCTTTCTTCTTGACTAGGATCTAGAAATGGTCCTTTGATGTCCCTCCCATCAGGTAACAGAGATTTGGCAAATCATGATAGTTTTCCGCCATTGTAAACTTGCAAAACCCATAAACTTGATGAGGAAAACCATGAGCGGGAGGATGGATGTAGTGGCGATAAGAAAAATGTAGTGAAACGATGGTGAATGGGCGGGTGGAAAAAATGCATTGGTGAAGGTTGGCGGAGCGCAACAAATGAAAAACCTTTGAATTTTACCTTTTGAATGAAATCTAAGGAAGACGAGAAAGAACAGGCGGCTAATGAAACGTGGAATGGTGGCGTGGGAGGACCAAGTCAGTAGCTGGGTTATCATAAGTGATCTAGGCCGTCGATCTCATGACAAGATCAACGGTCGAAACTACTATCCGGAGGACGATGAAACGGTGGGCAGGGGTGCTATTGACTTGGACTAACACTCGTGCAACTTCGGAGTGCGATGACGGATTTGAATGAAGACCTCCAAATCTGACGAGTACATCATGACTATCGTGCCATGACTATGGATGAACGATAACACACGATGGAGGGCGGTTTTGGAATCGTACACGGGGACACACATCGACGTGTATGGAATCGCTGAATTGAGAAATACGCCCGCCTCCGGAAGGTGGTACGATAGATACCGGGCATTTTTTGAATAGTGGAAGCGGGGCGGGGACCACCGAGATGGATAGGCTATGGACCATTGATTTAACGGGCTGATTGGACGGTGGAATATGATCGGACGGGCAAACGGAGTGAGGCCCCAACGTGCACGATGAGGTTGCATAGGTCGCGGATCTGCGTAGACCGACGATTAATACGCTTCCAATATACATTTGTGATAAGTTCCTGTGGATTAGCTCTAGTTTTTACTTTCGGTTGTGTGGAGAAAAGGCAGGAGGGGGTTAGGATCGAAAGGGATAGGCTTTACAAATTTTCAAAATATGGGCTTTTTCGGCCCTTTTGTAATTTTGAAGTGGGAGGAGGTAACGATAGGTGGAAAACCCAGTTACTGATTAAAAAGAGGGGGATTTAAGTTTAAGCCAAATTTTTTGACGAAATTTTTATATAGAGTTGACATGATCAACACGCTAAACTCATTTGAGTTTATATGGTCTTCTATAACTAGGTAGAAAATTTTGCATTGAAATCCACATTCGAAAGTTTCTATGGTTTGAGTTCATATAATTCCTCCATATCGTTCTTTAGCTTTATCTATGTTCTGTGTTTGTCATACCCGGATCGATTCGTTGATTTAACCAATTTCCTTGTGCTTCTACCTTCTCGTCTTGATTCAGGCAATCGTTTGAATTCTCTTGGACTCGGCATTTCCATTTTCGGCGTGGCGAAGGATTCCTATTCATATATAATTTCTCTGGTTCCCTTTTTCTATAGATGCATTAGATATCAACAATTTTCCTCAAGGTTTAATGCAAAATCATCCCTTTTGATTATCTCGGGCCTCGGTTTACCTCGGCGTAGGATTTGTGGGACCGGGTAACTAATTGCTCTCACGTTCGGGATATTTCTTGGTTCCACTTGGGCGGCATAATACATGATTTAATTTTAGTTTTTGTGCTTGTGACTTATACGGTATTGTTACGTTGTGACTCTATTCACGCACTTGTTTTTCTTCACTATTCGCCATCTCAGGGTAGGTGAGCTTGAGTTATATTTTGTTTCTTTGGCATACCGGGTCCTCGACCCTCCCTAAGGTCAAGCGAGTTTTGGAATTCACAATTCATATTCGGACCTCGCCTATGATTTATTGGAAATTTTTATGAGTTTGTCATAATATTGTTTTTAGGCTAATGCTCGTTTATGCGAGGCTTGGTGATGTCGTTATGGCCGATTGGCACGATAAGTTAACTTATGGTGTTATTGCTTTGACTTTCAAAGCCATTTAGGATATATTGTATATTGAGGACGAGTTCGCATGGGTCCTGGATGCAGTGTTGATTTTAGTATTGATTCATATGATTATTGTTGGGGCTTGTGGTAGCGTATTTCTTTATGACTTCTGAGAATGATGCCACTAATTACACATACGTAATCTATGTGCCATATATAAATTTCGTGTGATAATACTATTCTTTCCATAACGATTTATAATGCTCCCTTAATTATTATTTTTTTCCATAAGATGGTACACGGTTCGTAAGAGCTTGGCATCACGTAATAATTATTACTTTTAACAATTCGTGATCTATGTTTATTACGAGTCTACTTTCGGTTTACATCATTTCCTTCACTCCTCGGTTGTTTTACTCTAGAACCTACTCATGCAGTGTCTCAAATACCCCACATGTATTAGCTTGAGTATAGAGATAAATTTTATGTGTCTTGGATGGGGGTCTTCACATTTTTTCGAGCTTGTGCCTCACATTATTGAAATTACGACGGGATGTATTATCAGCGACATAATTATAGGAAATCAAGTTTTTTCAATAATGTCTTTCATTAACATCTATTATAATAACACAGAGTGTCTTGTCTTGTCACCTATTTAAGTTGCATGTTACATTTCAGCTTCTGACACGGGATTTTGGTCTATTAGCTAGCGATCTCTAAATGAGTTTATCTTTAATTGTCCAAATGTATATTTGTACTCTTATACTTGATAACACGGTAGTAAATGACATTTTTCTTTTCTCACTATTACTTATCCATAATGCAGGATCAAAATATATCTATTTACAAATGTGGTGATTTTTATTAAATACACCCATTTATACGTAGATTTATAAGAGAATACTCTACTTGTTTTCTCAACACATTGCATTTTGCTTTCTCATAATAACCTTAGTCATATTATTATTGATTTGGTGTTAATGTTACGCATCTGTAATCAACTTTATACTTACCTTTGGTATACACTTATTTGATTAATGCGATTCCCGAGGAATAAATTTGAGTATGTTTAGTTTTAGTCATACCTATTGCCTATGAGATTATCACACTTTCTCTTCTATATGCAACGGTTATTTTATTATTCTGAAAGCGATTAAATTCAGTCACTAATCTATCTTGTGGAATGTATGCATTCTCAGATTTAAACCAACGAGTGGTTTAGAACTCTGTTTGGATTCTCCCCATGATTTCCTCTTCTACAACTCTACGAGAATTGAGAGGGTTAATTCCTTCTAAACAGTGCAGTTAAATTTAGGAACTAACAAATCCAATACTTTAATAAATAATTATGTATAACCATTTGTACAAAAATACTGTACTAAAAACCATTCAGAACTTAGAGACATACCATGTACATTGTCCAACCTCAACCTTGAAGTTCTTATGTCTCCAGAACTCACCCCCAAAAATTTGAGATCCTCTCCTAGAACGGACGATCTCCCTGTCTTTGTTAAGGAATAGCTTATTTAAGCTTTTGCTCCCCAAAGCACATTTCCTAGTGCAACGTCAATTATAGGATGCTTTTATTCTGTTTGCACAGGCTTCCTTATTTAGGGACTTTTAAAGCTACTTTCTGCTTTTCCAACTTTTTACCTCTTCCTAACTACTCTCCCACCTCATTGGGGAAAATCTAGATTTTTCCTCAAAATCTAAATTAGAAATAAATTCTTTCAAGGATTTTACAAAGTATTTTTTGGGAAAGTATTTGCCTCTTTCCATCCTCATGGATTTGGCGATGATCTCATAATTCTCATTTGGTCAATGTACAAATTTATTTTATTTAATTTTAAGTAATCAATTACTTAATTACATCCACAAATACTTATCCATTGGATCCCTTTCCCCTTTGGATTAAAGTTCAACCCCATCTATTTTGAAAGAACATAAAACTAGAGGTGTTACAAGAAGGAAGAAGTATGAGTTTCTTAATAAGAAAAAAACAAAATAAGAAGAAGGCATATGAGGAAGAGCGACGGAAGGTAGTTTCAAGAGGATTAAGTAGCATAGGGTGGAATAAGAAAAATTGACTCATGAAGCTGGAGGAGGAGCGGTATGAGAAATAAGACACCATCAACCTATGGATGATGAGCCCAATACTCCATATGAACAACCACTCATTGGTGGAAATATTACATTCGAAGATGGACATCAGACCATTTCAATGTAACATTGGATGATCTTAAGAAAGGATATTTAATGAGAGGCATATATACTTTCTCAATGATCCTTAAAATCTAGTCTTAGTATCAACGAGAAAAGTTTATCACCTACAATACTAAGAAAAAAATCCAAGGAAATTTATGGTGAAATGTTGCCACTACAATGGAATAAAACATTAGAGCATTTATTGAATGAAAATTCCAAGTTGAGAAGAAATTAGATACAACAAATCAATGGAAGTGCAGAACTTCTCTGCTTGAAGACCAACGGAGTTATAACCATAGAACACCAATACTATTGAATGGTACAAACATGCTAAAAGAGTTGGGACCAATGGAGGATACCATGGCATGACTATATGACAAGATGATAATGATACAACATGTCATGGCCCCTCTCATTGGAATTCAAAATAACGCGAGAGGAAGTGGTGAAACTCTTGAATATAAAAAATAGAGAAGTTGTTTAGATGCAAGAGTGGGCTACCAAATATCCATATGCTCCCGCCAACATTTGGAAAGGAAAGAAAAAATTCTGTTGAGATAGACGAAGAGTAGTTGAGACTCCACCTAAAAAATTACCATGCGTTGGAGCACAACTGTTAATACTATGGATGCATACAATGAACTGCATAATGTGTTCGAGTCTCTAACACAAAAACACGGGATTCTCGCCATTAGAACCCTTGAAGAAATAAGAGGTAGGGAAGTCATCTTGTAGAAGATCAAGGATTATATTGAAAAACTCAAATAAGTATGTGAATGGAAGGCTTAGGTATTCAATATATTATTCAACAATATACCTTTGAACTAGTCAAAGTGCACATGAAGCTTTCATGGATGTGGAATAATATGCAATGGAAACTCTGAGAACATAATCCTTGGAGGCATTGGAGATGATACTACAAGGGAGCTTCTCATACTAGATTTAAGACATCACAAAGGTTAAAGCATGGCATACCTACATAACAAATAGAACTCCATGAAGAAGAAAATGACCTTTCCCTTTGATGAGTCTTTGTAATTTAGCATTTGGTCTTATTAGGCCATGTCAATAAATGTATATTGGCTTATGTAATAAATTTTATGTAATGAATTATAGGGGAGACATGTAGAATACAAAAATCTACACACATTGGAATGTAATGAGTCATGTTAGAATATGAAAAGTTATAAAGACAAAGAGTCACGGGGAATCTCAAGGTCATTGAAAATTTTCATAAATAGCTCATCCTACTCGAAAAATTGTTTTTGGGCCAGGCTTTTTGGGAGGCTTAGCCTTGGATTCCTCTTAGTACATAGGAGATAGATTATTCGTTCGAAGAACTTAAGTGTGGTTGTGTTCCACTATTGGATACAATGTTTCATCACGTAATAATGTACTTGGGATCTTATTCTTATAATAAAAATCTCCAATTTATTTTGAAATTACTTCATACATGTATCATAGATTTAGTTGGATTATTATGGCTACATGTATGGGATATGTTTATTTGTTCACATACTAAATTTATGAACTATTTTGTTTTCTTTATCTATGTCCATTATTGAATGAATGTTGTCATGTTTTAACGATTGTTGTTTACTATGTGGGCTAATACGCCCAGGTCCTCGATAAGTATTTTTATTTTCCTAGGAGTCTCCCTTTAGGATAGTACTATTACTTCTCCTATTTGGTGGTTCATTTCTCCTAATCATGTGAGAAGTATTCCTACTATACCTTACATTTAAGTATCTCCTGAGAAATGTCACACATTGTTGTTGACCCAAAGAAGTGTTGTGTTCTCTTATGTACGATTGTAACAAAGTTATATCTCGATGCAACCATTCAACGGTGGCTAGGCCATATAAGCGGAAGGGGAATCCTAGACCAAACAATGTGAGGTCTAGTAGGGACTTCACTTCGGAAGTCCTTATAATTTTAGGTAATGAACCACAGGTTAACACTTTCCAATTGTGTAAAAATCCACATCAATTTAATTTCTATGCAAAAGTTATGCCTCCTCAAAGTTGACCTTTCATGATTAACCACCATAATTCAGGAGGATTCAACATAATCCCCAGACCTGATAGCCAGAAGAGTGGTTAGTCATGTGGGGACTATGAAATACTCTAAGAGGTGAATTTGTAACTCCGTTGAGGGTTGAATGGGTCAAGGTAACCTTTGTGTTTTGTATTAGACTGTATGTTATAGCGGGCCGGTATGAGATAACATGTGTTTCCATTCTTATCATGTGTTTTTTTGTTCAATATTAGAAAAGTAGATGAAGAGAGCATAACGAGAGGGTTTTGTGTTTATTAGTAGCTATAAGTCATAGGTCTCAAACAACTTCATAGATAGTTCCTTCTCCTTTCTACTTGCGTGATTTCCATTCTAAACAGAAGTACAACAAACATGACCTTACATCTGGTTTTTCTGGTAAGGTTCCAGAGAGAATATCTTGGTGTTGTCGTGGTTTGTGGTGATTTTATTCATATGTTTTGTATTTTATGGATATTATCTATTACATTCATAAACAACAAAACAATAATAAAATTGGAATATGAAACAAATTAACCATTCATAGTATATACTTGTTTTATTTTCCTAGATGTGTGACAAACCATCCAATCAAATGTCATGAGTTTATGATCATACAAGGACCTTTAAAATCACACATGCTAGTTTCTGCCATTCTTTCCTTTAGTGAAAATAGTTTTGTTTTACTTCATGCACATTTATTAGGAATCCATATCCCTATGTGAATGTTCTCATCATCTCCATATAATCTACTTTAAAAATAAAAAAAACAAAATAATAGACCAAAGAAATTTAATATAAAGCTAACTTGAAAATTGGATATAATATCTCACCAAATTCAATTCCCTTTGCCAGAATAACCTCTTTGTACTATCTAAGCTTTGTATTTCTCCACTTTTCCTTTTATGCATTCAACTTCCTCTTAAACAACCATTTTTCTAACAATTCATTTTTTATCTAATTAGAAACTCTGCTGGATCCCAAGCCTAAACTTTTTCCAAGGTTTTTATTTCTTCAATCATGGTCTTTCTAGAGTTCTCCATTCTCGACTCTAATACTTAAAAAATCATCATAATTAATAAAAAAGAAAAAATATTGAATAAAAATTAGATGGAGTATACGTTTCTGTTGTGTCTTCTTTCTTAAACCAGTTTCCTTAAATTGGAGTATGTGATTCTTCTTCTTTTGATCCTTGTTCTTCTGGAGTCTCATTCATCATCGTTCGTTAAACTCTCTATTACGTAATTCTTTCTCCCTTTGAAGTAATTCCTATTCAATAATACCTTTGATTTTTCTAAATCCCAAATTTTGACTATACACAACCTTCTTTAGTTTATGGGTTCCAAAGTTTAAAACATTTTAGACCATATTTGTTGGAAATCTTTTGGAGAGGGTGGTGAATCAATATTCCTTTCAATTAGTATTTTTATTAATCTTTACGAGCATTATTTAATCTTCAATTATTATCAGTGTTTAGATAATGATAGCGATGAAACAAAAGGAACACAAATGCACACGATTTTTAAGGTGGAAACCCCCTCACAGGGACAAAAGCCACTAGAATAATTTTTCTAATATTTCTTTAATATTCAACTCCAATTTAATAGAAAGCTTCAAATTCCTAGAATATAGAAAAACATTCTTCTCCGGCTCCCACTATATGGATGATCCTATGCCCTAGATTCTTTAGTAGTCAACTGAACTGATTCCCCAACACCCAATGAGCTACAACTCACCTAGTACCACCTACCACCTTGAAGTTTTCATAGGCTTGAACTTGTTGGTGACTTCATGTAGTATCCTAACACCAGTACCACCTCATGGAAGAAAAAAAGAATGGACTCTCGCACCGGGGAAAATGGTCTACTTTACAATGATAAATAATGATGTAGAAGAAGAAGACACACTACACTATAACCCCAACTATGATTCAACTACCTAATGATGATCCTAGAGCTCCCGATACGACCTCCTCAACTCAGCGGATAGAAAGATTGTGCAGCATTTTCCACGATGATTTTATAATGGTCCGGTCGATGATACTTTTACAATGATTGTATTGAGTGCTTCCCACTTGAAGACTTCATGTGGTGAACTTCTTCTTCTTTACTCCTACACCTTCATTCTTGCTCTTGTCATGCTACCCTTTCTCCCTCTTCATAAAATTAGGCCATGCATTGAACCTTATCTTGATGAATATATAATACCTACAAAAAGTCTTCAAGGAAATACCCATGACATGATAATAACCAAACTTACCTCATCTGCAGAGCATATGTCGGTGCTAAACAGAAATAATAAATTGAAATACAAAGAACCCTAATGAAATTAAGATATGAACATAAATATACGAAGATAATTACCTAGAGCTTACCTCTGCTACATCATTTCTTTGCACCTTGATTTTCTTTTCTTCCCTAGAAATCTGGTCCTTTTAGCAGCCCTTGATAGCACATTATCTAGCTTTTTCTTGCCTTCTAGGAGCTCGATGTGAATATGATGTATCTTTGTGATTTAAGATCCACAATATGTGATATTTGGTTCTATAGGAGCCCTTTGAGTATTCTTTCCAATGCCATAGGTCTGACTTGTTTTTTTTATTCTTCAAGGAAAATTTATGCCCAATCTCTCACAATGAACTAATTATGGACTAGTTGAGTAGAGAAAAACTTGTACGACGTGCCACATGTCTTGTTTCCTCCTTCGTCTCTTAAATTGATACACATAAAAACACGGTTGGTGAACTATCTACCGATTTTTACATAATTACAATCCTATTCTTAGAGAACTTATGAGGCTTTTACCAAGGTCACTTCTTTCAAGTAAATTTAGGAAACCTTCGAAAACCTAACTTCCACGAGATCATATCAGAAAACATATAGAACCAAGATCAGAAATTGAGACACGTGCTTCATCGGGATTTCGCCCAAGTGAGTAGGATGCGGAAGCACTTAGAAAAAACGTTATAGAAAAATTCCACAATGGTTTTTTCTTAGTAGAAAAAATCCTTACATGAGGAAGATATGAGGTCACAATTTATATAAATTCTTAGGTTGAAGGGTCTTCAAGCAAGTGAACGTGGAGGATTTTAGGAGCTTAATTATTATTTTTTAATTATTAACTATTCAATGAACACAACCAATGATTAGTGTCATGCCACAACCTCATGGGGTTTAAGCCCACTAACGGGGTTACTAACTTCAAACATGAATATCTCTCAAAGTGTGAAGACTTGCACAGCGTTCCATATATCAACGGAAAAATATCGATAAGTAGAAACCATCCCAAATATCCTTGACTCATAATAGAGTAAGTTTTCAAGTCAAAATTCTCATGCATGATGGGGCAGCCCCAGTGTGGTTGGGTTGAAATTAATGATAGCCACTTAATAATAATATCCCCCTTTGGCATTAATGGAAACACAAGTACTACCCCGCTGATCATGACACATATTACTATAATATTCTCTCCCCCCTTTGACATCAATGGCAAAGGGTAACCCCTACACAAAACCATCTTGCGGAAATTTGTACACGATTCCACTCCCCTTTATTTTGTGAATAAGGAAAATATAATGAGAACTTGGGAGAATCCAAAGCTTCTAATGAAGATATTCAAATGCTTCATGAGGTAAAGGTTTAGTGAAGATATCGAGATTTTCTCTTTTTGTACCAACATATTCAAGTTTGATATTATTTTCAACAACTTGTTCTCTAACAAAATTAGATTTGATCGGGAATGTGTTTTATTTTTTATTGCATGACAAGATTCTTGGATATCTTTGATAGCATTAGTGTTATCAAGGAATAAGGGAAAGCTCAGAAATGTCCTTACATATCTTCCAAATTTTGTTTCATCAGAAAGACTTGACTATGAAGATTCACGGCTGTATGCATTCTCCTTGCTGTAGGTATGAGATTGAGTTTTGATTTTTGCTCAAACGCATGATACGAGACAAGCACTAGATAGAATGTTGCTTACTAGTACTCTTATGATCATCAATTATTCCTACCCAATGCATCCATAAAGGCTTGAATAATGATATTTTTACCCTTGTGATACCACAAGCCATATTGATTATTGCCCTTTAGATGCTCAGTATATGACAATAATATGTGATTATTTTGGTGCTGATTGGAATCTTACTACTTGTCCAACTTCTTGCATGATACGGCTTGGAGGTTGTTACATATGAGAGCTACCAATTATAGATCTGTACAACCTCGATTACATCCTTAGATAGTCGTCTATACTCAATTTGCAACTTTTGTTACCATAGATGTAAGTATGAGTTTGTAATATTCCATTTTTAACTTCTCGAGAATTTACTTGATGTAATTGTGGCAACATATAAATATTCCTTTCTCTTGCTAAGATATTTGAAGCCCTAAGAAGTATGTCACCCCACTAATTAAATACATCTCGAACTCACTTTTCATATTTGGCAGAAAAGTTCTTGCTAGTCAATCATCATTGCTTACCAAAGATTATATCATTCACATATACCTCAAATATTGTTAAATTATATTTATCTATTTGTACATAAATATTTCTATCGGTAATACCGTTCTTGAACCCTTGTTGAAGTAGATATCCATCAAGACAAGCATACCATGCTGCGGGAACTGCTTGAGACCGTATAGAGCCCTCCTTTAACCTACACATGGTCTTCTTTATCAGAGATAGTAGAAAACCTTCGGGTTATTCGATGTAAACTTCTTCTTCTAATTCACCATTCAGAAATTCTGACTTAACATCCATTTTGTAGACTGGGTTTTTCTTGAACATGCATATGCGATAAATGTCCGGATGGCTTCCATTACGGCAAATGGTGTAAATTTTTCTTCGAAATCAATTCCCTCCACGTGTGCATAGCCTTTGTAAACCAATATTTCTTTGTTTATGGTAACCTGTCCATCTTCATTCAATTTGTTCCTGAACACCCCTTTATTCCTAATGACATTTTTATATTTTGATCGTGGAACTAATTTCGAGGTGTTATTATTCTCTATTTTATCTAATTATTCATTAATAACTACCCAATGTTCATTATGGGTGGCATCCTCAAAAAACTAGGCTCAAAGGTTACTAGAAAATCAATGTGAGCTTGTTGTGATGAACAAAGTTGTCGACATTCATTTATGTCACCAATGATTTGATTTGATGGATGGTTCTTTTGAATCCATTCTTTGTTCCCTTTGGAAAATATTCTTGTTATTTTTCTCTTGATCAGTATTTGGTTCTTCTGATTTGTCGGTTTCTTCTTGTTCTAGAATTTTCTCTATGTATTTTCAGCCTCTGTCTCAAGTTTCAAGATTCTAGATCCTCATCATTATTCGTTAGAACACCATCTTCGTCAAATGTAACAATTATGATCTCCACTACTCTGTTTTCATCTTAGATTATAGAATTTACGGAGCCTTTATTTTGCATGAGTAACCAACAAAGATCCCAAATCCTTCGTGAGATTCAAACTTACACAACCTTTTGTCTTTTGTTTTGATATAACATTTTCTTAGAAGATTCTAAAATATTTTACATTAGCTGTTTTTCCTTTCCATAATTCATATGGGGTCTTGTTGCAATTATTTCGGAAGAGAAGACATCGATTGATAATGAAGGCGACATATGAATTGGTTGAACCCATAATTTTTTCATCCAATTTTGAGTCCTTCAACATTTTTCTCCCATTCCTGTATGACTCTGCTCTTTCTTTTATTAACTCCATTTTTACTAGGTGTTCATGCTATTGAAATTTATATTTTTATTCCATTTTCGTCACAATATTTACGAAATAATTTTGAAGTGAATTATATGCCATTATCTAATCTTGAACACTTTATTTTCAAATCAGTTTCATTTTTAATTGATACAAATTAGATCTTAAAGCACTCAAATGCTTGATTTTTTCTTTAGGAAATGACGTATCATCTTGGTATAATCATCTATCATTAACATGAAATATAATTATCCATCTAAGCCTTTTGTTCTCATAGGACCCGGATAGATCGGTATGCATAAATTCAATGGATGTGATGCAAAGTGTTATTTTTGTTTTAAATTCGGTTTTTGTCTACTTGTCGTGTGACATGCCTCACATAGTGTGTTGGAAGGTTTTGAGATTTTCAACATTTCTCGTACCACATCCTTTTTTATTATCTGACAAGATTCTCAAAGTTTATGTGACCCATTATTTTGTGCCATAATTATCTTTCTTCTTCTTTATCTAGTAGACATTATTTAGTTACTTCATCCAAAACATATATGTTGTTTCAAGCTCTCTTAATCTAGCCACAATTTTACCATACCCGCCTTTCTGATTTCACATTTTGTGGAGTTGAATAGCATTGTGTGTCCTTTGATCATACATTTGTCCAGCAACGGCCCGGGATTTTCAACCAATAGAACATTCTTGGCTAGGTCATCTTTTCTTAAAGTGACGATACATGATCCTATAACATTTGAAGATCGATCATTTCCGAAGGACACGGTTCCCTCTCCTTATTCTCTTTGAGAGATATAAATTTCTTTTCTATCTCTAGTTGTATGCATTGAGAAGCCTTATCAACATACATCTTTGTTGATTTGAGCCTTGAGAGTGAGAACACAATTGCCAATCTTCTTCTTCTTCCATGTAAATTCAGCTCTTTGGCTTCGAATATTATTCTAGAGGTTTTTCATGTACGTGTCTCCGCTATGTGTCCAAATTTTTGACATTTGTAACATTCAATGTTATTTCTTAAATGTTAAAATCTATTAATGTTTCATTTAGCTACGGTAGGTTCATATTTGAAATATCCTCACGGAATTTTATTTGTTCCTAGGGTACATGCGGCATTCTACAACTTTATGACCAAATTTTCCAAATGAATAACAATAGCCATGAAATACATGTTGGTACCTAGATGGAAATCTTCATCGGGAATTTGCCTTCCAAGGTTGTTCTTGTGAATGTTGTCCAATGAAGTCTACATGCTGTCGGATCTCATAAAATCATTATATTTTCTTGTCGAAGGTCACTTGCTTCTTCTTCTTTATGTGAGGATAGTTTTTTCATTGTAAGATCGTTGATTGTTGATGATTTCTTCCAATTCCCATGAGTTGTTGCCATAGTTTTGGAAAAATTTTCCCTTCTTCACTTCCTTAGTGAGACTACTTTGACTTCTAATGCTTCCCTTTTTTTGGTGCTTTCTTCCAACTTCTTGGCAGAAGTGACTCTTCAATACATTTGTGTTCTTCAACTTCAATTTTGATACCTTGAACTTGTTCTTCAAGAGTATTCGAGCAGATGTTATCAGCCTTGAGCTCTTTTATAAGCACGATTTCCTCCTTAGAAAATTCTTCTATGGTCAACCTTCTTCGTTGTTGATACCTCTTGTTTATTTTCTTAGACATAAACAATACTCTCTGTGCCTTATTCTTCTGCTCACTATCTTCATTATATTATGAGATATCTTCTTTAGAGAGAAATTTCCTTTTGAATCCTTTCTTATTACCTTGCTTGTTGAATTTATTAAAGCCTTTCTTTCCTTTTGATTTCCATCACTTTTGTTTAGAAATTTTCTTTGAAATTCCCAACCTCACCACGGCCAAAACATATCGATGGAAGTTTACCTTTGAATTTTCACTTACCAATTTTTAGTTTTCTTGTAAAAGGCATATTCTCCATTTGAAAGACCTTCTTCATCATACTTCCTTTTCTTCACACTTGCGAGTGCGAGGTCTTTGCCTCACGAAGGTTGTTTGTCCTTATTGGTTTTCTTAGATGAAGTGAACATAGTTTCTAGATGCGAGTACCTCTTCTTCGTCAGAATCTCATTCTATATGCAATGAAAACTCCATGCAATTCCTCTTTGTTGAGTTTATCCAGTTCCACATTAAGACAGTATATTAACGAAATCGCTTCAGTGTTGGTTACAACGTTAACGGTGGAAAACAGTTGACATTTAAGTCGGCATATATATTATCAAGCTTGTCCCATACATTTTTGGTAGTTTTTACAACCCAACATAGCCTGTCAATTCAATAAGTCCACTCATATCAATATTCTTTGATTTTTGCATCATTTACCAAATTCTTCTTACCTTGTTCATATGTGGTTAGTTTAAATCCATTTTGAATATTGTTCCATACTTTTAACCTTACGCCAAGAGATACCTCCATTATTCCTTTCTAGAGTGCATAATTATTTTCATTGAATAGAGGTACACCATTCTTGGTATGCTCCATGACCTCTTTCGGCTATTAACGCAATTGAAGGAACCAAGCTTTGATACTAATTGTTGGAAATATTGAGTGAATCGATTATTCCTTTTCCAAATTTATATTGTTAATATTTCAAAGCATTAGTTAATCTTAAATTATTATTGGTGTTTATGCAATGATACAACTAAAAAAAGGATAAAAAATACACACAATTTTTAAGGTGGAAACCCCATTTCGGGACAAAAACCACATGAGTACTTTTCTAATAATTCTTTAATCTTAAAATCAATTGAAGAGAAAACTTCAACTTCCTAGAATCTAGAAAATAATTCTTCTCTAGCTCCCATTGGATGGACGTTCCAATGCCGAGATTTTTAGTAGTCGACTAAATGGATGCCCGGACACCAGTAGGCTACAACTCACACTAGCACCACCCTGCCACCTTGAAGTTTTCCACGGCATGAACCTATTGGTGACTTCATGCACTAGCCTAAGCACCACACTACTACCCTATAAAATAATAAATAGAATAGACTCCTGTATGGAAAATGGTCGACTTTGCAATGATGTTGAATGATGTAGAAGAAGACACACACTAGACCATAACCACAACCATGACACAACCGGCTAATGATGATCCTAGACCTCACGACACCACCTCTTCAAATCTTAGTAGATAGACACTTGTAAAAATTTTACTGCCTGATGCTTTTATAATGACTTGGTACAATGATACCTTTACAACGACTATGTCTGAGTCCTTCCCTTGAAGACTTCATGTGGTGAACTTCTTCTTGATGTTACGCACCTTGATTCTTTGATATTGTCATGCTACCCTTTCTCACTCTTCAAAACAATAGATAATGCATTGAGTCTTATCTTTGATGAATATATAATACTGCCAAAAAAGTCTTCAAGGAAATACCCATGACATGATAATAGAAAAAACTTACCTCATCTTATGAGAGCATATGTAGAGTGCTAAACAAAAACAAAAAAATTAGAATACAAATAACCTAATGCAATTAAGAGATGAACATGCATATACAAAAGACAATTACACAGGAGCTTACCTACGCTACATCATTTTCTACACATAGTTTTCTTTGCTACCCTAGAAATTTTGGTCCTTTGGAGCCCTTGACAACACACAATCTAGCTTTTTCTTGCCTTCTATGAGTTGGATATTGACTCGGATATATCTCTATGATTTCGAGATCCCCAATATGCAATATTCGTTCCTGTGTGCTCTTTGAGTCTTCTTTCAAATGCCATGGGTTTGACCCAATTTTGATTATTCAAGACGGGATTATGCGGAGCCTCTCACAATGTCCTAATTATGGACAGCTCGGTAGATAAAACTTGTACGATTGTACACACTGTCACCCCCGTTTCCTCATCGGCTCTAAAAATTAATATATGAAAACTACATTCACATTGCACTATCTACTTTTTACAAAATTCAAATCCATTTTTTTGAGAAGGATTTATGATGATTTTCCCAAGGTCACCTCTTTGGGAGGTGGTCGGAAGCACGCCAAAATCCTAACTTCCCACAGTCATATCTTTGAAAATATAGAGAACCAAGATCTAAAATTTGGATACGAGCTTCATTAGGATTTATACCGAGTATGTCTTTTTTTCAGCATCTTAAGCTTTGCATAAATAAAGTTAAAAGAAAAAGTTCCACGATATCCTATTTTTTAGTAGCGAAATCCTTACATGTGGAGGATATGAGGGTCACAATTTATAGAAATTCTTAGGTTGAGAGGGCCTTCAACTGTGTTGAACGTTGGATGGATTTTAATAGCTTAAAAAATTATTAATTATTTACTATTCAAAGACCACAACCAATTATTAGTGTCATACCACAACCTAATTGAAGTTTTAAAGCTCCTGCTTGGGGTTGCTAACTTGAGCATGAATATATCTCAAAAGATGAAGAACTACGTCACGTGCATATATCCAAAATATCTCGAAGTAAAACTATCCCAAATATCCATGGATTGGAATAAAGTAAGTTTTCAAGTAAAAATTCCCATGCACTATCGGGATATACCACGGTGCTACTTGGGTTGACATCAATGACAACCACTCATCAATAATATTTATATCCAATAAAGGTACACTTTGCTTTCTTATCGATATTACTCTTGTTTTCCTTTAGATATTGGCCATACGCATCTCAACCAAATACCTTGGGTCTTTAAAGATATATTTTCACTACTCCATGCCTCATACGAGATTATTGTCATAGAAATCTTTATTAGAGTGATTTATTTGCTGAGTAAAATAAATTATCCGTACCTCACCGCCATAATTACTATTCCTAATTCGACACCGGTAAGCATGCTTCTTTATTTTTCCATTAGTGTCATGCTCATCCTTTTTACAACTCCATTCTTTTGACATGTGTATGGAGTAGTATTATGAAGTGTTATACTTCCTTCTGTATAATTCCTTGAATTCATTCTGTTAAAATTATCCACCAATATCCATCATTGAAACCCTTAATTTTATTTTTGATATGATTTTCCAAAAATCCTTAAACTCTTGAAATTTATCAAAGACTTTAGTCTTATTCAGAAATAATTCCATGTATTCCTTGATAAGCCATCTAAAAAGAGCATGGTACATTGATTTACCTAGTGAAGGAGTAAACACGAGGTCACACACATCATTATGAACCAATTATAAGTATTTCATATGCCATTATCGCACTAGATGATAATATTTCTGATTTTTTCCTCAAATATAAGAAATTTTTATAGAAGTCAAAATGCAAAGAAAAAATAGACATACCTTCTACCATAATTTTACCATGTACTATTTGAACGACATTCTCTGCGATATGTCCCAATATTTGATGCAAAAACATAGTCTTCTCTTTAGAGATTGTAAAGATATTTTTCCTATTTAGCACCACTCTCGGTACAAAAAAACTCTTGCATATATCAATAATAGTACTTCTAATCATGATATATATATCTCGAATCTGAAATGCCCTCAAAAATACCATTTCTCCTTGAACCGTCCTCTAGTTTCCTTTTCAAACATTGTTTTTAGTGTACTTGAATTACTCATATTTCTTATGGAAATCAAATTTCTCGCCTATCCTAGGATGTGTAAACCTTGAAATTACTCTAATCCTTTCATCCATGAGATTCAACTTGAATTTCCTCATCCTAGAGATTTATCTACTATGTCATTTCCTAGGAAAAGATAACCACCACCATACCTTTATACTCACTAAACCACTCTTTGTGAGGAGTTATATGAAAATATGCACTTAGTTCGAATAGTCATGCCTCGTAGTCTACATGTGTGGTTGAAGAATCCATGTACAAAACCATTGATTATTTCAATAGGATTTTTATTCTATAGAAGAAGTGTAATAGGATCCCTTCCATTTATCAACATTTTCTATCCACAATATTCCTTATAGTGTACATCTCAACCTTACCTTACAATTGTTTTTGGGAATTTAGATGTCTAACTTGAGGACCTACTTTTATTTCTATTTTGGGAGTATTTATCTTAAAGATAAAGATTGTCTTCATTATGAATTTCCATATTTTTCCATCTCTTTTCCTTGAATAAGAAGGATGAGTCTATTTCATCAAAGCTCAAAGTAGTTGTATTTCTCCTTATGGAAACATTATATATAATCCACACACCTCATAAAAAAAACAACAAATTGATATTCTTATATTTATCTAAAATATTAATATAAAAAAATAATAGTTGACTTACCATATTATTGAATGCATTTAGATGCTATATTGCGGGATCTCCATCCTTCATCCTCAAATTATGGAACTTCTTTCGTAGGAACAATTTATTCCCAAATCACTTAGACTAATACAAACCCCTTAAATTATCCCACAATTCCTTCCCTGTGCTTCTCTTGAAACATTTACTAATATTTAATCTAAGAGAGACAACTATATTGTACTCTTTCCTTCTAATCCAACGTGGTATATTATTCTATCAATATCCTCATTAGTGCATTACTTGGATCCACATTAATTTGTTGATATTTTTCCACCAAAATATCATCTATTTTGAAACTTCATAAATCAAAAAACTTCCCACTAAATTTCTCAATATCTAGCCAAACTACTCACATTTTCTTTCATTGTAATAAATAATACCATAGATTGCCATTTGTTACTAGATTCTCCACAAGCTCGAGCCAAAATTGTTAGCCACAAAGCGAATCTCCTTGAAGCTAAAATGATATATGATGAAAATTTTGGTTTTAACCTTATAAAGCTAATTAATACAAATAATTTATTAATAAATTATAAAATATGAAATAAAAAACAAACATATTAACACAAATATTTTTGCTTTGGAAACCCAAAACTAGGAAAAATCAA
This sequence comes from Pinus albicaulis, assembly GCA_034641835.2. Taxonomy (NCBI): domain Eukaryota; kingdom Viridiplantae; phylum Streptophyta; class Pinopsida; order Pinales; family Pinaceae; genus Pinus; species Pinus albicaulis. The sequence continues at coordinate 297,495 of JAXQQM020088491.1, forward strand.
AAATATTTTTCCAATAGTTACTTCTTACATTAGTAAAGAACAAATTTTGTATTATTTGGAATCGATAAACTTCCAATCCATTATTTTTCAATTCGAATATATTTGCAATTCCTTAGCTAGAACTACAATTCCATGGGCCACAAAACCGATTAGAAAACAATCGTGTGAGGTAAAAAACCAAAAATAGATACTTAAAACTATATATATATATATATATATATATATATATATATATATATATATATATATATATATATATATATATATATATATATATATATATATATATATATCTCTTTCCACAAGGGGGCTCTTAACCCTTTGTGAGTACGTCCCCCACCCCCAACTTTTCGTAATGTAAGGAATCACCCATTGGGACATTTGTGCAAATAATATAATAGATATCCAACATTTCTTTCAAGAAACGCATTTTTTCATGTATTTTCAATTCAGCTCACCATGGGTGTATCAAAGCATGTAGAGTGGGTACTCATTCAATGTAGAACTTAATCCCATATCCAAAAACCTACTACATATAAAATATGTTTAAAATCATAAGGAGATAAATTGGAAAAATATGATTAAAAAAAATATTTTTCCTTTCTTTTCCCTTGAAAATTTTTCGCCCCTTATGGTTGACATCATCATCTTCAATATTAAGTTTTCTTTTAAAGTTTATTTTGCTAGCGCATTTTTATTTGATACATTTTTTTTACCTTGGAATTTTTTGAATGCTTCTTTCAAAGAATTAACATACGAATTAGGAGTAATACCCATTGATGACATAGGACAAGACAAAAGGGAATCTACTCTAGCTTTCATCCATTGCATAAGCACTTCCAAACCTTACCTTCAACACTATTTAAGGAGTCTCCAAATGGCCATCGAAGTAGGAATTTGGATAAAGAAGAGAAATCCTCTAAGAAAGATCATATAAACTAGTAACAAGTAAAGTATTCACCCTAGTAATTAAAAGCTTCACACAACATCCGAGATGGGGAATTGACCAATTTCAAAGATGAACCTACCTCCACTAGGAAATGCTTCTCATATAGCCAAAATAATCCCCATGATTTGAGGATCATAAGAACCTCCTCCGATTATTCAAATGGATTTGTAACTTACACAATTTTTTTTAAACAAAATAATAATCCCTCTAGTTTCTAAAATAAAAAGTCCACATTGGGAAACCCCAAAAATGTGACTTTCAAAATAATGAAACCATTGAAAGGAATCTTATCATATTCATATTTTTAAGTAAATATCTAGTTTCCACACACTCGGGAGATGTTATCTATAATTGCGCCATGTATATGAATTAAGTTAATATATGAGTGACCCTTCTCTACTTATCAGTATTTATACAGTAGTTCCTACTAAAATTCATAAAAAAGTCACGATAGCCTTAATTTAAACAATAGATTCGAGCTAAAAGTTTGCAAGATGAACACGTAGGTATTTGAACACAACCAAAGAATAAAAGAGAAATGATCTAACTAAGAGAAAATAATAAACCAAAAATATCCATAGAACCAATGGCCCTCCTTTAAAACAACAACACGATTATTTTTCCTCATTGAGATGAAAGAGAAAAAAATCTCTTCCAAAGGAGAGAAATATAAACCTTCCCGGTAGAATAATTTCATCAAATTACTATGATGCGGAGTCGCGCTTTGGAATAAGGAGGATTGTACCCACAAAACACCCATGCAATTATTGAACTCTAATAAGCTCAATGCCCTCCAAAATTCACTAATGGCGAAAATTAATTGATCTCTCACCTCCATTTACTTGGATGTGACATTTTTTGTGCTTGTAAGAAAGTCCATTTCTCAACATCTCCTCTTTAAACAATTTACAATTCTACTATCAACCACTACCTCCACCATACCACTACTATAAACATTGATTTCCATACGGCTTTATTCAAAAACCATATCTTCCTTTGCACCCATTACATCTCCTTCCAATATTTTAAGAATTTGAAAAAACTGGAGTAAGTTTTCATCCATTTATATGTAGAGAAATTAAAAGATTATTAAACAAAATATCTAAATTTTAAAAAAATATTTAAGCACTATCTTTATCTAAATATTTGAATTAATAATAACAAAGTATATATTATTTAAATAATTAATAAAAACTATATACATGGTCGAATATTTTTTAAACATAAATAATATAAGAAAAGAAAAAAAGAAAATTTACCGTTATAAAAAATCAATCTTACAAAGAAAAAAATAATTGCACAAGTAATTGTGAATATGAATATAAGAAATTATCCTAGATGGTTAGTTCAATTCAATGAGTTTATGTCATTAAAGCACTTTTTTCATTGAAAGGCCACATGTTTAATTCTCTTGACATTCTTGGGGTTAGTCTTAGAGTAATTTGATCTGATAGGAAGTGATCTTCGAGTAGATTGTCAGTACAAATATTCTATGGAAATAGCAACAACTAATTTTGTAAGGAATCCATAAAATACATAAAAATACAAAAAAGAAATAAAATTAATATAAATAAATTTACTTGTTTTTCTAAATATATATGGTCAATATTCTCATTTTTCTTCTCATTTCTTTCTTTGTATAAGAAGAAATTGATCAATTGAAGAAATTAATTGTTATTGATGTGAAAGGACATCCAAGCGCAGAAAAATTAACATGGATGCTCCACTAAACAATTTTCAATGAGCTATAACATGCCCCCTAACTCCTCTCGATTATGGAGAAATGAATTTTTGAAAATAAAATCCCTTGTTCTACCCCATTCAAGTCAACCTTGCGATATGAAGTTGACCACTACATTTGAGTAGCGAACAATATAAATATAAGTTTTTATTTCCTCCACTTTACCACCAACTCGACCAAGCAAGAATGATGAAATTCACACCGAAGGAAAAATTGTAAGTTTATATCATGAACCTAGAAGAAAATTGAAGGAGAAATTTTTACTTTCTATCTTTTTTCGATTAAGGGTTATTGGTGGGTTTTGAACGGGTTTTGGGACATCTTTGGGAGGTAATTAAACCCGGCTTTTTTAGCACAAAAATCAAGCATATTTTGGAGAAGAACTTGGTCTCCTCTTGGAGTAATCTCAACCTCCCATGACAATTGCAAAACTAGACCTACCGAGGAGAATTTCGGGCATGTGGATCTCGACCCTAGACTTAATTCGGCCTATAAAAGGACCATATTTTTTTCTCTGAGTCTCATTTTGTGGGAAAATAATTTGGATTGTGAGAGGACTAGATTTTAGCCTCATATTCAACATGAGGTGAAGAACAAATATAGGCTCTTTATATGGACAAATCAAACTTTTTGGTGAAGAACGAATCTCAACTCGTGTGTAAACAATTCAAACATCTCTTTTTGGCTTAGATTTGGTATATATGCTACATCTATTTTTGAGCTTTGTTTGGAGTAGAATTAGATTAGGTTTTGATGTGACTTTTTTGAGCAATACTTAATCATTTGAGGTAGACATTCAAAAATATTTTGACGAGATTATTGAAGAATTTTGTAGTAGAACTTGGAGAATATTTTGTAGCATTATTGAAGAAGCATTTGAAATTATTTTTAGATCATCACTCAGGAGTGATCATGGAGTATGCGTGTCGAACCCTTAGTTAAGCCCGAGAGGGAAAAGCGGGGTGAACGATTTAACACATTCATGGACTTTTAAAACTTTTTCATTAACACTTTTTTACACCTTCATTTCATGTTCAACATGTGAGTAATCATAAGTACGAGAAGCGACAAGCATTAATATAATGTAATAGTAGACTTAATATGAGAGCAACAAGTATTAAGCGAGATGATATAAACGAGATCAACACATAAGCATCATGCACGAGACACACCGAATATAAGTGGAAACCCATAAAGGAGAAAACCACATCTTATTATGGTTGTGATGCAAAGTGAAAGCTCCAACTCTCCCTCTCACCATTGATTTTAAGCAGGAACCAACCTACGGGGAGGCTCTCCAACCTTGAATGCAAGCTACAACACAGGAAATCAACTCATCAATTTTTAATGACACCAACCTAGGAGGCTCCAACCCTCGATCGGCTACAAGCTGACATTTTATCAGCCCTACAACTTGATGTGGAAGAACCAACTCCCATCTATATTATGCAAGCACCAACCTACATTAGGCTCCTACCTCGATCTGTCTAGCTGAAATCTATCAAGCTACAACTTGATAGGGAAGCTCCAACTTCCTTTTTTCTTTCAAAAAAGAAATGTTTGTTGATTTACCTCGAGATATCGGCCTTGTTTGTACCATCTGTAAACGTGTGTATCGATCTTCATATCTACCTTATATCATTTCTGCATATTCTCGAATTCACTATCGGCTCACTCCTTCTTCTCTACCTCACTTCTTCATTTTTACATTCTCTAACTTTTCAACACACTCTCATTCTTCTCCTCCTTCTTTATCTTCTCTGCCTCAATTTTTCCAAACTCACATGTTCTCTCTTCTCCTCTCTCTAACCTCTTGCAGCTTTCTTATTTTCTTCAACTCTCTCTTCAATTATGTACACTCTCTCTTCTTCTCTGCCTCTGTTTTCATAACCCCCTCCCTTGGATATTATACTGTTTGATACAATAGCTTCATGGATGTTTCTATTCTACGGGAATTCGAAATGGACGGCCATGTGTCTTTTCCTTCTTCCTTCTCATCTCTTTTATCCGCTCATTCAGAAAATATAGCGTAGTTACCAATTTATCATTACGATGGGATATTTTTTCTCTTGGAGAACTTGCCAATGCATCACAATAGAATTAGTAACAATTTGATCCAAATACATTAAAGAATTCAGCTCAACTCATTCGATCTTTTGGCTCAACTGCGCATTGTCTTTTCTTTATTTGTGTCTTGTCTTTTACTGTGACTATGTTTGTCTTTTCGTATTTGTTAAGAAACTATTACGCATATTCTATTCTTGCTACTTTCTGTGCACTGCGCATGTACACCTGCTCGAGTTCATTCCTGTGCATATGCACATTCTGCGTGATTGTGTGTTTGTTGTATACATGTAGCACAAGTTACAATATATATAAGCGCTAACTTTAAATGCGGGAAATTCCAATGCTTTGATTTCCTTTCCTACAAGTTTAAATAAGCGAGCGCGGAGGCTAATTATCACCATGGTTATAAACCCAATATATGTATGGCATATCCGCATATATAATTTAACCAAACTCTCATCAACATTAAACCTTCATAATAAATACATTACAGGCCCACTTTATGGAATGGATACTCATATAGGTATAGACTCCACGGCACTTAAACCTTTACGGTTACCTTTCCTTCTTATCATTCATCAAATGAGTCTGATACATTATCTTTGTCGGCCACCATCCATTACATATCTTACCCATGTTAATGTTATTCCACCATTGGTTTAAAATTCAACACGGTAACTTACCACGAAGATCTCTTTCCCTTCAAATAAAAGTTGAGGATACCATAGAATAGCGAGACCATATCATAATGTGGATAAACCGAAGTAGCACCTTTGCATATATCAACGGGGACTTGTGGGCCCATCCACATTCAACGCATATGTTAGAACTCTACATAATATATGCCAACATATAACAAACCAACAATAAAAATCTTGCTTTTCTTTAAAACCTTCAAATAACTCTCGGCGATATAGCCAACAGACCCATTTAACTTGTAGGAAACAAACTTTCGGGCCCACTTGCCGATCTTGCATCATTCTCCGATGCTGATACGTCCTACGGTGCGATTAATCGCAATCGCAACTCCGGTGCATGTTCGATATTCAGCACTTTTCGATGCTCTATTTTAACTCAGATGCGATTGGTCTTGTTCATTTAAATGTGCCACGTCGTTAAAACTGGAACTCCAAACCTATAAGAATATGAATTTATAGACCCATCGGGTCACGGACTTCAATCGCAATCGCAACTTCCGATGAGATATTCTGAGAAGCTCCACTTTAACTCCGATGCGATTGGTCAATATTCATTTAAATGTGCTAATGCGATTAGTAGGAACTCAAGCCTATAAAGTCACGGTTATACGCCCATCAGATCCAGGAACTCAATGTGTCACGTACTAGTTTCATGTTACGATATACTTATGCTTCGATGCGATTAGGCCGGAATTCAAACACATATTGTTCACATTTTATACGCCCATCAAGTCCGGAACTCATCGGAACTCTTGTCGATATGTTACGTTGCCAATCCTTTCTCCGTCTGCGATTGGGTGAGATTTATGTAGAATTAAATTTGGATCTTTGTTAAAAGGTGCTACTCTTGTATAAAGCGGCATAATAATAGACCAACAATAAAAATCTTGCTTTTCTTTAAAACCTTCAAATAACTCTCGGCGATATAGCCAACAGACCCATTTAACTTGTAGGAAACAAACTTTCGGGCCCACTTGCCGATCTTGCATCATTCTCCGATGCTGATACGTCCTACGGTGCGATTAATCGCAATCGCAACTCCGGTGCATGTTCGATATTCAGCACTTTTCGATGCTCTATTTTAACTCAGATGCGATTGGTCTTGTTCATTTAAATGTGCCACGTCGTTAAAACTGGAACTCCAAACCTATAAGAATATGAATTTATAGACCCATCGGGTCACGGACTTCAATCGCAATCGCAACTTCCGATGAGATATTCTGAGAAGCTCCACTTTAACTCCGATGCGATTGGTCAATATTCATTTAAATGTGCTAATGCGATTAGTAGGAACTCAAGCCTATAAAGTCACGGTTATACGCCCATCAGATCCAGGAACTCAATGTGTCACGTACTAGTTTCATGTTACGATATACTTATGCTTCGATGCGATTAGGCCGGAATTCAAACACATATTGTTCACATTTTATACGCCCATCAAGTCCGGAACTCATCGGAACTCTTGTCGATATGTTACGTTGCCAATCCTTTCTCCGTCTGCGATTGGGTGAGATTTATGTAGAATTAAATTTGGATCTTTGTTAAAAGGTGCTACTCTTGTATAAAGCGTACATATATATATATATATATATATATATATATATATATATATATATATATATATATGTGTGTGTGTGTGTGTGTGTGTGTGTGTGTGTGTGTGTGTGTGTGTGTGTGTATTTTTTCACTTGGGTTAAGATTCTCGAAATTGCGTTTATGTCATCCTCTAGCTTGGGTAGTGATTCTCGGAATTTTACGTAGAGGAGTCCCACCTTATGATACTTCGTATATAGTGTGCTGCACACACATATATATATATATGCTTTGCTCCTAGGCACTATAATTATATATAAGTCTTTTGCATCTATATATGTATGTATGTATGTATGTGTACTTTTCCATTTTAGTCTTTAGTGAATCTTCCGGCGGGAGGTAGTGATTCTCGGAATTTATGTAGGGGGGTTTCACACTATATATATAACCTCTCGAGTTCCTTTTCAATGAAGTCGGTCTTGATCTTTGATTTTAATATGACTCTTGCCTCTTCTCTGCTACTTTTTTTTCTTTGTTGTTGTTTCGGGTGTTCCTCCTTTGCCATCTCCTTTTCCATCAAGGACAACATTTCCAACAGTCTCCCCCTTTGGCATTGATGGAAACTCATCCACCAGGCAATCCAATGCTTCCTCTGCTATCTCGTTCCTCCCCCTTTGACATCAATGGCAAAGGGTTGCCTCTCTGCATTGTAGTTATCTCTACATTTCCCTCTCTGCGAGATGTGTTTAGGCCTTCTTCTTCGACTTCGTACCACACTACTCCAAGGCGGTGTAAAAAAGGTTGTTGAGAGAACACTTTTGAGGATTATTGATCTTGAATGTACACTTTGCAAGTTGATACAATCCATTAGCAGCTCCTTTCCACTTGTATAAAGGCGAAAGTGAGGATAATGACACTTCATAGAACATTGTACGGCTTTATCTAATCGGGGATGCATCCTTTGGATTAAACCCTAAATGCGAGAATGCTTCAAATATACTTCGGTCTCTATGTCGATTGTAGTGCGCCAATACATTTACGTTGAGGAATATTGTGGATGGAATATGTATTCTTCTGCAATACTCATACGTAGTACAACATTTTTTTAATTGTGATGAAACCAATATGTCTTTTATACCTGTGGTTCACTTTTTCTTACTTTGTTAGTGATGATTTAGGCTAGGATCTTGATAAGAATATTACACTTAATAGGCTGCGGTCCTTATTACGATATGATCAATGAATCAACCGAGAATTTTATGTAAGAGATTAAATGCTTTTACCGCTTGCATAATGTACTTTTAAAACAAATCCTTGAGACTAGATACATTCGGTGTATTAGTCGGTCTCATATCGATCATTGCAATTTCCTTTATGACATAAGCGAGGTTATGTATGTCAATGATCAATCTCTCTTTAATAATCAACTTCTTTTCAATGGTTAAACATCAACAATTCCTTTTCTGTTAGTATGCTTGTGATGAATCAATAACGGACTTTTTGGACTTCAAACATTGGAGTGCTTACAACTATTCTATCATGATGATCTTGACATAAACATATTCAAGTTGTTTGATTGAAATCTCGGACAAACGAGACTTCACACATTTTATGTAGACAGATCTTAAGACGAACGAAGATATGCATGTGTTGTCTTCCGGAAGGCATGCGATTATGTATAGAAGTGAATCTTGCTTCAACGCTAGGCATAATCCTTCAAGTGTAAACTAGATATTGATCCTTTAGCACTACCTCACCCGACCTTTTCATCTTTGAATGGAGATAACCACAGGAATTTACCTTGATGCATTCTTGCTATAGTCAACTGATCTGTGTGGACTGTATCATATTTCTTACTCGATAACACTTAGTATTATGTTGATAGTCATGCTTCGTGTACCTAAATACCAGCTGATGCTTCTTTGATAAATCATGCAAAGATTTCACTTTAGCTTGCACATTAACCCACCAATTGATACATCCTTCATAAATTCTATTATTGAGGCTTTCCCTTTGTTCACAACAATCATCAATATATTGAATCTGATCTTGGCATTGTATACATTCTTTAGTCATTGTTCCAAGGAAAGTCATTGCATGTTCCTTTCTAGAATTTGCTCTAGAATCATTCTTGCTTTATATTCAATTCAATTGTTCTATCATAAATATTTTCGGGAAGGCATCTTCATTGGTTTATTGAGAAATTTTCATGGGTAGGTGCATACTAGGTTATCACTTACTTAGCTATACTTCTCCAAGAGACATTTTCATATATGGAAGAAGAAATGATACATTGATGAGAGGCTCTTTTCTTACTCATCTTTCTTGACCAATCATTGTTCATATAGCGGAGATATTTTCTTGTGATCATCACTTAATGTCTTGATGTCTTCTTAACTTAGATGATCATGACTAATGTTTCCTCTCTACCATCATGGTTGCTAGCATCTTTTCTTCTTTCATTACTACGTCGGCTATTGATACTTGAATGCCTTCTTCCTCTCTAGTTCTCTTGTTAAGAGGAATTTTCCCTTTTTCTTCCTGATCTCATAGTTATTCTCATTTCATGGAGCTCTTCTTAGACTACTATTTGTGGGGACTACATATGAACTTCTCTCCCCACACGAGATGTTGCTTCATATCTATCAACAGCAGGATATTTCTTTCTTTCTCGGCTTGACTCCCACGAGACTATGCTAGACTTATTATGTTATTGAGATGATTGGCTCCCATTTTTTCTTTTCTTTCCATACTCTATTGGGGTTCATCATAATGTATGCACTCATTTCCAATTCATAGTTTTGTTTGATTGGATTGGATTTCATCATGCGAGTTCTTTGATATGTATATGGCGACCCTCTGAGTATTTTTCTTTGTGACCACGATTGAGGCATACATAACATCTTATTTGACCAAGGTGCATTTGGTACGTGTTTAATATTTTTGTTCCTCTTCTTGAATACATTTTACAATAAACAATTTTATTTCCAAAATTATTGCATGCATAACAATAGCCATGGAAATGATTTATGTACCTGGTGGAAGATTGTCTTTTCCCTTTATGCACAGGTGTTCTTCTTGTTTTGCATCTTTTGCTGGTTGGGTGGGTTTGCTTTGTCTTCATGTTGCGGTATGTCATTGTTTGTAGCGGAGTAAAACATGTGATATTTTTCATAGGAGGAAGAACCTCCTTTGACATCTTCAAATTTATTCAATTCATCTTCGGGAGCATATGAGCCTTTGAAGCTGATTGTTTCATCTTCTCATTCTACATCCTACCATGTTGTTGCTTGATTCCATTTGTTTCTTCACAAATCTTGTTCTTGCTACAGCTTCTATTTTTTGTAGTAATCCATTGAGAGTACAGCTAACATCTGCTACAGCTTTTACAAAGATGACTTTCACATTTATCTTCTACCTTGGACTTCAAAGGTTTTCTCCTTCATATGCTACACTAGTTTTCATGAAAGGTGACCTTTGAGCATTTAGTATTTGGTCCGGTCGTCTAGAGCTTTTCATTTGAGGAGTATTAATTAATAAATCTCTTTGGGCCTTTTTCTAATTTCTTTCTCGGGCTCATTACTTCTTCTCCAATTTTTCCACATTCCATATTTTTCTCTATCATTTTGTTGCAGCGGACTGTCTTCTATTTTCTTTTCTTCTTCAAGTTGTGTCTTCGGGCCAATAATTTCTTTCTTATCTACCATATTCTCTCTCATCACATGTCTTTGCACCAATGTCTTAGTCTTTGTTTCATTCTTGATCTTTCTATTTCGGTCAAAATTTGTGTCAACTTTGGATTTTTCTTTGGCGTGTAATTTCTTCGCTGGTTCTTATCTCCATTTACACTAGTAGGTACTTCATTTGATTGAAAATTTTCCTTTTGACATGAATTTTTTCTTCTTCTTACATTTCAACACTTCCTTCTTGACAATGGAATCCCTCTGTGTCTATGCCATGCATGAAATGAGAAATCTCGAGATTTATTTTGCGGAGAGTCTAAATCCATTGTTAACTCAAATTCTTCATTAGAAGGCGGTATATATCACACATTTTGCCTTGGCATTCCTCTGACTGTTCATACCGTGGGGAGTCTATCATGATAACCATCACAAACAAGCTTCCATACCTTAGGTTCATCGGCCATTAAACACATTTCTGTCCCCATCTCATTCTTGAAAGTTTGTTGTATTTAGCACAAGTACATTTTGATAGTCCATGACTCCTTGAGATCTCCTTCAATTTGTTAAAGATTACACCAAAGGAACACTGCTCGTACAATTGTTGAACCCTTAGTTAAGCGAGAGGGGAGAGTAGATCGGTTTAACACATTCATGGTTTTAAAACTTTTTTCATTAACACTTGTTTACACCTTCATTCATTAGCTTAACATGTAGGTAATCATAGAATGTAGGCGGTAAGCATTAATATTATGTATCGGTAGACTTAATATGAGGAAGTAACAAGTATTAAGCGAGATGATATAAACGAGATCAACACATAAACATTATGAACGAGACACCGGATATAAGTGGAAAACCATAAAAGGGAGAAAACCACATCTTATTATTGCATGATGCAAAGGCGAAACAACTCCCCTCTCTGCCCGATTTTACGCGGCACCAACTTCTGGAGAGCTCCAACCTCAGTGCCACAGCGCCTGGCTGCAAGGAGAGCTCCAACTCCCATCAATTTCCTACGAGCCACCAACCTACAGGCTCCAACCTCGGTTAGCTGTGACATTTTATCCAGCTAAAACTTGATGTGGAAGCACCAACTCCCATCTATATTAAATTTACCAATCTACGACGGGCTCTACCTCGATCATATACAGCGGCATCTATCGATCTACAACTTGATAGGGAAGCTCCAACTTCCTTACTCTTTCAAAAGAAATGTTCTTGATTTACCTCGGATATCGGCTACGTGCATGCCATCTTCCTTTGTTGTGTATTAGTCTTCATATATGCCTTATATCATTTACTGTATTCTCGGATTCACTATCAGCTCCTCCTTCTCTACCTCACTTCTTTATTTCTGCATTCTCTAACTTTTTAGCGCATCTCATTCTTCTCCTCCTTCTTTATCTTCTCTTGCCTCGATTTTCCAAACTCTTCATTCTCTCTTCTCCTCTCTCTAACCTCTTGCAACTTTCTTATTTTCTTAAAAATCTCTTCAATTCCTAGCACACTCTCTTCTTCTCTCTTTCTGTTTTCTTAACCCCCTCCTTGGATATTACTGTTTTATACAAAAGTAAACTTGCGTTTTTTAATGATACATAGAGAATTCCGTGGACAACCATGTCTCTTGCCTTACTGCCTTCTCATCTCTTTTATCCGCTCATTCGAAAGGAATAAAAGCGCAGGGGTACCAATTTATCACTACAGTGGGATATTTGTTCTCTTGGGAGAACTTTGCCAATCATCAAAAAAAATAAAATTAATAACGAAATTTATAGTCAAATACAATAAAATTCAGCTCAACTCATTCATTGTTTTGGCTATTTGTGCATTATCTTTTCTTTGAGCGTATTCTCTGTTGCATTTTTACATATTTGTGTTTTTATTTTATTTATTTTGTTAAGTGATACATACTCATTCTTGATACTTTGTGCACACACGCATGTACACCTATCAAGTTCATTCTTGTGCATATACTTGTTCCGTGGTGTGTGTCTACGTAACGCCATGTATTTGCGTTACAATATATAGCTAACGACTTTAAATGGGCCAATTCCAATGCTTTGATTTCCTTCTTGGCATTTTAAATAAATGAGTGCGGAGGCTTTAATATCGCCATGTTATCGCTTAATATATGTATGGCGAATCTGCATATATAATTTAACCAAACTCTACTCAACATTCGATCTTCATAATAAGCGCATTACATAGGGCCCACTTTATGGAATGGATACTCATATAGGTATAGACTCCACGGCATAAACCTTTACGGTTTCACCTTTGCTTCTTATCATTCATCAGAATGAGTGTAACACATTATCTTGTCAGCCCACCATCCATTACATATCTTGCCCATGTTAATATTCCACCCTTGGTTTTTAAAATTCAACACAATAACTTACCACGAAAGTCTCTTTTCCCTTCAAATAAAAAGTTGAGGATACCATAAGATAGCAGACCATATCATAATGTGGATAAACCGGTGCACCTATGCATATATCAACGGGGACTTGTGAGCCTACCCTGCGTTAAACACATATCATAACTCTACATAATATGTAACATCTAACAAACCAACAATAAAAATATTGCTTTTCTTTAAAACTTTCAAATAACTCTCGGAGATATAATAATAGACCCATTTAACATAGGAAACAACCTTTCAAGCCCACTTTCCAATCTTGCATCATTCTTGATGCGATGCAATCACTCCATTACGATTAATCGCAATCGCAACTTCTGGTGCATGTTACGATATTCCGCCATTTTTCCGATGCTCCACTTTAACTCAGTGTTTTATTAGTCCTTTGTTCTATTAAATGTGCCTATGCGATTAGAGTAAAATCAAACCTATAAAATCATAATTTATAGACCCATCGGGCAGAGACTTCAATCGCAATCGCAACTTCGTGAGATGTTCCAAAGCTCTGCTTCAATTTCAATACGTTGGTCAGCATTCATTTAAATGTCGATGCGATTAGGCCCGAACTCAAACCTATAAAGTCATAGTTTATATGCGCATCGGGTTGAACTCAATCCTGTCGCAATTTGCGGTGCATGTTCCGATATACTTATGCTCCGATGCGATTAGGCCGAATTCAAACACATATTGATCTGAGTTTATGCGCCCATCGGGTTTGGAACTCAATCGAACTCTTGTCGATATGTTCGTACGATCCTTTCTCCGATGTGATTGGGTGAAGGTCCCACATGTGATGTTTAAAAGATACTGCCTCTTCTATAAAAGCGCACATAGATATATATATATATATATATATATATATATATATATATATATATATATATATATATATATATATATATATATATATATATATATATATATATATATATATATATATATATATATATATATATATATATATATATATATATATATATATATATATATATATATATATATATATATGTACGTGTGTGTATATTTTGCTGCTTGGGTTAAGATTTAACGAATTTAACGTTTATGTATCCTCCGGCTTAGGTAGTGATTCTCGGGGTACACGTGGAGGAGTCCCACCTTATGATACTTCATATATAGTGTCTTGCCACACATATATATATATATATATATATATATGCTTTGCTCTTTATTTTTTTTAAAAATACATATATACTTATATAAAGTGCTGCATATATATATATATGTATGTGTACCTCCCGCTTCGGTCTTTAGTTAATCTTCCGGCGGGGTAGTGATTCTCGGAATTTGTCTCACACACTATGTAACCTCTCGGGTTCCTTTTCAATAAATTCTAGTCTTGATGCTATTTGACCATGGCTCTTGCCTCACCTCTACCTTAAAAGCTATGCTATTTGTTCGACCTTTTCATCAGCCATTTCATCTCTGCCTCTTGCCTTCATTGTACTTGCCTCTCTGCCTATCTTGCTCAGCCATTTCATCTCTTCCTCTCTCTCTGTATTTGTTGCCTCTGCCTCTTGCCTCTCTCTGCTTGTCTTGTGCTCTTTCTGCTACCTACTTCTTTTGTTTTCTTTGGTGCCTTTCCTACTTCTTTGTTTTGTTGTTGTTTCGAGGGTGTTCCTCCTTTGCCATCTCCTTTTCCATCAATGAAAACATTTCCAACAGTCTCCCCCTTTGGCATTGATGGCAACTCATCCACCAATAATCCAATGCTTTTTCCAATTTTTCCTCTGCCTAGCTTCTTTTAGAAGACCCTTTCTACTATTTCCTGCTTTTCCTCCCTATTTGACATCAATGTCAAAGGGTTGCACATTGCTCAGTGTAGATTTTGTCTTTTCATTTCCTCTCTCTGATTTGTCTTTAGACTACCTTCTTCTGACTTTGTACCCTGTTGCTCCAGACTGGTGTACAAGACTTGTTGAGAGAACACTTTGAGGATTATTGATCTTGAATGTACACTGCAAGTTGATACAATCCCAAAGCACTGACTCCTTTCACTTGTATAAAGTTGAAAGTGAGGATAATGACACTTCATAGGACACATTGTACCAGCTTTATCTAATCAGGGATGCATCACTAGATTAAACCTAAAATACTGAGAATGCTTCAAATATACTTCAGAGTCTATCTGATGTAGTGCACCAATACATTTCTATTGAGGAAGATTGTGGATGGAATATGTCTTCTTCTGCAATATTCATCTGTAGTACAACATTTGTTTAATTGTGATGAAGCCAATATGTCTTTTATAGCTATGGTTAACTTTTCTTGCCTGTTAGTGATGATTTGAGCTAGGATGCTGATAATAATATTACACTTGATAGCTGTAGGTCCTTGTTACTGATATAATCAATGAATCAACCAGAATTTTATCTAAGAGATCAAATGCTTTTATTGCTTGCATAATGTACTTTGAAAACAAACGCTTGAGACTAGATACATTCAGTGTATTAGTCAGTCTCACTTATCAATCATGCACTTTCCTTTATGACATAAGGAGGTTATGTATGTCAATGATCAATCTCTCTTTAATGATCAACTTCTTTTCAATGGTTAAACATCAACAATTCCTTTTTTCTGAAGTATTATTATGATGAATCAATAACAGACTTTTGGACTTCAGCTGTTAGGTTAACACAACTATTCTGTCATGATGATATTCAACATAAAAATCTTCAAGTTGTTTGATTGACATCTCAGCAAACAGACTTCTTTAGCACTACTACTGACCTTTTCATGCTGAATACAAATAACCTTGGGAATTTTACCTTGATGCATTCTTGCCATAGTCCTTTGATCTTGTGGACCTATATCATACTGGTGCTTCCCTGATAATGCTTGGTAATCTGTTGATAAGAATTCTTCTTGTACCTAAACACCAATTGATATTACTTTGATAAATCATGCAGAGATTTCACTTCAACTTGGACATTAACCCATAATTGATACATCCTTCATAAATTCTATTATTGAGCTTTCCACTATTCACACCAACAATCATCAATATATTGAATATGATCTTGGCATTATTTACCATTCTTGTTTTTCTGTCATTCTGTTCCAAGGAAAGCCATTGCATGTTCCTTTCTAGGACTGCTCTAGAATCATTGCTGCTTTATATTCAATTCAATTGTTCTAACATAAAGATTTTCAGGAAGACATCTTCAATTAGTTTATTAGAAATCTTCATGGGTAGATTAATCAGAGATTTATCACTTACTTAGTTGTTCTTTTCCAAGGGAAATTTTCATAGATGGAAGAAGAAATGATACAATGATGAGAGGCTCTTTTCTTACTCATCCATTTTTAAGGTGAATCATTGTTCATACTAGCAGAATGTTGCACACTGTGATCATCACTTAATGTGCTGATGTCTTCTTAACTGAAATGATCATGACTAATGTTTCCTCTCTACCACCATGGTTGCTTGCTACCTTCTCTTCTTTCATCAATATGTTAGCTAAATAATCTTCTTCCTCTATAGTTCTTTGTTAGAGGAATTTTCTTTTCCCTTCATGATCTTATGGCCGATCTCATTCTAAGGTGCTCTTCTTAGACTACTTTCATGGGGTCTATTTATGAACTGCTCTCCCCCTGGGATTCTGCTTCATATTTGTCACTGATTAGATATTTTCTTTGCTTCCTAGAGCAGCTCCCCCTGAGCCTATGATGGATTCATTGTGTTATTGAGGTAACAGGCTCCCCCTGAGCCTATGATGGATTCATTGTGTTATTGAGGTAACAGGCTCCCCCTTTCTCTTTTCTTTACATACTCTATTGGGATTCATCATAATGTCTGCACTCCTTCCGATTCATAATTTTGTTTGATTGGATTGGATTTCATCATCTGTCTGGATTTCTTTAATATATATGGCAGTTTACAGTATTTTTCTTTGTGACCACGCTTGAGACATACATAACATCTTATTTGACCAAGGTGCATTTGATCTGATGTATAATATTTTGTTCCTCTTCTTGAATGCATTTTACAATCAACAATTTTATGTCCAAAATTATTGCATGCATAACAATAGCCATGGAAATGATTTGTGTACCTGGTGGAAGATTGTCTTTTCCCTTTGCTTGCTTGAGGGGTTCTTCTCTTTTGCTACATCCTTTGCTGGTTGGACTGGGTTTGCTTTATCTTACAACATGTTGCAGTATGTCCTTGTTTGTGGCAGGTAAAACATGTGATATTTTTCATAGGAGGAAAGAACCTCCTTTGACATCTTCCAAATTTATTCAATTCATCTTTAGGAGCATATGAGCCTTTAGCAGCTGATTGTTTCATCTTCTCATTCTCTGTCCTACCATGTTGCTGCTTGATTCTATTTGTTTCTTCACAAATCTTGTTCTTGCTGGCTTCTATTTTTGTAGTAATCTGCTGAGCTGCTTCACTGTCCTTTACAACTTTTACAAAGATGATTTTCTTGTTATCTTCTGCCTTGGACTTACTGGTTTCTCCTTCATATCCTATCCCAGCCTTTATGAGAGGAGACCTTTGAGCATTTAGAATTTGGTCCAGTTGTTCAGAGCTTTTCATTTGAGGAGTATTCATTAATAATTCTCTTTGGGATTTTTCTAATTTATTTCTTAGGCTCGCTACTTCTTCTTCCAGTCTCTCACATTCCATATTTTTCTCTTTCATTTGTTGCAGCAGAGTGTCTTCTATTTTCCTTGCTTCTTCAAGGTGTGTCTTCAGGCCAAAAATCTCTTTCTTATCTTCATACTCTTTCTCATCACAAATTTGCACCACTGTCTTAAGGTCTTTGTTTTCATTCTTTAGTCTTTCTATTTCAGTCAAGGCAGTGTCTAGTTTGGCCTTTTCTTCAGCTGCAATTTCTTCATGGTTCTTACTACCATTCACACTAGCAGGTACCTCATTTGATTGAATATTTTCCTTTTGACCTGAAGTTTTCTTCTTCTTAATTATTTTCTCCTTCTTGACACTGTTGTCCTTAGTGTCTACTCCATTCATGAAATGCAATTTATCCTAGATTTATTTTGTAGAGGTTAAATCCAATATCAACTCAAGGTCCTTGTTATGAAGACTATTATATATCACACATTTTTCCTTGGAATTCCTCTATTGTTCTTTCACCGTTGGGGAGTCTGTGCAGTAAACATCACAAACAAGCTTCCATACCTCAGGTTCATAAGTCAATAATCTTGTTTTAACCTTATCTCTCCATTCAGGAAAGTTTGTTGTATTTAGCACAGGTACATTTTGATAGTCCATGACTCAACCAAATCTCCTTAAAGATATTAAGCTTACACCAAAGGAACCTGGCTTTGATACCAATTGTTGAACCCTTAGTTAAACTGAGAGGAGGGGGGGTGAATCAGTTTAACACATTCATGGACTTTTAAAACTTTTTCATTAACACTTGTTTACACCTTCATTTCATGTTCAACTTAACATGTGAGTAATCTTAGAATGTGAGCAGCAAGCATTAATATAATGTAACAGTAGACTTAATATGAGAGCAGCAAGTATTAAGTAGATGATATAAACCAGATCAACACATAAACATCATGCACAGAGACACCAGATATAAGTGGAAACCCATAAAGGGAGAAAACCACATCTTATTATTGTTGTGATGAAAAGGCAAGCTCCAACTCCCTCTCACCACTGTTTTCTGCAGGCACCAACCTACAGGAGGCTCTATCCTCAATTCTGCAAGCTACAACTTGCAAGGAAGCTCCAACTCCCATCAATTTTCTGCAGGCACCAACCTACAGGAGGCTCCAACCTCAGTCAGCTACAACTGACATTTTATCAAGCCACAACTTGATGTGGAAGCACCAACTCCCATCTATTTTCTGCAGGCACCAACCTACAGGAGGCTCCTACCTCAGTCAGCTACAACTGACATCTATCAAGCTACAACTTGATAGGGAAGCTCCAACTTCCTTACTCTTTCAAAAGAAACACACTTGCTGATTTACCTTGGATATCAGCTCTATTCTATACCATCTTCTCTGATGTTCATCAATTCTCATATCATACCTGCATCATTTCTGCTCAGCCCCTTCTTCTTCTCTGCTCAGCTCCTCCTTCTTCTTGTATTTTCTCCTCAATTATTCGTACTCTGCATTCTCTATATTCACACTCTCTGACCTCTTGCAGCTTGCTTATTCTCTTCAACTCTCTTTAATTCTGTTGCACACTCTCTTCTTCTCTCATTCTTTTTTTATATCAACCATCTCCCCCTTGGATATTATCCTATTTTATACAAACTAGCTTCATGGTTGTTTGTATTCTACTGGGAATTCGAAATGGACAGCCATGTCTCTTTGCCTTCTGCCTCCTCAACTCTTTTATCCGCTCATTCAGAAAATATAACTGTAGGTACCAATTTAATATTTCAGTGGGATATTTCTTTTTCCTTTGGATACTTGCCTTTGCATCACAAAAAATATAAAACAAAATCATTTACATTCAATTACTATGAAAACTCTAGCTCACTCATTCAGCCTCTTGGCTCGCTGCGCATTTGTCTTTTCTTTTACTGTGTCTTTGTCCCTTTCGGCTCTATTTGTTTCCTTATTCACTGTCACATGGTAACGGCCATCTGTCATACATATGTAACTATGCTTTTTATATCAAGCTAATTGATTCTCTGCACAATAATAAAAAGACGTTTTGATATGTGCACTGCCGTGGTGTAACTACTATGTATCTGTAACAACGCCTTTTATATATAACACAACTTCAGCTCTCGGCATAATTAGAATAAGTTTTAACATACAAACTACCTTTTTAATACAACTTAAATCAACTCTCGACGTAATAGTAAAAGCCTATTTAACATATAAAATGCCCTTTCGGGCCCACCATCCGAACTTTGTTTTGTGCTCCGATGCGATGAGTCTCCTCCAAAGATTTCCAATTGTGATTGATCGCAATCACAGACTTCATTAACCTGTTCCACTGTGCTGCCTTGCTCCGATGCGATTGCTTCTTTTGAATCCAATGGTTGCCATTGATTGGGATTGGACAGTTGCGATTGAATCGCACCATCGCAATCGCATGGTTCAACGATCCGCTGTTCTGTTTCACTTCGATGCGATGAATATCCTCCAGAGATTTCTGATTGTGATTGATCCCTTTGAATCCAACAGTTTCCATTGATTGGGATTGGACAGTTGCGATTGAATCACACCATCGCAATCGCATGGTTCAATGATCCGCTGTTCTGTTTTACTCCGATGCGATGAATCACTTTTAAGTTCTTCCGATTGTGATTAATCACTTTTAAGTTCTTCCGATTGCGATTAATCGCAATCGCAACTTGCATTTGCATGTTCTGATGCCCTACTCCTTCTCCGATGCGATGAAACCATGTTTATTTGGATGTGCCGATGCGATGGGTCCAATGCGATTAATCGCAATCACATCCTTTAATAGTTTGGTGCGATTAACAAAGGGTCCCACTAGCTTTCAAATCTCCGGAATTCAAACATATATGAATCGTTGTTTAAACCATATCAAGTCCGGAAGTAAATCGCAATCGCAACTTCTTGTTTACATGTTCCGCTGCTTTCTTCGATGTGATTTGGTGAGGGTCCCACCTTATGGTACTTTGGTTCTTTTTTTAAAAGGCGCTACACTTATATAAAGCGCTGCATATATATATGTGTTTACTTTGCCGCTTCAGTCTTTAATGTACCCTCCAGCTGGGGTAATGATTCTCAGAATTTTATGTGGGGGGGGGGGGGGTCCCACACTGTATGTATAAATTTATTTTTCAACATAATATTAAGTCTTTTGCTCAGACTTAAACCTAGCACTAATATAAATATATATTTATATAACCTCTCGGGTTCCGCAATTCGATTAATGTTTCCACTCCCAGCATAAACTTAGCCATGATCTTTATTTG